>JAVJGG010000058.1:15812531-15839320 GCA_035590195.1 Aviceda cuculoides
ATCTTTGGTAAACAGTGCTAGGAAAACCCTGTTCTTAATTAAAAAACATTCCTCCCTCCTCCCCCCAATACTTAATAAATTTCACTGAATGAAGGGCTGTTTTGTCTTCAGAAAGAATGGTGTAAAGAAGTACTATAACTGTGTTAACTGAAACAGAGAATGAGTTTAGATTGAGATTTAGGCTCTTATGTAACTTTATTTGGGTTCTCTGTAAAATTATTATTTTTTTTTAATTTAAAGGAGTAGATGGTGTTAATCTAACATCAAGACCAAAGTACCTACAGTCCCTGAAGTCTTCATACAGCTGCCTTGACGTCTAAATATATAGGTATCTGTGTTTTTCAGTAGCGAGGGATCTAAGTGCCTAAAATTCTACTTCTGCACAGACAGTGATGATGGTTTGGCTTGTCTTCTGCTCAGGTTCTTCTGGGATCCTGAAATGAAGTGTTCCTGCTCATTAGCCCTTGTACAAATCTCTTGCAACACCCACCACTGGAAGTGAGTTCAGCACAAAGCATAGTAGCCATGGCTGTGGGACACTAATCGCAAAGACTGTGTAGGAACCAGGAAAGGAAATATGGAAAAGATAGGGAGTTGGTTGTTGAGAATAAATCTGAAAATTGCCAGGGCAAGAGGCAAGCGCAGGAGCCTGTGTGGGAAAGTAAAGCAGTGGGAAAAAACATTGGAAGGTGAAAAGCGGTGCGGAAGAGCTAACAGATCTGTGAAGGGGACAAAAAGTTGAGAGACGATGGTGAGATTAAAAGGAAAACTAGTATATGAGAGCTGGAAGCTCATGAGAAATGGGATTCTGGTTGCGGGGAGGGGAGGGAGCAATATGTCATATAATGAAGCTGATGAGAAGGAAGCAGTTACTGTAAAAAGGCAGGGAGGCAGGACTGAGATCAGGAGCAGGAGACTGACCCTGATGGCAGAGTGTGATGGGAGCGGTGGCACATGTCCCCAGGATTGGCAGTTCTGCAGCTTGGATGAGAAGGAGAGGTGGCCAAGTTTTGGGGGAAACTCTGGGCGTCTGTACTGAAAAAGATGGAGCTTTTCCTTTTCAACAGTTACCATCTTCAAAAGAGCTGGAAATTAAGCCGGGCTCAGAAAGCTGTCTTCAAGAATGTTAAGAGTTATAAAAGAACAAGCACTGCAAAGCTGGGAAGGTGAAGAATTAAGGTTGTCTAGAATATGTTAACTGAGCTCCCTTGGACATACTCATTATGATACAGTTTTAAATTATATGATCTCAGAATTGTATGGGCTTTTCAACTGGACCAGAAGTGTATGAAGACTGCAGCAAAGGAGACAGCTCTTTGAGAACCTGCTGTCATTTGTGGTAGAAACTTTAAGACAGGTAGTGAATGGGGCAGTGCACTATGAGAAAGGAAAAAAGCATCACGTAGTTAAGGCAAGTGAATACAACCTCCCCAGAAAATTAGTTTAAAGGTACTCTGGTAAATGAGGTTTAGGAATCTCTGATTGAACACTAAAGTTTGTAATGCTCTTAAATCAAAAGTTTCATTCTTTATGTTCACGGACCATGGGGATCGTGTGACGGACCTCGCAGGGGACTGGTGCAATCTGATGTTATCCTGACAGCACCTAAGAGGGATTCTGTGTGTCCGTCCTCAGAGTGCTGTTCTGAAATGGCACAGAGTCACCTGGAGGAGATAAAGTGTAGAGCTGTGCTCTGACCATACATACGTAATTCAGTTAACGTGTAGATTTTCAGTACTCTTTCCTTCTAGCTACTGTATTCACTGAATGAGGTCAGGGTCCTGTGGAAAAGAATTGCACGTCATCACCTAATAAAAAGCCAGTCAGACTAGATATGAACAAGGGGGCCCAATTAACTCCAAATCCTTAAAAAAATAAAAGTTGAGACTTCTGAAGTGCTTACCTTAAAAATTTGTTAGCTTCCACCTCATCGGACACCTTTCTTATTTTAAGATTTTAGAGTTGTTGAGGATGTTGATGTTTATATATAGTTTGTTGACTTTTGTATTTTTAAATGGCATGCTTTTGATATATTTATCCTGGGAAAATCTGGATGCACAATGTGCAAAGAAAACTTAAAAACTAGGAAGCATAGTTAGTCAGTTTTTTATTTTGCGTTGACTTCTGGTAAAATCCTCTTTGAAAAACTGTACCTTGCTTACTTTACCAATTATATATTTACTTGCATGATGGAGAAGATGAAAAATAATTTTATTTTGATCTGACGTAATTGTATTTTAGGGGAACTAATTCTGTCCTACCTGGTTATATTGTGACCATGGTCAAAAGTAAGGCTACGATTACTATTTAAAGAGACTACTTTCAGTGGTTGTGTCATATCATATGCATTGCTTTTCTACTCTGTTATTGTTAGATGGGCTGCTCTAAATTCGATGGTCTATTTCTGGAAAATTTGAATATGTGCAGGTGGACTTTTGTGTCAGCAAAGGCACACTTATTTAATTGGAGCTCCATATGTCTGCAAAAATTGATTCCATATGGTTGAACAGCACATTTTGAAAATGTTTCTTTTAATTCATGCTAGTGCCAGGAGAAAGTAGAATAACTTTATTTTTTGAGCTCCTCCTTAACTAAGTGACAGTGCACCTGTACAAAAACCTTTCCATTTTGAAAGTGGTAATTGAATATGTAGGATTTGCTTGTCACGTGTTTACAGTTTCAAGGTAGCTTAAATCTGTGGCTAACAAAGCCTTAACTGTGTTGCTGTCTGTACTCCTAAAAACAAGTGATGAAATATACCTAAATCATGCAATCCCACCTTCTACTAGGTTGAATTTACATGAGGCTTCCAACAGAAAACTCTTTCATTTAAAGTTGTGCTGAGTCTAAAAAAATATGTATGTAGAACTGGTGAAATAAAACCCAGTCTTCTTGCGGGGGAAAAAAACTTGGAGTTTGCTTCTGGTTAAGCAAATTGATGGGAAATAATCCTGTTAGAAAAATTGGAGATCTGAATTTTCAAATTGCTGACAATTTGGAGCCGTAAGAGTTGATATAATCAAGAGATGAACTTATGAGGAGTTATGTAAATTGATTTTTTTTTCTTTGTTTTTTATTGTACACAGGTACCTAAGGATAAAACTGGCCTGAAAGGAAAATCTGGGGGAAACTGGGGAGCTTGACTGTTCTTGCACCTGAGTAAGTGAATGCTTAGCTGGAAATCAGCTTTACAAAATGTGAAAACTGTTAAATATTTTTCAGCATCTCCATGCCTAATTGCAATCTGCAACCTGAGACAATACCTTGGCTTTTGAATTGAAAAGGACTAGAAGTCTGAGGGCTAGCTAACGGGAATGTTGTATGGAGACTTCAGTGCTTCGCAGTAGGTTTGCTTTTTATTGCTACCCTTAAAGCCTCCATAAAATTAAACATAGATTACACACAAGGTTTCTTGGTATTTTGGTGTTTTGCCTTTTCAGTTATTTTCTTGAGACTGAGTTCTGAGTTTGAACAACCTCTCTGTTTCTTAAAGTTAAACTCTGTCTTGCTGGTTCGTGATCATAATAACGCACTGAGATTCAGCAGGACTGAAGTCGTAAGAAGAGGCCAGGTGAAGTACGAGGTCGTTAGAGGGCGCAGGCTTGGAAGATGACCTCACGGTGGCCTAATATGGTTGTCTTGGAAAGGGTGAATGCTCATTTCACGTTGTTGGAGACAAAAGCTAGTGTCTCAGTTGGGTTTGCTTCTGTTAAAATAGTTGGATTAGCTTCCATTAACATAGGACAGGAGCAGCTTTTCTTCATCAGCTTTGACAGGGCATGCGGCAGACGTTCCTCAGCATCTGAAGGTCCCCGGTCCCAAACCGAGCCTACACAGGTTTCTGAAAAGGCAGGAAGAATATTTTTCAGTTATCTACCTAGCTTCCTTTCCTTGCAATTCAAGCATTATTCTGGTTACAGTAAATTATTTTACATGTCAAAAAGGTACTTTGTTGTATTATTTAACGTATTTATTTATTCATACATACTCATATATGAAATACATGTAATATTAATGAGCAGAAAAGTATAGTATAGCACAAAACTCCTTTCTACTGGTAACATACTTTTAATAGTGAGCAAGTTAATTGAGTTTTCCAAAACAATTGCCAGAGCTGGAGCCTTTCTTCCTGCTGGCATTTATCATGCTAAAAGAATTATGTTTAGTTTTGGAAGGCTTCAGTAAGTTGAATATCCTTACTGGTATCTACATTAAATTTTACAAACTCCTACTTATCATCTGAGAGTCTCTTGATTTAATCTGGTCTAAACTTCTTATCAGTGCATTTTATTCCAGATCTGTGCTGTGGTTTAATCATATTCTTGTATTGAATGCATGAACTTACAAATATATATCTGTCATGTCACAGCGTAAAAAAGTGCATTTCATTTTGCCACAGTATTTACTGTGTTTATCTCTTTGCAATAGAGTAGTAGACAAAAAAGTCTCTCATTGCTTTTGATATTAAAGAGAATTAAATACGTAACTTAAAAATATGCCAGGCTTTGAACTATACACACATAATACTTTCAATTCATTCAGAAATGCATCATGGCAGCATTTAGCATTATCATTCTTTGATTTGTAAGTTAGGTAGTGAATCACAAATAATGCTTGAGCCTGCGTTGTACATAACTGGTTGCTTTCCTGTGTATTTGTAGTTCTTAACTGAAGTTCTGGTTCCTGCAAATATCGTGCCTTGTGATTCTTGCACTCATTGTGCATGGTTCTAGGAATTAGGTCTGTGGACTAGAGAACAGGTGTAAGGTTCATTAAAGGAGAGAAGTTCAGTATTCTTAAATGATAATGGCATGTTTTGAAATCAAAATTGGCTCAACAGCTCTGTTTTAAATCCAACAGGGACCTTTGAGAGAGGTTTTTGCCTTGTTTCTTTTAACTCCTATACTAACACACAGCAAATGTTTTCATTTATTTCCTGTGTTATCAGTCCTACTCTGCATATTTTAGTCTATTGCTTTTGACAGTGATGAAAGACAGGTATTTCCTGACCTTTTGTATTTTGGGTGCTACATAAGCTCAGCTGTTCGTTTCGGGAATATTTTCTTTTCCTGTCTTGTTCCCATTTCCTCATTTGGAAGGCAGCACTAGAAATTCCAGGTGCAACTGCAATCTTTTGGGAATTATAGTTTAAATTTTGAGCTTGTGTACATGAGACAGGAGCTTTCCCATGCAAAAGAAAGGTGGTCATTCTGCTGGCCTTGAGGATTTGGAGGTGTAGTGACTTCTGCCTTGACAAAAAGATACGATGTCAGTGTTACATTACTTTTTATTTGAAAATTATGCTTAATTGTTGTTAGAGGTAGGCAGAAGTCAAGAACTATTGAACCAAGAGATGGGGATAATCCAATTAAATTGTGTAGTCTATCTCTTTATGAATATAGGATTGATCTGTACTCTAATTTAGGTGTTTCATCCAGTTTATTATTTGCCAGTTATTGTAGTTACTGCATCACCTACAGATTTTTTTCATCCAGACTTGAAATTAAGTGCCCTGGGGCAAGATTTTCTCAGTTAAGCATGGAAATGAACTGGCCTTGTTTTTGAGAGCATCTTGCATGTAGCGGTTTTGGGGCCTGGTGTTCTGGAAAGATCGACGGGTTTGTGCAAATCTACATCTGGGTTTGAAGCAAGATAAAACATATCCATGACACAACCCTCTGTGTGCCGCGTTATGGTCTCCTGCAGTGATCGGGAAGTAAGAGTCTGCACCGAATTTAGAGGCTGAAGTGAAGCCAGCTGGCACTGTTGCTACAGCCAGCTGATACTGTAGGATGAAGCTCTTCAACTTCTTTTAGCAGTTAATTTCAGGGAGATTGTTATTATTTTTCTAAATCATAGTGTATGTTTCTGACAGTTTTTAAAGATATGCTCTGCTGTTTATGGTCTAGAAGTGTCTGGGGATTTAAAACTCGACAGTATCTCTCTCAGAGATCAATTAAGTTTCTAATTAGAGTTGTATCAACTTAGTATCTACTGGAATCCTGAAAAAGGTGATGTTTAGTGAGACAATTCTAGAAGGTTTTTTAATCTTACGAGACATTTTTGGTTGAGGATTTTTGGGTTTTTATATTTTTGAGAGGGTTCTTTGTTGTTTGGAAAGTGGTGTTTGGGTAATGGAAAGCTCCAGTAGCTGAAATTCTAATAAAAAGGAACTAAACAAGTTTATTTAAACAATTTTAATTATTAAAATAGCTTGTTCTCAGACAGCTAACAGAACTGTAGTTGCAACCCTCCCCCACGCTTTCTGTCTTTGAAAGACAACCTATTTTGATCACACCTAAAATGTTGATGAAATTATATCTCCTTGTTTTGCCTGAAGCCAAGTGTCACAGCCTTTCATTGGTGTTTGGAAAGTAGTATATCACTAAATTTGAAAGGTACCGAAGTCCTGTGGTTGGCTTCAGCATTAAAATATATAGACACTTCTGCTTTATGAGGCTGTAAACCAGCTCATTCATCACTAGTGGGGATCTGGAGGTAGACGTGGGCTTTTAAAGAACAATATGTTATATTACAAATTCCTTTGGAGGGGGAGTGTTTGTTTTTAGTGGAAGCCTATTATGGTGGTATTGTGCGTGTAATAAATCTTGTGCTTTGCTTAGGTTGGTGTTTTGGGTTTGGGTTTTTTTTTTCCTTAAAGGTCTAAGACCATTCAAATGTTCTGTCATAATAACAAGTAGTATCTTCTCTGCAAACACAGAAGGGGGGGGAAATGAATTTTTTTTTTAAAAGGTGTAATATTCTCATGATCTATATAAATAAATGATAGCGTCTCACACAATTCACGTGAACAGCAATGCAGCTGTATTGCTGTTGTCTGGCCAAATAACAAGAAATGAGAAGGAAGGAGGGGATGACAAGGGGGATATGTACTGGGGACTGGCATTGTGGTATGAATGAATTGATGCTGTGTTTTTATTGCGGGGGGGACTCATTACAGGAGGCTTCATCTGTTCGCTGCTCTTCGATATTTAGAGAGCATCTTTAGTGATCCTTTTTGCAAACCAGCTCATGCAGTAACTGGCAAAACAGAAGCAATTAGTGGTGTAATCTCAAAGGGAATCTCAAGCTTCACTTTAAGTGCAATGATTAAATCCACTAAAATGATAACCATTGCTGCCAAGAACTCCTGTAATTGGTCACTAATGTATTTTGTTGTAGCAGTCGATAACTACTGGATTTCGTGCATGTAATTAGTAACGCATACACGTTTGGTCAGTAAAATTGAAAATCCTAATAACCGAGGTTAGAGGGGGTGGGAAGGAACTCAGAGCTGGAGAACTGAAATAGTGCTCTGTTGATAGTACCTAACTAGAACTGTATGCTTCAATAAAACAAGTGTCCTACTGTGCTGGAATACAAATGGGCTGTCTGTGGCAGGATATAGCAAAGACGTTTGGCAGAGAGGGATTTGAAAGCTTCTGGCATAATGTAATTGAATTGGCCATTTCTTTAAAGATACAGCAAATTGTTTTCTGCGGCATTCATCATCATAAGGAAGGTCAGACAGCTTGCCAAACATATGATATTCATAATAAAAAGTAAAACGGTGATGCTTATATTTAAACACAAATCACGTTATCATATTTGTAAAAGCTGTGGAAATGAATGGGAATATTTTTGGTGGCGCAGAGGCATTAGTAATCTAAGTAAGACTGTAATTCAAGAGGGCGAAAGCATATAGTCGGGGAAAAGACCCCCAAGGGAATTCGGCTAGTGAACAACATATGATCCCCCTGACTTGAGAGGATAGTAGGTGTTTTGGCAGGAATATTGCTGACTCTCCTGATCACTTAAGGGAAGATAAACTTGTATGATGCTATTTTTTTCCCTTTTAAGAAAACAAAGGGAGAAATAAGAAGGGCTTAAGGAAGTCTTTAAAAAGACACAAAATCTAAACTGAAGCATTGCTGGGTTTTGTTAGTCACTTATGCTGTGACAGAAGAAGATGATGCAACAACCTGTAGCATAGAAACGTTCTATGAAATGCTCATTATTGGTACGCTGGGAAACCCCTCTCGAGTCACATCCAGAACACTGAGCATAAATTGCATGATGACAGGGGCTTTGGGCCGCACAACGATGCCTCTGCAAATGAGTAGCTGTTAGCTTTTAGGTTCTAACACATTCAGGAGACTGGCATTTTGATTTCTTGCACCACTGCACCACTGATAGGGTTGGAAATGGGAATCAAAATAAGTAGATTGGATATATAGATCCCAGCAAACCAGCCAAGAGAGCGGCTGGGCTGGGGAGGGCCGCTCTGAATTCTAAAATGCGCCGGTGCTTTTTTTATGAGAGGGCGAGGCCAGAAGCAGTAAACGAGAGTGTAGATGCTCACCATTTATATTCAAAGCATGGAATAAAATAATTGAATATATGCTTCCTCCTATTAAAGCCTGTTAAAATCAGTAATAAAGTACATTAGCGTTATATTAAAAGGGGAGCACAAATTTTCGGGTAATATGTCTTAGTTACAGTATGCACAGTGTACAGATAGGCAGACTGGGAAGTGGTCTTTTACATCATTCGAGGCATTCCTCCGTGTTGATACAGGACTGTTCCCATCAGTGCATTTTCTGTTATTTTGCCCAGCAGTAGCTTTGCAGTATTCCCTATGGCAGTTTTTTCACAGGCCAACAGTTGTTCCCCTCCAAAAAGCCTTTCCTGCTAGTCACTCAATATTTTACATTTTAAAAAAAAAACTTTCCATTTACTCCTTCTTCAGTTTCCATATGTGATAGAAAATGTCTTCCTTTTTCTGCTGTGCAGATTCCCCCTTTAGGTATTTGTAAACTATTACCCCACTTTCTCTTTGCCCCACTGTGCAATTTTTCAGCTGTACAAATTTATCTCTCAGTCTTTACTCAAAAGTCAGTTCTTCAAGTTTTTGCTTTTTAGAGACTTGCCCTTCATTTAACCAGCAGGTTCAGGAGCCCAGGTCCTCCTAAATTTTTAGAGGGTATATATGTTTTTTCTGTTAGCATGATTTCTGATGCTTTTCTTTGTTAAATTCTACTATGTAGCTTGCCTGCCCATAATATCTCCTGCTTCACTTATGGCTCAGTGCACTTTTTCCCTTCCTTTCCTTCCTTCCTTCCTTATTGATGAATTTTTTTTTTTTTTTTTTTTTTTTGGTACCAAACTTGTTGTATCTTGCATTTTGCCAAGTAATACCTCTTTGCTACTTTCCATTTGTATTTCTACATTTCCTTTTCATTGCATTAAATCCCAAGTCCTTCTTGTCTCTGGAACTTCTAGCTAGTCAACGTTAAACGTCCAGAATAGCCTAAGTGGTTTGTGTGCCCATCGGCGATGAGGAAAGCAGTGGATGCAGTATCTCCTGTGCTTCGAAGCCAGATGTACAAGGCTGTGTCTCTGCTAATACTGTATGATAATAACATGTGCTTAAGTATTTGCCTAGTTTTGCAGAAGCCTGTCCTGCGTCCTGTCCCTAAAACACTGGCTGAATTTGTAAGCAAATCCGGCAGTTACTGGCTCCAGTTGTAGTCACTGGAAAAAGCTGTATTGGGCTGTTTCTGAACATCCTCGTTCTGAACTAAATACCAGCATTTTTCTCCCGTTTCCCTACTCAGATCTCCAGGTGATTTTAGATGTTAGTTTTCCTACTGTGCTCTTCAGTTCATTATTTCACATTACACTACTGAATTGTAAAGATAGTGATAAGGAATAGCAAAGTGATGTCTTTTTGTTTTGATCTGTGCAAGCCCATAATATCTAAAGCTCCTTCAGAAGTTGTCATTTGTGTATCTTGAGGTGCGCTGTGGCCATAGTGTACAGCTTGCACGTAAGTCTACCATTCAGCGATACGATGTTTTGATGTAGGATTGCAACACCAACAAATAAAAATTGTATTTACTATCCATACAGAATGTATGATATTTCTGTAGTATGGAGGGGCAGTGGAAGTGCATTGTGGAGGAGCAGTACTCCTATCTGAAGCTCAAAGTGTTTGGACGTATTGGGGAGAGAGTTTGGGAGTTCTGGAGGAGCTCATCTTTCTGGTCGGAAACTGATAAAATCCAATCTGTTTTGTCAGATAGAGACTGAAATTGTGAGCTGGTCATCATCTGGTAATAAGGGTGTGAAGTTTTATGTTATGAGAAGGCTCTTTTGCTTGGAAGTTACGGAAATAAAAAGATTGGAAATAAGCTAAAGGTAGAAGAATTCAAACAGGAAGCAGATCGTGTTATTCCCCCAATATTCATAGCTATTTTAAAGCTGGAAAATGGTTAAAATTGAGATGAGGAAGTGCCCAGTAGCTGAAATGTTTACATCCTCTTCAGATGAGTTTCTAAAATACTGATTTCTTTCACTGTTTCAAAGTTATGTGTAATGCAAGAATTGCATGTTTGAGTTTCAAAACTTGTGTTATTGAGGAAACTCCGTTAGATAATGTACTGGTCTCTTTTTGTCTTCATGCTTATGAAGGTCTTCAGTTAAGGTTAGGGCTTTCATACATGCAGATTATTTAGCTGAGATGATGGTCATATGTTTCTGGAGAACAGCTGCAACACAGTAGTTACTGTGCAAGAAACTAAAGAAATAGTTCAGTAATTTGTCCTGCTCCAAAAGTTACCTTTATGATGCCTTCTGCCCAGTGCTGCTGTTAGGGGAGATAAAACATACAGCCCGTGTAGGAGCCCGGTAAGGATTGACTGATGTTCAAAGTTTACTTAAATGCTTGGCACTGATGTTTTATAGAGAGAATTTGGAAAAAAATGTTATTTTGGTTTTTAGTAATTTTTTCCTTGACCTTTATCTGCAGTGAAATTGGCTGGCAGTATCACAGCCAGTGTAAATGCATCATTTTATTTATGGCAATAGTTCTGTAGAAGAACAAATGGAGTCTGGGAGAAAAGGAGAAATGAAAGAATCTTAACTTTTTTAGATGAATAGCTTGCTGAATGTAAATGAATGCAAATGCCACTGACTTGAACAAAGAGATCAAATTAAATACCTTGTGCAGGTTCCATAATGTCTAAGAGGACTGCAACACTTGATCCCCCATGTTTTGACTACTGCCATTCAGTCAACAGTACAGCAGTGTATTCTATACAGGCTGCAAAAACAGGGCAGTGAGTTACACAGGTAGTATTTTCTTTACCTGTTAAAAGTGTTAAATGCTATTAAATATTTCCCATTCCAATGCATAAATAACCTTCTGTGATGTGAATTTGAGGTAGTGGAAGCACCTTACATATTTCAGCACCACAGTATAGCATTTTTATTGTTTAGGAGATCTGCAGGTGGCTTTAATCTTCCATTTTAAGTTACGAAAATCATATGATACAAACAGCAGGATGTGCCACATAGCTAACTTGATTGTGCTGTAACTCAGAACAAACAGGGCTGTTTCTTCCTTGTCAGGAGGACTCTTCTGTGCTTGTTGTTGTCTTATCCTTGGTTATTGGAACCATGTTTATGTCCTTCTTCTACAATAATCTTCTGAACTAATTATGCTCGGTGAGTACCTTACCCCTTGCAATTTATCACTCACTCCCAATGCACATTATATGGGATGACTTCTTTTGCTGTACAACTAATGAACTCAGCTCTTCGTTATTCTGTGTTGAGTTTGCTTTTGAAGGCCATCTGAAAATAGGTGAAAGAATATTCAAATTCTTTTGCTTCTTCTGATCTCTTAGGGCAACGCTTAGAAACGTGGTGAGTGGTCTCTTGTGAGATACAGTACAGTCAAGGAAAATTTTAGATTCTTTCTAAACTGGTGGAGAAGTTTTATTTACACACAGACTTCATTGTAAAGAGATGCATCTAGTTAGTTATTAAAAAAAAAAAAAATAGCATGGCTGTGTAGGACTCAATTTTACCAAAGGATGTGGAAAATGTTTTTCTATTTTTGAAACAAAACCTATTATTTTTATGTGATCTTAGGAGAATGTGTTTTTGAAACTTGCTTTGTTACTGTAGCAAGTTTCTTAGACTTTCAAAGCATTAGTTCTTAAGTTAATAATACCCTTCTGCTACCCATGTATTGTTTTGAAAAATTAGGCTTGTTTGGGAAATGATAAGTGACAGCACTGATATCTTAGCTCCCTACCTTGGGAAGTGCTTCCCTTATTTTCCTTTTCTGTGCCCCTCTCCAGGAACAAAAGCAATACAAAAATGCAGATGTTGAAAGGCACGGAAATGTGTTTAAAGTATTTTCCTTCTGTCTTGGAACAATGGTTGCTGACAGCATAAGGCTTGCTTGCTTGTTAAAATTAGATTTGAATCATCAGTGTAATAGAAGTAGGAAATTGTAGGATGGAAGGGTGCCAGGAGGCCTATCTATATCTGCCCTTTCAGGACGTGTAAGGTAGGCCCTGAATGACTTCAGCTGGCTCCTCAGTTGAGCAAACTTGCCCTACATGACAAGTACTGGTTTAAGCATCCTTAAACCAAAATACTTCGTTCCTGGGCAAAAGCCATTTAGGTGGGATACCAAGAACAGACACAAGCACAACAATGCGAGGTGGCCGTTACAACTTTGGCTTCCTAAGCGTCTGTTTCTTGTTGGTTCCTTACATCACGTTTAATTGGGCCCAAGCTCATTACCTCTCACCATTTTCCTGGACTAGGATAAAAAATTCTGTGTTTTGGGGCTTGGTTTATTGGATTTTATGGTTGTAAAAACAGTGCGAAGTTTTCATGAGCTAGCTGTGAGTAAATCAGAGGACGACGCCTGCTCTGAAGCTGCGTCAGAGTCAGCATCATTCTGGCTTATTCTATTTCTCCTCAGCTGTTTTAAGGCAGTCCAGTACCCAGTTGCTTCCTCGCTATCGTTATTATCCATTGGCTTTGCAGTAACCCAATCTATGGGAGACAGGGACCTCTCTATGCACCTTAAAACCATCCACAGAAATGGCTGTAATTCTGCTGATGCAGAGTGCAGCTGCCCATTTAAATCTCTTTTTCTTATAGAGGGGCTGGTTATGTCTCTGCTGTGTACTGGCTTCTATTTCATTTCTGGGGTGGTTTTTTATGCTATTTCCATAAGCAGCTTGGTTCCTGATTACTTCAGGGAGTGTTTTGCATGATATAATGGTAATTGATACCAGCTGAAGTGCTAAAGCTACCAGTCCCCTAATTTAAATTAGTGCCAGTTGGAGATGGGAGAGCCAAAAGCAGGATTGTGCATGGGAGAGGGCTCTGCTTTTGGAAATTATTTCGTTTGCTCTCATAATGGAGTAGGAATTTTCTGACCTTCAAGTCATGCAGTTATTCTTGTCCTGGGTGGCAAAGTGGAATCAAAGTGGTTGTGAAGGGACGATCAAGGAGGAATTTTAGTTTAAGTGTTTAATGATGTTTAGTGCATTACTGTTCTCTTCATCAGTGCTATGAATGCAATCAGACATATTTTAAAATAAATCTACATAAATAACTGGCTTATAATAATGCAGCATTGGTTTATATCTTTTTATATCATTTGTTTACATCTACTCCATTTAACACTCTAGTATGTATGTATGTATCCATCTATCTGTATATATCTGGAGTTTATATATATAATGTTTATTTATTTTATGGAGACATAAGCAGTTCTGCAGCTGGACTGTATTGTTTATAGGTATTATTTAATTGTTGGCAAATATTTGGAAGGCACGGGACCACCATAGTTTCATGAGACTGGTATAGCAAACTTGATTGTACCCAAGAGAAAATTGAAAGCATTGCCTGAGCATGAGAGGCCACCTTGAGTTGACCTGCTTGTGTGTTCAGCTTATAGACTGCAGTCCATACTCCTGCATGCGAACCAACTGGAAGAACAGTGGGTTATGTGGAAGATTTTGCTGGAAGTTACTGATGTACTTGTGTTTGAAAAAATGGATGGGGATTGATCTAGGTTTTCTTTCCGCAGAGTCCTTAACAGGCCTGGTAGAATGATGTACTGTCAGGTAGGCTTCAGGTTGCCCAGATGACAGTGGTTTGCACAGCTCCACTGGTAGCTTGTTCTGCCCTCTAAGGTGTTTCCAGAAATGTAACTCAAGTTTTCTTTTCTGCACAGTGAGTCCATTATTTATTGTTGTATCTTTGCTGATGAACTTGCTTGTCCTCTTTGTGGTATCCTGTGTCATATTTGTAGGCAGTCGTTTGCCACGTTTCTCAAGACAAGGTCAAGAGCCATTCCCTTAAATAGCCCAGGTACTTGTGTTGGGTAGAGCCTTTTTGTAAATATTCTTCCTGTTTGTCTTGCAGGTGTTTATAAAAGTATGTAAGTCCGACCTAGAATATTAAGGTTTTTATGGCCTTACTACCTACATTCTAGTTCAACTCAGTGCATTGTGATATTGCATACACTCTTAATCATCCTGTTAGCCAGTATCATCTTTAAACATATTCCATGTCCCCTGGGTGTCTACCTACCATCTGTTACTTTATCCCATTAGATTTCCACCAGATTTCCCATTTTCTCTCTGGCGTACTGTGCTGAAAACCCCCTTCTTATAGTTTCCCTTATTGATCTCCCAGTTTAGTCTTAATTACACAGCTAATCAGATTGTGGTGACTTTTTCTATTTCTCACCTCCCTGTGCTTTTGAATTTGACCAAAAGCATATACCGGCAGCTGATTCTTTTCATTTCTGCACATGGGTATTTATGTACATGCAGGGTGAGTATACGAGATCCTTCTAAACACTGTTTTCTCTTCCATTCACTGCGTCGTGGGTATAAAGACATATGTGGGGCCCAATTCTTCACAGCTTCAGCAGCCTTGGCCTCTGCTTCCTCCTGTGGGCCAAGGGAATCCAAGTCTTTGCAGTTGACCTGAGCCGTTCCAAATGCAGCAGCTCCAGAAAGGTCCATCCTGCCTTCCCTGCCCTTCTCCTTGACCCATGCTTGTTCCCTGGGCGCTGTTGGCCCTGTCGTCATGCCACTGCGCAGTGCTGAAAAACGGTTTTATTTGCGAGGTGAGCTTCCAGTCAGATCAACGGTCTGATCCAGCCCCTGTCCCCGACACATGGCAATGGCCGGGTCTTAAATAAGCTTAGGCTGGCTATTAATACACAGCGCTGAGTCACTGCTGAAACGCTTTACTTCGCCGTGCACCTTTTTAAAACAAACCATTGCCAGATCCGGTCTGCCTAGAACGGGCTATAAATCGCCGTCCTGGGCCACTGAATGATGAGCGGCTCAGCCGTTTGTGCGGAGAGGCGAGGTAGGCGTGCGTGGAGAATTACCTCAGTGGGTGTCTGCAGCCACCCTGCCTCTGCTTGAGATCACCACCCAAATAAAAACCTGGGGAAATGCTCTCCAGGCAGAGAAAGAAATTTAGTTTTCTGGGAAGATGTGTGAGAATGATTTACAAACCCTGGTGGTCTTATCACCGGATGACTGATGTCAATAAACTCTCTCATGATGTTGTTGTTGTTACAGAAATACCTCAGCAGGCTGGAGCTTGGACCTGGTGACAGTTCCAAACAACTGAGAGAGCATCTTTACTGTTAATTGACATTAACTGACATTCCTGCATTGGGGACCATTGTTTTATAGGGCTGGATGGGGTGCATTCATTCATTCACTGCTCATTTTTTTTATTGCTGGACAAAAGCTTGCCTGATAAAACTGCGTGTTTTCATGGCTAATGGGCTCAGCCAGTCCTTGGTTTCTGTCCATGTACTACAGGAGTTAAACCGTATGGAATATTACTGTGGAATATTTAGGTTCATTTATAAATACAAAGATTCATGTGTACAAATTGGCTTCAGTCTTAATTGATTTAGAATACTTGATTAGACAACACAGCTGAGCCAACGTAACTCTTGCTGCCGCCGAGAGAGGCGGCTCGGCCCTCGCTTTTGTCTTCCCTCCCT
This sequence comes from Aviceda cuculoides, assembly GCA_035590195.1. NCBI lineage: Eukaryota > Metazoa > Chordata > Aves > Accipitriformes > Accipitridae > Aviceda > Aviceda cuculoides. Next base: position 15,828,388 of record JAVJGG010000058.1, read on the forward strand.
TCTGGCCATATGGTGCTTGTCTGACTCCTTGCTCCACCACTGAACTCCTTCCTTCCTGGAAGAGATCAAGCCATTTTATCTGGTTTGATGGTATGAAACGGGTGTGAGGAACTGTGCGTTTCCCTTCTGGAAACTGCATTGCAGCACGAGGGCTGCCGGTCTGGTGAGAAAATCTCCAGTGCCAAGAGGTACGAGCTAGAGCAGCATAGGTTCATTTCTACTTACTGTTTTGATCAAGAAGAGGCGTAGTCTGGTTTTACGTATATCTTCTGTGAGATATTTTTAGATGTTGCCACCTGCACATGAGATAATAGTCCCGTGGCAAAAAAAAAAAAAAAAGGCATTTCTAGCACAGATGGCATGATTGATAGAGCTGTGGTTTTACATACTTTGAATTTTAGTGCAGTGAGGAGACTTTCTACTCTTAAACTTACACTATCCTGCATTCCAAAATAAAAGATATTAAAAAATGCCTTGGTGCATGTATACTTGGCAGAAAAACAAGACTTACTTTACCCAGTAAAATTCAATGGTCACAGAACGACAGTGTTCTTCACCAGCTAATCGTGTAGAACGTGGTGGCTATGTTTCAGTAGCTTTGGTGACTGATGAGGACATGACGTGTTTGAAGTATGGGTGCTCTGCTTGTGTTTATTTGGGCTTTCTGTCTTACCGGGGTTCTGCAAAGCTGGCGAGTCACCTCTGGTGTGTACTGCCGCCCTTTACAATAGCCCCATTGCAAAGCGTGGTGTGAAGTAATGTAGGAACTTTGGGAAAGGGTTACTGTTTGTGCAGCATTAGGTACCATGGGTTGGGTTCCACCTTGACTTAACAACGGCCTTAGCAAGCGTGTGCGAAAGTGCAAAACGCAAAGGTCGCAGGGGCAAACTTGATGCTTGCGCTCAAGAGCTGGAGCAGGCGCTAGGGCAAGAAATGTCCTCGTCAGCATTGCCCGAGTCCAGCTGCTGCCGTTTTCCCAGTGTGGGAGCGGCAGCCGGTGGTGGGACCTGCCCGGAGCCCGGGGAGGTGGGCGGACGGGAGAGGACAGAGCGAGGTTGTGCCGCTGGCTGGAGGAAGCAAGTGAGAGGAGGTGCCTTAGGTTTTGACGGCTCGAGTGTGCTTTTCTCATACTGAGGGTCTCCACAGTCTTAACAGCATTTTTGCTTCTGTATCATCTCCTTGGCTGTTGTACTGTTTTCTTAGAGAAAGGAAACCTACTAGGTGTAGTGCTTGAAAACACCCAGTATTGACAGGGGTCCTAGGTTTGGGATTCCTGGCCAGTGGCACCACAAATCTCTTAAAGCTGACCTAAACGAGTACCGTAGGTAGCAGGATTGTTCTGCTGTCTCGAGTGGACCAGCTGCCGAAAGAGATGTCCGAGTTGGATGGAATGAATTAAATGTGCCTTTGCACCAGCAGAGAGCCCAGCCAGGCAGGTCTGCCAGCCGTCGGTGGGTCGAACTGAGCCTGAGGCACGGGGACTTCGGTGGCTTCAGGCATCACCGTCCATTTGTGCAGCCTCCGGGTGGAGAAGGACCAGCCAAGCAGAAGCCATCAGAAGTGGCCAAATGGGGGGAGGCGGGCACGTGTCCCCCACCAGTTGGGCTTCTTCAGGCCTGGCTGGGTGAGGCAGCAGAGCTGCCTGCCAGCTGGGGGCTGGCTGGAGCCCGGCTTCGTGCTGGAACAAAGAGCCAGGGCTGGGCGGGCAGCACGCACGGGGCAGTGGGGGACTTCGGCAGCTGGTTTTTAGTAGTCTCTGCTGATGAGACCGAAGTGGGAATTTTTTTCCCCAGCAGCTTTGAGCGTAGCTAAGTCTGAACGCATTTTGTATGGGACTGAAAAGGCATCTCCCTGCACCCAGGGCTTCTCGCTGCCAAATTTCAAAACAGTGCTGCAAAATAGGGAGGTTTACGAAAATGACAAGAAAGAGGATTATAATAGAAAACAGAAGTAAATGTAACTATAGGTGTCATGGCTTCTTGCTTTACATGTGGGGACAGACCTTTATATTCTCAAGCGATTAGCAATTTTGAATATCCATATTTGTACACTGTAAAGAGCTGGGTTGCTTAGTGGTTTTGACAGTCTGGTCCCCTAACAAATTATTTGAGTGAGCTTACTTACAGCCATGTTGCTTACGAAAATTACGTTATATCTGTGTGTTCATACAGGTGCACATATAGGGGGGTGGGTGCGTGTCTGCCAACTGCACGTTAAAATCACTTTATTCCCTTACCGGCCCCAAGGCTCGGAGGCATTTTTCACACCGAGCACAGGGCAGTACCCTGGACCCACAGGTTCTGCAAAAGCAAAGTCTTTTCTACCAGTGGCGGTTCGGTTCTAGAAACGCAGAACGGCGAGGAAGCAGCGTTGTTCTGCAGGTCCGTAAGGTTTTGCAGGGATAAACCATGGGATCGGCAGCTGGGCTAGGGCAGGCGCTCGCCGTGCATATTGATGTGTTTGCATCCAGGCCCCCCCATCCCTCCCCTCCCCCGGCCCCATCTGCGCCCTGACTCATACCAGGCAAGTACAGAAATGGCTGTGGTTGTACCTGTTTGTGGGTGATGGGTTGTTTTTCCCCTCCGATTGCTGCAGGCACGGAAGAGCACAGCAGCTTATCAAGCACTTCAATCTGGTTTGCCGAGTGTAACAGCTTATGAGAAAATGGCTGCCTTGTTTTCCAGAGCTGTCCCAGGGATGACCACGCAAGAGAAAATGAGGATCCGAGCATGAGAAATCTCTCAGCAGTTTCCCAGGCCATTTAGCATTTATAAATACACCACGAAGGATCCTTTTTCTTTCCAGGTAGCTGCCTGACTTTAGTCCTTGCAGATTTGCCGTTCAGCGCTGTCGTTCTGGCTGGGCTGCTTCAAGGGTGGCTCCTTCTGAGGAGGGGCGCGAAGGAGCCGTTCCAAACCCCCACCAGTGCTCCTTGGGAACCCTGCCCAGATAGGGGTGCGCGCGTGCCTGTCTCTCTCTATGCATATATACGCATATATATACAAGGTGAGATTTCAGGCTTGAAATTTGTCTTCTAAGGTGCCGGTACGGTAATCACACGCTTTTTAGTGATTATACTAATGAAGTGTTGTTTTCTAAAGTATTTAGTACTTCCAAAAATGACTTTTTTAATTTTCTCACCTTTTGAGTGACATGGCATTGTGTTACAAGCAGACGTTACGTGACGTGAAATGGAAGTGCATATAACCGTTACATTGAAGTATCTCTAGGCCAAGAAGGTTTTAATATTAATGCAGAAATGATCTGCACAAAACCATTCCCTCTGAATAATCCACTACAAAATTCTCTGCTGTTCAAGTGCATTATCCCATTATTAAGCGGGATAATAAAACCAATTTTTAGCAAATTGTACTAGCTTTTTGCAGCAGTTTGTTTCCTTCCATTCTTCAAATGATCTCAATGCTTTAATGAATTAATTTTCTCAGTATCCTGTTGAAAAAGGCAGAAATTGTATAAGGAATTCTAAACTCCAGGAGAATAAGGAAGTAACTTATTTGGAATCTCATGGGAAGTCTTAAAAAGAGTGATGTGCTCCTTTGGCATTTGGACCTTTAACGTAAACGACTGTCTCGTAAACTCTGGTAGATTTAGCTGTAGTGGTTTAAGATGTGAAATTGCCTGTTGTACTCATCTGCTGGGCTTAATCTTTCATCACCTGCTCAAGCAAATGCGAGCTAGCCCGTGGGCTCCTGTGGAAGCACTATGGCCCTGGGCTCATGGAGCCTCTTCTGCCTGGTAGGTTGTGCAGGGGGGCTGTCCGGTCTGGAACTACCAGAGCTCTTAACAGCCAGGCTCATAGTTGTCTGCATCTGTTTATAGTAGTAAGAGAGAGGGAAAAAGAAAAGAGGGGGGGGGGGAAACCCAACCAAACAAAAAACCCCACAACCCAAACAGAGCCAGGCATGTTGCCGTTAATGGTGGGCTTCCCTACCAGCTCCCAAGCGGTGTTTCAGAAGTGATGTTTTCAGGTACCTACTAGCGATGTCAATATTGTGGCAATGATGTACACTGGTTTCTGAGGGCTCATTTCTTCCTTTGAATAGGCCTTTCCTCTTCTTCCCTGTCATCTCTAACACAATAGTGCAGTAAGCCTTTTTGCAGGACCGAAGTTGCTTTTGAGCATAATCACAACTTAGGCAGTCCAAATCAATTGAAGGCAAAAGGCAGTGTACTCCCTTCATTTTGTAATGAAGAGCTGGAGAGAGAGATGGTTTGGCTCCCTTTTTCTCAGCTAAGCATAACGCTGTGAAACCTATGCCAGAACATCTCTGATTCTGTGGATGCGCGCTGCACATCAGTTGGAAACACGAGAGTGCCCGTGTAGCTGATTCCCTCTTCCAGAGGCTGGCTGTGCTGCTTGGGTGTCACTGCAAGCCCAGGGAAAACGCTTCACAGAGACCACTGCAGCTGTACCAATATCAAACAGAAGATGTGTTCTCGTGAATCAAACCCTCACTGTGTTTCCTTTGTGTTTTCTAGAGCTGTCCAGATAACCTTTTTTTGTACTGGGGGGGAAAAAGGCTTTTCCAAGGAACTACACTTTCAAATTGTGTGTGTATCAAAGGAATAGGAGAGATACTATTTCTAGGAGGTATTACAGTTTGCTTCACATCTATTCTTCTGCCACTGTCATTTCTTCTTTAGCAACTGGAGCAGAGGAGTCTGAAAATGGAACTGGAAAGAAAACTGCAGGTTTTGTTTCGAAAAGCCCTTTGGAAAGAATACCTGTTTCATACTGCTGTGCCAGCATGGATGCTGGCAGAGCTGCTCCTTCCCTCTGAGCAAGGCTCCGCTGCAGCGCTTTTCGGAGCAGGCGTGTTACCCGGCTGCCTGCTTTCATTATGTCCCTTGTTTCGGATGGGTCCCACAAGGTCCATGACAACACGAATTCGGGCAGAGTGCGACAGTCCGATCAGGTGTCTCTAAGAGGTAGCCACTTCAAAACAAAGAAGAACAAATTAATGCCCTGAAAATGCTGAGCAATGTTTGTTTATTGGCTGTAAGAGCACTGCACGGTGTGGGGTTTTGTACAGAAGCCCGAGTTAGCATGGTTAGCAAAACAGTGCAGCTTCTTTAGGGCAATGCTTTACCTGGGCCTGTTATACTTTACTACAGGAAAAATTAAATAATGCGGAACGTAGCGTGTCTTGCAGTACTCAAGCTAATATGAGTATCTCCTTCGCAGCGCGTCCTGGAGACATATGCATTGTTTTGTTCTACTTTTCACCTGCCAGAATACATCATCCATCCTGTATCTCTGATTTTATTCTTAAATTATAACTTCTGGAGACAAGGAATATCTTGTCTCTTTTTTCATCTGGATTCTTCTAGATTTTAATATAATCTTGCGTATAATACTCATCATTAGGATTCCTGGGGAGCAGCTTAATACAAATAACAATACACTATTATTGATCAAAGCTTCCTCTCTCCTGTTATATCTTGAAAACAGGTGGCTGGATCGGATGCTTCTGAGCTTCTTTATACTGATATTCACTGGCTTGTAATTCTGAAGAGAAGAATAAATAATTCAGATGAGACTAGGAGGTTTTGTTTATCTCTAAAAAAAAATGTTGCAAAAAAGTGGTTTGAGCATTACACTCATCTAATGCAATTACAAATATTTTAAAAATAGAAAACTTATGAGATAACATTATTGATGTTCTATCTTGCCAAATAAATATTTCAATGGACTAATAATGTGGAGCTGCTTTGGAGAGATCTCTGCTGGCATTTCTATTACACAATGTGAATGCTAGGCTGCCATTGTTAGGCCCTGAACCTGACCTACTGTAAAATGTTTACAATTTTGCATTCTCTGTGTTCTAAAAATGGAGCAGCTTTCAAAGTCTTTTATTCTCATATAACTTCTCCCTTTCCACACAATCAAACCTAGAAATCAGCTGCTTGCTTTGCTGGGCTGACATGCACGCTGCTTTATTTTTCAATTTCATCAGTAATAGGCTTTTCCCAGATTGTAATGGTGCTCCATTGACATAATGTTGTTACTCCTTATTTACACCAAAAATCTAGTGAAGTCTCTCCATAAATTCTGCAGTCTTTACAGTGGATTTATGGAAATGAATAAAATTATTCAGATTAATAGCTTTAATTTCTCAGCACTTTATTCTAGAGTTTCTTTAAACAGAATATACATTTACAGTACTACTTTAGGATGTATTGAGTCTCCCTGTTGGACACATACCCCCTCCGGCTTCTGCGTTAGCCGGGCTTTGAAGTGATAGTATACTGCGCACGTTCCGGCTTCCATAGAGGGGAGAAAGAGAAAAACAAAACTCTTCCCGGGACTTTTAAACCCTCTTCAAAAGTATAGTATTACTGTATCTTCAGTAATACTGAAAGTCAGGATGCCTTTGCATGCCCACCTGAATACAAAACAAATGCATTTAAATTACAAGGCTTTGTTGAAAACCGTGCTTGTGAGCACGATGTTGGAGATTTCTCTGTCCCCTCTCCTGCGTTTGGCACCACTTCTGGAGTGTTTAAACGAGGCAGTCGAAAGTGCGCTTGGAGGACCAAAAGTCACAATGATGTTGACAGCTCCAACACACAACAAAACTTGTCTTAAATAATATTCTCACACAAATGGGTTTTCTCACTAACGTTACCAAGTAAATTCCGCAGCACATCTCGTGTGCACAGGGCTACGTGAGGCCTAAGGACTCCGCAAATGGATTTTCCTTTATTTCAAATAGCGGTTCTAGATTGAGAACCGCAGAGACAGAGCTTGGTTTCAAATTTGAACTCTATTCTCTTTAAACTGATGGCAAGAAGCCCCAGTAAAATTATAAAGCACATGTGTGGTTTGTTCTGCTTCATTTTGTTTTCCTCTCTTTTTTGGTTATGGGCTTTCAGTTGCTCTTCATTTTGCATGCCCCTGTGCTGCATTCTTCAGTCTAGCTTCTGAGACTTGACAGCACATCCCGATGTCGTGTCGCTGCCTTGTTTTGCAGTTGGGTTCTCTGTCCCCTGAGAGCGTGGCTGCCCTTTCTGCCTTGGTCTACACCAGAGGGCTCTGCTGACGAGGAGTGGGCAGGGAAAAGGGGAAAGGGCCCTCCCCAGGGCCAGAAGAAATGCCGGCAGAGGCCCTATCTGCCAAACCGTACCTAGTGTCGTTTGGGAAGATGGTGGGTCCTTGACGGCGAACGCTTTCTGCTCGTGTGCGTGGCGTCTCCGCTGGGCCAGAAGAGGCTTTCTGATGGAGACGGGTCCTCGGATCTGCAATTCACACCTACTTTAGAAAGTCCGGCCACCAGAGTTTGAGCTAAAGTGGGTATGTTATTCCTCCGTGCCTCCCTGTTTTGCCAGTGAAGTACCGTCTGGCTTTCCTCGTTTGCTTTGGTGGAAGCTACTTTGCACTGCTGGTATCAGTCCAAGGCTAAAGGTTATTACTCCCTTTTGGCCCCAGCAGCATACCCGCGTTAGCATTGTGCTGTTAGCAGCAGGTAGCTGAAGGCTTTTTGATTTGTATGGTTGCGGTTTCAGACAGGATTAGGTTTTATTATATTGTTTGTTTACAAGTACAAAAAGTTTTATTTCAAAAGGCGGCATAAATCTAAGTGAAAAGAGGCTACTCAGGGTACTTTATGGATGCATACACTTGGGAGAGGTTTGGTTTGTTCGTTGGTACTTCTGTTAGCTCTGAACCTATGAGAAAATAAAACCTAATTGTATTTTTTGTGGAACACAGAGTTTTAAACTAAGGACACATGAGCAAGTTACTGTGGGCTAAGAAGTTACTTCATGTTGAGGAAAGAGTGCCAAGTTAATTTGCGGTGCTTTTTATGTGCCATGAGCTTAGAATATCTGCACAGATAGATACACCTCTCTGTTCCTACGAGTAGTAAGTTATAGGATGTCTACAGAACCTCAGTTACCTAAGCCTTAAAATGCAGCTCTGCCTTGGGATCCAGTTTAGGGAGTCATAGTGCAGTCAGTGATAATCACAACTGTACCCAGGCACAAAAGGTAAAGAGTACAGAATTTCCCAGTTGTGACAGGGAGCAGAATAAAATATTTTATCATGGATGTTCTGAGGAAAGGTATCTACCTGACTTCCTGATAGAGTCAGCAGTTAAAAAGTTGTTTTTATCAGTAAATTGAACAAATTTCAGCTGGGGGTACCGGAACACAGAAAGCGTGGAGCACAATAATGTTTTCACTAGAATTAGTTTCACATTAAGATTCACAGACCTGGATTTGGACCTCAAATTCACCAGTGAAAATCTCGAACAGCTTGATCTGTAATTTGTTTGATTCTCTGCAGATATACTTTGCTGGAACTGAGTGCAGCCTCAGCCAACCCACCCCAGGCTAAATTGTTCACCTGTTTATTCACCTATACACGCATTCATTTACTCACTCACTGACACAATTGCCTATGATGCCAAAAGACAGGGGCACTTGTTTTTATAAAAACATGGAAATCTTGACATGCGTAACTTTCAACAGCCATAACAAATAAGCAGCCATATCCATTACCAGGCCCCAGAATTATTTAGTATCCTTTCTTTATGTAATTTTTTACAGTAACTTTAAAAAAAAAAATCAATCTTCTTTTCACTTGTTATTTATTATTCATAGCATTAATAAGAGTTCACTACTTGGCTTTTATTTTCATTGGTGTCTAGGATTTTTTAACACAGTAACTGTGCTTGGTTTGTTTCCTTGCTGTAGATGTTTTTGTGTTGGGTTTTTTTCACTGTGTTTTTTCCAGTTTTATCATCTGGAAATATTATTAAAGATATTATATACCTTTTCTTCGTCCAAAGACATGGTGCATCTGTTGACCTTCAGGGCATATTGCTGGGGCCATCTGGTTTTCAAGGGAAGTGGGGGTTGGTGAGGAATGGGGAAGGATTTAAGGCAGAAGGAGATATTAGGTTACTTATTATTTGATTAAGGTTTTGTTTTGTCAGAGGATAAGACTGGTACTTTGTTACAGTGTTTGACTTTTTGTAGTCTTTGTTTTTTCTGTTGTTGTTGTTGTTTTGAAGTGGTGCTGGGCTGGGGAAGCTCTGGGTGCATGTGCTTGTGTGTATCAAAATAAACAAAAGAATGTGGCCCCAAACTGCAGTGAAGCGTTGACCAGTGCTGCTGTTGTAGTCTAGTAGTACCAGGATTAAATGACATTGTTTCAGACACGTTCCTTGACTGGGTTCATCTGTCAATTGGAGGAAATGTTAGTGGCCAGTGAGGAAATAGCAGGACAAGGTACCAACCCCGTTTGAACCTGGGAAAATTTGTATCTGGAACACGTTTGTGTTCTGCAAAAATACTTCCCCCCCCAGTTTTTCAGGAAGAACCTGATAGTCTTTTTTTAGTGGATTCTTAGTACATGTATAGGAGATAGCACATCATTTGTGCTCCTATCTTTCCAGAATAAAGGAATCTGACATGCATGTGCGGGTCTCGCTGGAGGCAGAGCTGGAAAAACAGGAATGTCATCAGCTCTTGGTGTTCCCTATTTCCAGTACAGCCACAGCAATTGCTGTTCAGTGGTTTTGATGCATAGTTTAACATTAAAACCTTCACTTTCTTTTCCTTTTCTCTTTTCTCTGGTGCCATTAAGAAACCATTAGTTGGCAATACAGGGTATAAATTGTTAATTTTTCTTTTATTTTGTCAGTGTATGTCATATATCATATCATGAAATGCACTGCAGTGCATAAAAAGCTTTGATTTTCATATGCTAAAAGCTGTTACAGTTCAGTTAACCAAAGTCTGATACATGAACTGAAAATATGGCATATGCTTTTTTAGAAGGAGAAAAAAAATTCTTTTAAGTAAATTTACAGGATAAAGTATTTGTTTCAACTGAAAACAAGAAACAGCTTGGTTGTAAGAGAAAAGTTGAAACTCATGTTAGAAATAATCTTCTCTAAATTAACAAAGAGCTCTACTTTAATTAAAGCAGAACTTCCTACATAAAATTTTTGCGTCTTCATATGTGTAAGTTCTGAGTGATCTGTTTAAAACCCAGAACAACCATCCCTGGAGGAGGAGGAGGAGGGGGGGCGTGTATGGGGTAACCGTAGGGAAAGTTTTAATCCCAGTGCTTCTCCTCACTGTGTCATCTCCCGTAACTGACCCCCTGTAAATCAAAATCTCCCCCCAGTCCAAAAATCTCCCCAGCTCCTGCCCACATGCACGTCTTCTGATAACCCGAGGCAAACCAAGTGTCTGGGTTACAATTATGAGAATATGATAATCTCGTCTTGTCTCCTTTAATCAATAATGTCCACAACACTTATTAAATATTCAATTTATTGTCAGTCTTCTCAAAGGATTTATTTCTCCATCTTGGCCTCTGTATTTTAGGAGGACAGAAGCCAGTTGAGTAATACACTTTCCTTACAAAGAAATCCGTATGTATGGAGAGGAAAGAGCAGAAGAAACGACGCACCTTTGTAGTGCTTAACCAGCTCTGCCTGAATTTGGAGAAGTACACAAGTGGCGGGTGGGGGCGAAACCCTAACTGCTGTGAGGAAAGAGAAAACTAGGTAACCACATTTGGAAACTTTGCCTGATCAATTGTGATTTCTTGGGATATTTCATATGTAAGTGGTTTATTGGTCTGATGTGTTGTTCCACTTTTGCTCCTATGCCTTTTTTCCAGTTTCTTTTAGATAAGCTCTAAATTTGAAAGTGAGGCAGAAGAGTTCTTAGAAGCATAGTGCATATGTTAAAAGCTTGCTTTGATGTTTTCCTTGCAGCCTAATGAAAGCATTGCCGAGGTTTACCTAAATAAAACTCCCTGGCTGTGACCCATCTCACTTTGTGGCAAAAACTAATTTTTCCTCCATCCACTTAAAAGCATTAGAAAGACCTTTGTCCCTGTTATTCTTTCAAAAGAATAAGAAATGTTCCACCAAAGAAACAATATAATAAA
>JAVJGG010000058.1:15839420-15870034 GCA_035590195.1 Aviceda cuculoides
AATAAAAAGTTAGCAGGCTATTGTTTTTGCCCTGGGATTTCTGATGTCCATGATCAAAAGCCTTTCTCACAAAGCCACGCATGGGTTTGCAGAAATTCCACTCGGGACTCGTAGCTGCCCGAGTTAGAACGCTTTCAAGACTGTGTAGCTTTTCTTAGGAAAACATGTTAAAACATAAAACATCTGTCAGAAGAGCTCTTTGTTTGGAAAGCTTCTTGAAGCACACCTTGGAATTTCCGTCCTTGGTGGCGGTGGGTTTGTGCGGTAAACGTGAAATAACAGGAGTGGTGTCACCTGGGTTCAGCATCCGAGGGGGACGTGAAGGTGTTGGAGAGACGGGGCTTTCAGAGGGTTTCACTGTGCCATAAAACATCGTCTGAATACACGCTGACAGAATTACAGTTTCTGCTTTTTTTAACAATATACAGTAAAATGAGTCACAATAAGAACATGAACAAGCAAGGTATCATGTTGTGTTCAGGAGAGCATGCAGTACAAAAAGTTTAACACTTAAAACTTTTATTTTACAAAACTGAAAGCCCATACTCTAGATTAATCTGTTTGTCTCGTATTCTGTGGATCAGATCCTCACATTCTTTGTATTTTAATGTTCTGAGTTCCTGTGTACTGCTTTTTTATTCCTGCAAAAATGCTCTAGAGATTTGCAAATTGAATTATTTTTTGGCTCAGACATCAACTAGATCGTTAACTAAGTTCCAAGTGTAGAGCCAAACCTTATCCTGGCTGCCTCTGTAATGTTAATGGAATTACAACAGGTGTGATGGCAAAAATTTTTACGTGGAAAATCTTGATTACTTTGGTTAGCCATAACAGACAAAGTCTGTTTGACTTTCAAGTCCAGAATGAATTTGCAGGATGTGAATCTGGAGTAACACTGGTAAGCTGAGCAGATTCGGGGACAAGTCACTGGAGTCCCTCAACTGTAGCCATTATTTCTGTTCATTTTTAAAGGTATATCTGAAGGGATAAAATGGCTTAAAAATCTATTTGAATGGAAGAAGTGATTTTTATTCCTCATTAGAATAGCTCATTTTGGTTTTCTTATAAAAACAATGTTTTTCATAGAAAATGTTCATCTTTTCTGAAGTTCTGAAGAGAATATGAGGGACCTTAGTGAAGTAGTTTGACGGATGTTTATAGGAAGCATTTTCCCAACAGAAGAGGCAGCATAGAAAGAAACCTGAAGATTACTGTATAAAAATGTAGTAAGTAGGCAAGGGCACTAACATGTAAATAAGATAAAGGGGGTTAGAGAAGGACTATGAAAAACCTTAAAAATGAAGAAAAGTGCTTGCATTTGAGGTGATAGTGTGATTTAGTCATAAGGTACTTAGAAATGTTATGTATAAACTTTGTGATTAATGAGAGCTGCATTCAGGTGTTACAGGCGCAGGAACAGGTTGCCCAGAGAAGTTGCGGATGTCCATCACTGGAAGGGTTCAAGGTCGGGTTAGACGGGGCTTTGAGCAACCTCATCTAGTGAAAAACGTCTCTCCCCATGGCAGGGCTGTGGGACTAGGTGATCTTTGAATGTCCCTTCCAACCCGAACCATTCTGTGATGCTATGATCTACAGAAAAGCAAGGTTACTTAGATAAATTTGGAGATTTTTCCAGATGGAGATCTGGAATAATGTATAGGTTAAAGATAACGTTATCAAGGGTTACAGGTCTGTGTGACAAACAAGGTGACTGCGATGTTGACAGTACTTGCCAAAAGTAGCAAGAAGGGCTGCAGAGCAAGGGGAGAGAATATTGAGTGTTCAAAATAATTCTGGAGTTGACAGCCAAAAGTCCTGATGGCATCAGAAATGGGTGAGGATTCTGGTCTTCAGTGGAGAAGAGGCAGGTCTGGAACACAGACACTGGAACAGGCTGCCCAGGGAAGTGGTGGTGTCGCCATCCCTGGAGGTGTTCAGAAAGCGCGTAGAGGAGGCACTTCAGGACATGGTTTAGTGGGCATGGTGGTGTCGGGATGACGGTTGGACTCGGTGATCTTGAAGGTCTTTTCCAACCTAAATGATTCTATGATCTATTCATAAGTGATAACTAAAATCACTTTTCAATGAGATTCCCTTGTGAGTGGAGAATAAGGGAGTCAAGGACAGAGCTCGGTGGAATCCCCAAATGAAGTATAAAATACAATTAACCGTGAATAGGAACATTTAAAACAAAGCATAATTCCATATATTGTAAGAAGAAATTTAAGAAATGAGCAGTTCTTTGTCAATTGAAGTCATGGTTATAGGCAACATTCATGCAGTATTTTGGTTTGTGTACTTTGGTTTGCAGTTTGGGTTTTTTTTTCCAACAGGATTGAATTTCAAAAGTAGATAAAACAGAGTACTAGAGTACTTGAGGAAATGCTAGAAGTTAGAGTAAAAAACCCTACCATCTTCTGATACACTTTTTACATCTGCAGTTTATGTTGATTGCAAAGGAAAACACTGTTGTTTTACCATTTAGTGAGTTAAATGATACACTGAATTGAATTAAGTCTCTATTAAACAGGAAGGACTTTTGAGCAAACCAGTGTATTTACATGAGAAGTTCCGTTAAACCCCATAGATACTAACAGTGGGTAAAATAACATGCATAAACATGGCAACGGATTCGTTTGGATTTTCAGGGTGATGCTGCCTCTTATTTTTTTTTTCAATAAAAAACCAGGCGCACAGACATTTACACACATACATGAGAAAGAAAAGTAGAAGACTGCATTTCTAGTCTCTTAGCTGTATCCCTGTTTTGCCTTACCATAGGGGGTTTGGGGTGGGATCATCCCCCTCCCTCCTTGGGTTACACAGCCCTCGGGTGACAGAGGTGTCTGTCCACCCTGGCAAGGCTCGGCTGCTCCCAGCACACGGCTCGCTCCCCCTGGGGCAGCGGTATCGCGGCCCAGTAGTGCCAGTCTGGCCACTTTGAGAGGAGCCTCGCTCGGACATACGTCGATATTGTACTGTCAAAAAGGCATCGGCCCAGCTGTTAGCTTCTGCTCCGTTTCACTGACCTAAATGATTGACTCCTTATTGTCTCTTTAAATACTTAGTTTAAAATATAGCTGAGCTTGCATTTGTTTTGTATGTATTTTTAATCAGCTAGGCCTCCTGGCCAAGGTTTTTATTTGTCATAGTTGATATCTGATGTTATGATGTTTCTGAAGTTTAAGTAACCTGCTATAAGGTACTTGCTAATAGGAGAAAGCTAAGGTAAATTTTAAGGCAGAGAAGGCACTGAAGTAAGAACGTGGGTTCACTGTCAGAGATCCCAAAGCAAACGATACTGGACGGCTATCGAGTGAGGTCAGTGTAGTCCTGGGAGGAGCTGAGTAGCTCTGGGCATGTTTATAACTAATTTTTGAAATACTACAAGTGTAGCTCACATTATAAATAACCATATGTTCATTAAATAACTGAAGAAGGAAAATCTGGGAAAAGTTTGTCCAGACATTTATAACTTTTTTTTAAAGGGCAGTTGATTTTTTCCATATGATTTTCAGACTAAGAAACTATTTTCATCTCTTGAGACTGCTCATTGTTGTTGAGAGTTGCAGTAAAAGAAAAGAGCAAAGTTATCATCCAACCTTAAATGCAAAACATGAAAACATTTGGGATTTAAGCTGACTGTTGGTTGCTTGATATAGCTTTTACTTTATAGCAGAGGTCTATAGCAATGCTTCACTGAAAACTTAATTTAGCTTTTTTTCCCCGAAGTCCAAAGTGATGGTTGAATGCCTGAACAGAGAGAGAAGAATATGCGTTCTGCCTGCCAAAGTGAAGAGGAGTTGTTCAATACATATTATGCAATTCATCCTCATCATAAAGAATGTACTGTTTCTCTATTTCAAATTTCGTGTTCAACCATAATACACATGTATACAAAAAAGGAAGAGCTTTATATAAGGAGTATACAATGAAAGTAAATTCATAAAGTAAGAGCAAGAGTAGTTCACAGTGGAAAAAACTGGAATAGATACAGATTACTCTGCAGACACTATTGTAAATGTCAAGTAGAGTTTGACAGGTGGTAGGTTGGAGACATAATTAAAAAAAATTCCATACATGTACAGACTGCCTTCTAGCGTGAAGAATTGGCACACGGTGAAATGAGAAGGTGAGTGGCATATGGGGGGATTAAGGCAGCTGAGTTCTAGTGGAAACTAGAGGCAAACACGTAGGCCTCCGAGAGAAAGACAACTATAGTGGTAGCACTGGCGGTGTGTGTGTATTTGTCGATTCATAGCATAGCAATCTACACTAATTAAAGGAAGGATTGTCTCATGCAGTGTCCCATTCCATCCGGAGCCTCTGTGATAAAAAAATGAGGAAAGTGTCAGAGGAAAACTGTCTGGAGCAGGAGCAAAGATGCCCATTTAACAGACTGGTGTGTGTGACAGTCCATTTTGACGGAAGGGAGAAATAAGGTCTTTGTACTCTGAGCTACATTGTTAGACATTATGGGCAGTTGGGTTAAGTAAAGGCATTTAGGGGAGATCCAATTTTAAGCAAGTATTAGTATTTCTGTAAAACATAGCTTTTTAAAATTACTTTGCATTTAGACACCTCCTAAAGTCTTCATAGAAAGTTGAGTTTTAAGGGTGGAATACTTGTGCTCTTTAAATATTATTTCTGTTTATTTTTGGCTTCAGTTTGGATTACAAATACAATGACACTTGGCTGTGACCCTACAGAAGGAGAGATTAGTTCGTTAATGTAAACTATTTTGGGAACTGAGCTGCGCATTTATTTATGTATCTTTGTCTTTAGTCTCTTGCTTGGATTTCTCTGGATGCTTTCATTATAGTTGTACTTACCACTTCCATTTTTTAGCACATGCTTTTTAATCAACATTCTGCAAGTCTAGCAGTATTGCCTGACACCCTGCATCCACTGCAGATGATTGCTGCATCATAAGGAGATTCTGCTGAATCACAAATCAATATAGGAATCTCTTAAAATATTTGAATTTTTACAAGAAATGGAACAGATTTTCTTTGCGGTTGAATATGAAATGCAACATCATGACCTGTGAGCCTTATTAAGTCCTAAGCAAAATTGGGACCTATTAAGTCCTGAATTTATTATTTTCCTTGATCTAATGGAATTTATATTCAGACAGTATTTGCTGCTGGAGTTTTAGAGAAAGTCATCAACTCAACTGTGAGAACTGTGCACCTGGACCTGGGCAAGGTAGTAAACCCACATTTGGCAGCTGTAGTCTTTCCAGAGGATGAAGGGCTTTTCTTCATTTCTGCTCATCAATTTAGCGAATAGCTTAGAAGATGAGAAGCTGCTTGGGAGATTACTAGGCAGGAAAGCCCCTACTTTCTACCAGTTAGTAATTTCATTAGAAAACTAAGAAAGAGAGGCTGAGATCTATTGGTTTTAAAATCTTGGAGGACATAGGGACCAGAAATACTCAGTTAATTTTGCTAGTTATAGATAATTCCTCTTGTGCATATTGAATTGCTTCGAAACGCAGAACTGTTTATTAAATGTCATGCACGTTTTACATAAAGTTTTATTAACTGGTAAAATGTTGTTTCAAAAGCTCTTACTGTTTTTAAAAGATGGATTTTTTAATATATATTGTAACTGAAGTTTAATTTCCATTTTCAAAAAATCATGACCCTGGATATAAGAAAGCATCATTGATTACTCTCTAGCATATAGTGTGCAAAAATAGTAGATGTGGGTTAGCACACGTTATTCCTTTGGTATGTATGTAACACAGCTTCATGGTGAGCGATTTGCAGTATCGAGTTGGTGTAAAGATTGTATTTCATTATATATTAAATCAGTGTGTAACGAGAGATTCTGAAAAAAAGTCCCTGAACTATCACTGTTGTAAATGGTTGTGCGGCACCAGCATCTTTTTGGCCAAGATCCACAGAACCCGTGGGCTGTCGGCTGAAGCGAAGCGGGCGAGCTGGGGGGTAGCAGCAGCGCAGCCCGCGACCGCGGCCGCCCCTTCTGCCCCGGCTCCTTTCGCCCCCGAGGAGCCCGGTCCCTCCTGCCCGTGCCTTCCCTTCCCCAGCCCCTCCGGCAGCGTAGCTCCGGCTCTGCACCATCGCTTCTCCGGCAATGGAGAAACTAAAAAAGCCCAGGTTTGTTTGAAGGTGTTTTGCTGTTCTTTCTGGGGTTCGAAAGAATGAGTGTGGACTGCGTGCTGTATGAAGTATGTTTTCTGGATCATTTTGAGGGAGGTGCTAGTTGAAGCACGCTTCCTAGACCTCGAAGCAAATCTTGGTGAGACAAAAAAATTGAAATAAGTTATTAGTTACATGTAGAACATACAGGTTCTGTTCACGTTACTGGTGGCGTTGGGGGGAAAATACTGTTTTAGCTTCTTGCAAAATTGAATTTCGGCTAAATGCTTCAGAAAGTATAATGTCAAGAGTAATCAGTTACACAGTGAGTGTTTTCCATTTGAAATGCTGTCTATTCCTCATTACTCAGAGTTGTTATTTTTACAATGTGCACGGGTTAAAGTTTAATTAGTGTGTTTTGTAAATCCCGGTCTTCAAACATGAAATATAAGAGGCCACACACAACAGAGTGTAAAGAATACATGGAGTCTTCCACTGCTTGATGGCGTCATCATCATTGTTAATTTATTTATTAACCACCTGAAATTGCTGCTGTTTGACTTGGAAGTTCATTTCTTGGCCTGGTAGGAAGTTTGAAGTGTTTCTTAATTCAATACTGGAGTATTTCATCAGAAGGGAAGAGTTGTTGAAGAGACTTTGAACTGTGTCTCCTTTTCTGTGGGTAGATCTAAGCATAAGCATGGTGGCAGGGCAGCGTGGGGAAAATTTACACTCCTTCATGTGAATCTTTCTTTTTTTTGGGGACTCTCAGCCTAGGATTGCTCTTAATCCCCTATTGATTCATTGCAGGACAAGAAAAGAATGAAAAAAAAAAAAACCCAACACATAACTTGTGGCCGGTTTAGAGATTTTAGAAAAATTCCTCGAATTATTGGAAACATAAGTCTTCCTAAATGTTTTGCACTGAGCAGAATTCAGATATTATTTATTAAAAGTCTTTTGTTTATATTTCCCTTCTGCAATCACATGGTAAAAGTTTCAGAAATGGTTTAATGCCGTCAAATTTTCCCTGTAAACGGAATACTTTAAATATGTTGGTGCTGAGAGTTTTCTTTGATCCCTGAAACATGTGAAGATGGGGAATTTAGGAAAGAACGGAAGGAGAAGTGACTGTTGGTTGCTGTTACGGTGTAACAAATCTCTGAGGTTAATTTGGAATGCCCTGCACATCTGTGTGTGTATCGCGTATTCGCAAGTCTGTGTGCACATTTGGTAGATCGTGTTGTAAATACAGAAAATTAGTCTTCTACTCTAACGAGGAGATCTCTTTCCCTCTTGCCTTATCCATTCTGCCTCGTGCAACAGTTGCCTAAGCCTAATTCCCTTTTATGTGATATTGATTAACAGCCATGCTGAGTCTAGGACTGTCAGAAGGACTAAAGGCTATTTAATTATTCAGCTGGAATAAAGTAGAAGACGGTGCAGCAGCAGCAGCTGTAACATAAGACATTGGCACTTCATCTCCAAAATACAGAATTCTCTGTCTCTAGTTTGAAGGAAATGCGTAGAAGTCTGAGGACTGGTTGTTGGAGAAAGTAAGTGAGCGATGGGCTCGTCCTCAAGATTACTGCATCCTTTGGGTATGTTCTTAGGTACAGTGCCAAGTGATTACACTCACATGAAAAGAACACCATTTTACCAGAGGCACAATATTCCTAAAATCAGATTTTCGAAAAGGAAGATACGTGCAAGGCATTTCTCTGGTTAATTTTTTGATAGGTCTATGACCTCTACAAATTGTACTTTTGTACATATACGTGAAGATTTCACGGTTGTTGAATAAATGGTTGTGAAACTCCCCAGCTCTCATGCATAGCTTCAATGTGCAAATTTATTGTAGAACTATTTGCGTGTTTGTCTGATTTTGGGTTTGGGCCGAGTTCAAAAGAAAGAGTTGAATGCTAGACTCTTTTTCATAATTAGAACATGAAATTAAGGACAGGGTTGTGTTCAATAGAGTTAAGATGGCTAAAATCACCATTAGGTATTTTGTCCCATAACATTGCAATGATACCTGCAACAAATCTACAGCAGGGTTTTTTTCTGTGGTCAGGAATTGCAAGGAGTATGCATTAGTGTTCCACTAAAACACATCCTGATGTGTCTCGATACTGGAACCATCAGGAGGTCCCAGAGCTGTAGGCTGTGGGGGGCTGGGAGAGTATCACTGGGTCCCTGCTTTGTTCATATGTTCTTCATTAGATACCTACTTTTGCCATGGTTGAAGAAGAGGTGCTGGCTAAAGTGGATTGTTTGACTTGATGTAGTAAGTCTGTTTTTAAGGTCTTTTAATTTTAAATTTGTATTTAAAATAACTTTAAATATTGTATATATTATGCAAAATTGTGTTTTATGGCAAATACATAAAAATTTAAAATGTTTGAAAAGAATTACTTATGTAAATTGGAACACAAATGCACTTTTAGTATGAGACTGTAAGTTACATTTTGACTGGACTAAACTGTAAGAAACATCTTTATAGAATATGATTTCTTAAATAAGAAAATAACAATAGTCTTGCTTGGATTTTTGCTAGCATGTTCTAGTTCAGCATGAGGAGCAGTGGCAGCCTGTCCCAGAGCTATATGTTTCTGTCTTTAACATCCAAGAGCTCGGACGTGATATCATTCATTTACTAACAGATTTAGAAAACACCTGTCTGCTGTTGTTTAAAGGGTTTTGGTTTTATTTACATGTGTTCGTATTCAGTATTCAACTACGGGTAGATTTTTTTCCTTTGTTTGGGGGGAGTGGGGTAGAAGAGGCAGGAATAGGGAAACGAGTAGCTAATTCTCAGGTTTTGACATTATTATTCTTACCTTCATCATTAAAAATCGCCCTCCTTGCAGATAAGACTCATCAGAGCAGGATGAAGAGCACAGAACAAACAGGTGCTGCACTTCCTTGTAAAACAGTTTACTGCCCAGTCTTTCCACCTCACGAGTAGATCTTCACGTCTTTTAAATTCTCAGTCGTGTTAATTTTTTGGACTTTTTAGGAACATGGATGGAAGGCAGCTCTCTGCACCAGGGTTAAACTGGATCTGACCATGTAGTTACAAAGCAGAGCAGAAAGAGAGTGAGTTTATGGGAAAAATCAATTGTTGGTATGCCGAGTACAAATTAAAGCCAGATTGTCGCACTATTTATTTAAGAGGTGAACTTTACTGTGACTGGCGAATAGATCACGAACCTAAATAATGTCATTGTTTTATTCATTAAATCTGGAGCAACGAAGTAATGTTCCAGTAGAACAGCTGCATGTCTGTGCATGGTCTCTTCAGAATGAGATGAGGTACTGCTGTTAGAAAAAAATAAATTACTTTAAATTAATTCTTTGTTGCTTCCACAACTAGACCATAATTAATTAGTATGTGGATAGTGCAGGCCAGTTGCTAAGTCTCTAGAGTGGCTGATATCCGTCCTGTCCTATGCTGCCCAGTCCTTTAATATTTATACATGTCTGCATGGATTTTTTTTAAACTGATACTGAACCTACAGTCCAGGGGGTAGTTCTGTCATTTCACAAACAACATCTGGTCATAGAACAATGTATATAAACCTCTACATTTAATTTGTGTTGGATAGCATTTTCAGAACAATGGTTTAAAAAAAAGTTTCTTACCAATATCATTTATTTAATAACAGTCACTAAATGCACAGAAGCACTTGGTTCTATCATGATAGAAATAAAGTCTCCCAAAGCTGTGCATTTCAGTTCGATTATTATTGCATTTATTGAATGGTTAAAGTTACTCAGCCTTTGGCCTTGAGCCGCTGTAGCATGCCTCAGGTGGTAAGTAAATTGCCTACAAATGGGCTGCTTGTCATGTCTTATTGCTTAATTTATTCTTTGGAATAAGTTAAGTCTCATAATAGGCAGGCACATCACGAAGCAAAAAAGCATTAGACAGGTACAAAATATTCGCCTTGTAAAGCCCCTCCCAACGCTGAGTCACTTATCTTTCATAGAAAGCAATAAATACTGAATTTAATGGCATGCTTCTGCTTTAGAGGATTTTGCAGCATGTTTGCATCTGTTGGCAGGCTGCTGCTGAAGTGCCCCTTCACTAGCCCTGGTGGGTCTCCGTTGCCACCTGATGATAATATCTGAGCCCCCTTTTCCTGGGGAGGGAGAAGTGAAGTGCCTTGGTGGAGGGATGCCTGTACCTGAAAATCACCGATGAATTAGAACATATTCGTCACCTTTAATGGTAATGACAGTCTAGAGTGGGTTTTTAGAGTCACAGAGTCAATACAATGCAGTTTTTATGGTGGTTTATTTTTAACATTATATTTCTGAAAAGTCACGCCAGTGCCTCTTTTGGAACCAAGGTACTTTTTCCATCTGAAAACAGCCTTCAGTTACATAATTCCGAATAGCTGAGCAGCTCAAGAAAAAATAAAGGAGAAACAACAAGATCATTTAACTTTTGCGTAACAAACTTTGTTCTTCCAGAGTATATGTTGCAATGCACACAACAGAGAAATCACTCAGATAATCAACCATGGTTTATGTTGCTAGAGCCTTGTAATAATATTACCTAGTGATAGGTATCTTTATACATTGCTCTTCTTACATTGTTTTTTATTATGTTACAGTATAGCTTACTATTCTTTGGTGCATGACTTTGGGTTTTAGAATGAACTATCATTTTGGATGGCACAAAATTATTTATTGGTTAGCTCTTTAATGAGATTGTATGCTATTATATCTTGCTACATTCAGTAAAAGCAAAACGTATTTGTAGGTCTGTATCTCTGTCAATTCCTAGGGATGATGGATTCAATCTTATTAAACAGTTGGTTTGATTTCTTTAATAAATTTTTAATACTTTATGCCCAGAATGGCAAAGTGTAGTACTTGGTATCTTTTGGTGCCCAAGTCTGGATTACTAGAACGTGCAGTCTAAATAAGAAAGACAGTATGAAGACCCTTGGAACCTCATACAAAATCTTGTAAATTTAGTGATGAACTGGAACACATCAAATTTCCAAATTCAGCACGCTTTTTGGTAGTCCTCATTTCATCCATCAAATCTTGTATGAGCTTTTATCTTGTAGGGCCTGAATACAGATGAGTTTATGGACTAATTTCCACCTTTAAAATGTGGTAAATATAATGCACTACTTTATTTGTTCCATTTGCAGTATTTCTTCACAAGCTGGTCCTGTCTACCTTTTGCACAAACAGCGTATTCAGGTCAGCCTGTATGAGAATAAATGAAAAGGATTTGTCACTTGCCGTCCTTTTTGTTTGGGATTTGCAGTGTGTTTAAGGAGATCCATTGGGTGTATGTGGAACGGTGACTTGCATATGGAGCATTTTTCGTATTGTGACCATTACCAACCACAGATACATTTAATTATACAACTCAAAAAGTATGGAAAGCTTTACAGAATATTAACAAAGTGAATCGTGAATTTTTAAGCTTTCAGAGGAGGCTCTAAAAAAGAAATTGATTAATCACTCTGTTATAACAATATAACACCTTGAAAGAGACTTTTACTTGGGTGGACAGCATAGGACAGTGGTTCAGTATCAATACTGGAAGACGATAGTTTCCATAAAGCAGTTCTGGCTCCCTAATGGGTTTGCTGTATGTTAATCACTTTAGGATCACTTAGGATTTCTCTTACATTCCTCTTCTGCTTAACTTCATGCATGTGCGTGAGCGTACACCCTCAGTGCGTGAAACCTAACCGGAGTTTGACCGAGTTTGGTTCGGTCACTCCTCTGTGGCAGGGAAATGAAATCTGCTTTAGCTGTTTAGTAAGGAAAACTGATGCTGAAACACTTCTCCAGACCTTCCTGCAGTTTTCTTTCTAGCTAGGGGGAAAACTTTGTGTTCCCACACTTCCATACGGAAGTGTTGGGTAGAGTTTTAGTGTATTGCGGTACTAAGAACCATGGCGTATCCCTCCAGGAATCTTGGTGCTGCAGCCGGTGGGCCCAGAAACATGAGCATGGTTTTGCAGTACAGCTCCTGACATGAAAGCTACTCCATCACTCAGGTAAATCCTGAGCCATCTTGCTGTGGAAAACTGGTAATTTATTCATTTTTATATGTTTTCTTCCTTTTTTTCATACACTTTCTCGCTGCAAAAAATATGATGTAGGGAAAATGGTAGCAAAGCAATTGGTAATTCTTTATGAAAAATAATGTAGAAGCAGCAGTACGCGCAAGCAGCATAGTTACCAGAACTACAGTAGAAAAAACCCATTGCCTAAGAGCATAATATTTAGGGCTCCAAAACAGGTTAACAAAATAAGTGGCAATAAACATATTTAAAGAAGTAAAGGATAAATGTAAAATAAATGTTGTGGCGTCTTCATCAAAATTAGATTTTGCAGAGAATAGTGAGGTAGAATTGTGAAGTCTGAGAGATTGGTTCCATTTGCTGTTAGCGTTCAGCTCTCATGCGCTGGATTTTCTGCCCTGAAAGAAAAATATGAGTTCTCTAGAATAATCCAGCTTTTCATTTTATTTTGCAGCCTTGTCTAAGCAGATGAATCTGATAATTCCTTAAATGGGAGATTTGCCAGCTGAGAGAAACCTAGAGGGTAACAAATGGGCAGTAATGACAGAATGTCTTGAATGCTGAGAATGTTGTTTTGATTCCAGACTGTTTAAAAATATATTTGTCTAGTGGAAGGTAAAATGTTACACAGACAGATAACACAGGAGATTTCCTAGGCATTATACACACACGCACATACACAAACACAGTATTTGTATTTTTTTTCTCTGTAGGCTTAACCCAGATAAATTAAATTGCAAAAGCTCTCAAAAAAAAAAAAGAAAAAGTAAAATAAGGGCAGGACACAAAATAGTGAAATCAAAGCAGCTCTGCCTTAAGGCTGCAGAGATTTCCTTATCTTTTCCTGCTGTTTCTAGGTATTGCAAAACATATGGCTCACCTTTAGGGGCAGTCCCCAAACAGTGGGAGATGTTGCATCCCATCTGTGCTGCAGCAACTGGAGGTGCAATAACAAGGTGAATTGAGGACGCCAAGATGACTATGTTTAAATTCATTGCTGCTTTACTGAGATGGGGGGTGGGGGCACGTTTAGTTTGGGTGGGATTTTTTAGCTACTCTATTGATGTGCCTTAAATGTCTGAACATGGGTACTGCTGGAGAGGTAATCGTTTGGAGGAAACTTGGCAGCCGGAATCAGGAATAAGAATTTTAGGATTTTAGATGTAGGGGAAGGGAAGAGAAGAGAACGGGAAAATAGGAAAGAAAAGAGAAAAGAAAAGAGAAAAAGACCTAAGAAGGAGGGCAGTTCTCTGTGTCTCCCACATTTTATTCTGGCAGCAGCCGAAGCGGCTGAATAGGCTCCTGTCCCCCACTGCTCACAACTGTTCAGTATTGTTCCCACGAGATTTAGTTATCATGTAGCCACTCCCTAACCTGGTTTGTTCACTATAATCTAGGTTAGTTTAAACACTTTTTAACGCCAACTCTCTGAACTCTTCTGATCAGAATCATTTTGACATAAGCAGTTGTTCCACAGATACATCGGGGCAGCAGTGTTCAGCCGGAATGTAAGGGAAGAGTAATTAGGAGAAGCAAGGGAATAAGGCTGCGCCAGTGAAGCTTCACTCGGAACAAGAAGCATGAGTGCAGCCTGAAATTGCCTGCTACAGCAGATAGAATGGGGAATATGGCGAGCCTTACTGCTACCCTGATGAAATTGAACTTTTTAATACCTGTCCTCCAGAATTTCTAAGCAGAGCTTCTAAGGCTCTTAGCCTATGCCTCAGAATTTTCCTAAATAATTTCAAAGGCTAGGGCAAAAAATGACTGAAATGCCTTGCATCCTACTAAAACACTTAGATGTAAAGTAAACAAAATTTGTAAACTGAGATGCAGAAAGACTCTTAATGATCCTTCTTTTGTTGCTGCTACCATTGCTATAATTCTTCTTCCACTTCAGTGAGTCTTCTGCTATTAGGTCCTTCTTTTCCTGCTAATGTAATACAAGAAAACAACTCATTATAATGAAGACTGAGTATTCATACCACCCAGCTTTAGGCATCAGCATCCATATACGTGTACTTAAATTGGAATCAAAGTTAAGTGGCAGGAACATCCCTAACATGTTCAGTCATGAAATAAAAAGATTCTGTTTCATTTAATATGGCACAATAAAAGCAGGCATCTATCTGTGGAAATACTTGCTCTCACGTTTCATAGTTTCCTCAAACTGCAGAAGGAGAGTTTAGTTACCAAGATGAAAAGACTGACGTGGTTTCCAGAACTGCAGGCCGCTTACCTTTTGTTTTGAAGTCAATGGTAATTGCACTTCTGAGACCCTGGGAAAAATCACCCTTTAATGCTGACTAAAAGTAACATCACATACTGGCTGCATAAAATTCAGTGCTGGAAAATGTACATGAAGGTGCAGTGTTATGTTAGGACATAGAATCATAGGATCGTTTAGGTTGGAAAAGACCTTCAAGATCATCGAGTCCAACCATCATCCCTGCCCACGAAAGCATGTTCTGGAGTACCTCGTCTACGTGCTTTTCGAACACCTCCAGGGATGGTGACTCAACCACTTCCCTGGGCAGCCAATGTCTGACAACCCTCTCAGTAAAGAAATTTTTCCTAATATCTAACCTAAACCACCCCTGCCGCAACTTGGCTGAGGAGGCCATTCCCTCTCGTCCTATCTCCAGCCACCCGACAGAAGAGACCAGCACCCACCTCACTACAACCCCCCTTCAGGTACACACATGTACACATATGAACTTAAGCAGTCTGCATTCTAATTTGGATTATTTTGGATATTTGGACTTTTGAAAAAACAGACCTACTATTCATTGAACAGAGCTAGAATAATTTATTAAATAAAATTGATGCACAGGTAAGCATTAAACACTGAGAGACACTTCACGGTGCTGGAAGTAACAGAAGCATTTTCCACTCTTCAGCTCTTTGGTCTTTGCAAGCTTTCCAGAAATGATGTTTGGAGCAACAGAATCAGGACCTTTGGGCTTTCATGCTGGAGTAGGAAGGCCAAGGAAGCTTCAGGAAAAAGGAAAGAAACTTAACTTTGCCGTTTTCTGCATTTCAAAAGTCATTCTTCCTCCCTAACAAGTTTAACTAATTAGTTGAATTTTCAACCTTTGGTGCGGTTTTGCATTTGCTTTCTTGGGGTTTTTTTAAGTGAAGTTCTGACACTTGATTAAGATTTTTTTATAATGGCTTTGGAATATACGTTATGAACTTTACTATGTCTGAACATAGCATGAGATAGAGAATATAAACTGTGCATTGGCTAAGTCATTTAGATAACCATTTACTAATACTAAGAGCTTGACTACTCCTTCTGTGTGTCCCTTCAATAAAGTACAGACTAGAGAGTCATTAAAAATCTGTGAGCTTTATTAGTTAAAATACCTCTTAAAGTAGATGGAAAAATGAAATAAAACAAACCAAAGATGGTTAGATCATACTAATTATGGTATCAGAATTGCATTAAAGCATAGAACATCACATATATTGAGAGATAATAGTTTCATTATTTATTTTTTTATTTACTGAAATTCATTAAAGGAATTTATCCCAATCTTGTTATACAGACAAACTTTTCTCATATATACTAGTCAAAATTCTCGTATATGCTAGTCAAGAGGTGAATTTGGTCTTACCGTAGAGGTATAGATACCCATTTACTCCTGTAAGGCAGATGATGATGAGACGATGATGAGACGACTAGTATCAACCATCAGGTTAGATTAACCAGTCAGCTGTACCAAAATTTAGAGAAGTTATTTTTCATAACATGCAAATGATAATTTTGAAGGGTTTTTTTCTGGAATTTTACTTCTACTGCTGACTCTTACAATATTTTATTAAAAAGTTCAGATGCGGTGAAATACCTAGGTCACTGGCCAGCTGAAAGGATTGGGTTCCTCAGACCAAGAAGGTGCCAGACCAGTGCTCTTTACCACAGAGTCTGTGTAACATTTCTTGGAAGATTTTTTTGTCTGCATGTTTTGAAATGCTCAGGTTTTTCACAGCCCTGTTTACTGCAGATAAATGCACGTACATTCTCTTTTTTTCATTTAGTGTATTTCTCTAGCCAGTAGTATTAGCTACATTTTTCATATCTAGACAGTACAACCTATTACTGTATGTCATGTGTTTTAAGTGGGGGAAGATTATAATTCACATAGTTAAACTGTAATTTAATTTAATATGAATAGTTTTTACTCCTATAGCTCTACAAGTAATTTATGTAAAAGGGAAAGTTAATGTTGGAAGGTAAGCCGCAGTATAACAACAACATTCTGCGTCTTTAGTCATCAGTCTTCAGCTTTGTTATAGTTCTTAACCAGCATAAACTTTGTATGATCAGGAGGAGTATCTCATGTTTGATACCTTTAAGACTGTGGATCTGTCTGGATTCAATATACCAGTTTGTGCCCTTACATTTCTTATTAAGCGCTTTATTTCCTATGTAAATAGCACAAGTGTATGTAATTTTAATAGGGAGAGATTATTATTGTAGGGTCACAAGATGATTCGGGTCGGAAGGGGCTCCGGGAGGTCTCTGGCTCGACAGCCGACTCAGAGCGGGGCCAGCTCTGGGGTCGGACCCCCCTCTCCTGGCTTCGGTCCCGTCAGGAGTCCGGAGACGGAGACTGCGCAGAAGTTGTCTTGCAAGAAAATCCAGTATCTTCCTAATGCTGACGGTAGTAGTTACTGAACGTAAAAATCTAATCTTCGGGTAGGTGTTACAAATAAGCGTTCTGTTTGTAGATCGCTGTATTAGGTCACTTCTGCCATGCTTTTTATAACAGCCATTTATTTACACTCATAAAACCATCTGCATTTTTGTGGTATCTGACTGCTTAGCATGCCGTGTCCTTCCAAGTATACACTACCTACCATACAAAGTATGGAAGTTAGTGGAGTATGTCTCCAGCTGTAAGTTTTATTCTTTGACGATTCCTCTCTTCTCCTCAAACTCTTTTTTTGTGCTTCTATTAAAAAGCCCAAGAATTTAGTGCAACTATTTATCTACAAAGCTGCCGTATATTTGCCTCCGGCTTAAAATAAAGGGAAGAATCTGTTTGTGTAATATTTTTGGAAGTGCTTTAAAGAGATATTACTTACCTCAAGAGTTAAAGAATTGTCTCAAATGAGAAATAATACCCAGGAAATTCAGCTTTACTGACAATAAAACAAGCTTTTTCGTAAAGCATACAAATGAAGGTAATGTTACATTCCCTGCCTGGCAAAGATGGTTTCTTACTTGGGAAATTCATGACCATGTTCAGTTTTATTAAAAATGGCTAAAAGCAGGAGAAGATTTTTCAATATTTTTTACTTCAAAATGTTCTGTTGGTTAGATCTGATGTTTGTTCTGCTCAGTCCCACTGCCTTTCAAAGCAGGCTGTGGAAACAGGAGTGTGAAATTTGGCATTTCATGTGAAAGCATGACTGACAAGTGTTGAGATTCGTATGGTTCAGGGCAGCCCTTGCTCGGGATACTGTCTGCTCTTTTGTAGAAGTAGAAAATACACTGAAGCGAGGAGACGAAGCTGGGAAGGAAGAGGATGGCTTTGAATGACAGGGAAGTTGGCTGGCTGATGTGAAAGTGTCGGTGTCTCTGGAATGAAACTGAGGTTTCTGCTCTTGGGTTCACGTGAAGAAATCTCAAACAGCTCAGTATTTAATAGCCTCGAGGTACTTTACCAGGCAGTGTAAAAACCCGTGGCTGCGTTTTCAAAAATCAAGTCTGGTAATGTCCGAGTAGTTGCTGTTCCTTGGCCCTGGTCTGAGATGGATGGTTGGTCTTGATCCAGGGAAGTGCTGGCTGTTCCTCGTCTTGCTGTGCTTGATTCACAAGCTAGATGAGGTTCTGGTTGCTGAATATATTTTAATTATCTCTTTCATAGTTTAAGTACAGCTTTTGTAGTCGCTCTTTGGAATTGAATTCATACTCAGGGCCATCTTTCCAGGTAAAAGGATGAGGCCATGGGTTAACTTTAACTTGCAGTACTGTTTTTAAGAGAATTCATGAATGTTGACTGTCAGCTTCACAACAAGCATATTGGTTAGGCTCATGTAGAAGGAGTCATTTCTTCTTGTTTTATTGCTTTGTGACAAAAAAATTTTCTGCGTCCACGATGACAACATCCAGGGGAAATAACCTGATGAAACAGTGCTACCATTCTAGCTGGGTTCTGGTGATTCCAAGCCAGAATATGGATTTTTGATTTTTCGTTACAACATTAGAAAACTCTGCCTAAGAAATTAAAATTTTTTTTGTACTTTTGTGAGAATTCTCTAGCAGCTTGCAACGTGCATAGTTCTGTGGCAGCGTGATGTTCAATTCATGTCTATTTGCATGTAATTCAAACAGCTTTAAAATATCTTTTGTCACCTATTGTTCAGAAGGATGTACAAGAAGTAAATAGCATGGAGAAATTTTTGCTTGACAGCTATAGTCAGGCCATCTTCAGGAAGGATACCCCGCAAACGATCCTCTTATCCAAACGTCAGAAAACTTTTGAATGGCTGGAAGACTTCCAAAAGTCCTTTCAGTGTTTATGTGTTTCCCTGTTGTTTTTGGCGTCGTACAGTTCCATAACGCATACATTTTGTTTCCATTTTCTGCCTGATAGCTCCAGCATTTTATATTTAGTGGGCTAATCAAACAAATAACATTGTTCAGTACTGGGAAGAGATGAATGTGTTATATGTCTGGTTCTCTCCCCACTCTAAATAACGCAGGTTTTTTCTTTACAAAAATGTACCAGATAAGGAACGAACCAAAATGTTGGCTTGAGAAATATTATTAGTAGAATGGGTCCATAGTACCAGTGATTCAGTCATCTGTCAGCCTGATAAATGGATTAGTGTAAGAGGTGTTCCAGTGGGGAAATGCAGCCCATAGGGCTTCCAGCTAATTATATTTAAGTTGTTTAGTACTGCTGGGAAGCAGCATCCAGGCAATTACTGAAAGCTTTGATGCAGTGTGCACTATTAGAGTGTGTGTTCAGAAACTCATTACCCTTTCGTGCTTGTGTTGGATGGATTCTAGGAAGCTGACATGAAACAGAGAGCAGGAATCGATAACTAGAAAGGCATTTTAGTTAGCTTCTGATCCATTTCCTGATTCAGCAGCTTCTAGCCTAGAGTGTTTCATACAATTGCTGTAAGGTAAGGGGAAAATGCGACTTAAATATATTAATTACCATATATACGCATCTGGTTGTGTAGCTGAAGTTCCACCCAAGATGAAGTTACAAAAGGTCCTTTGGGGACAAGCCGCTCCCCAAATCCCTTGTGGCATGTCCAAAGTGCCTGCCACCTCTCTTCTAGTAAGTTGATCGTAGTCATTTCTCCTAAAGCCCGACCTCGCAATGGTTATTTATGCCTCCGCGACATCAAGATTATATTACCGCAGTGCCCATTGTATCCCACCTTCAAAATTTCTTGGAAACTACAGCTAATCCAAAACAAAGCTGATGATACTGGCCGCACATATTAAACCTCGTTTAAGAAAATGATGCTAGCTCTGCCTTTGCCGCGTGCTGCAATTCACATTACTGACGCACCTCGAGAAAACCGTACAGGCTTTGCGTCATCCGAATGTGGGAAACAACAAATCCTTTCACCTACTCGCTCGGCAGCTGGGTACCTCCAAGATGTGGGTGCTGAAAGCAATGTGGTGTTTGCACAGCTGGGGGCCAAAGGCTGGAAAGTTCATTTCTTAGGTTGGAATGACAAGATCTACTTAGGGCAAAAGTTACATGAATTGAACTAAATTGTGTGGTTTTCTTTTTAAGCTTGCACTCAGTTTTAAATCAGTTAATGGTGACTGTTAGGGCAATGCAGAGGAGACTACGTTTCTTCTTTTCTGTTTCTTCTTCTATGCTTTTGCCTGAGGTAGAGCTAAATAGACAAATGAGAGGATTACAATTCAGTGCTTCTGAAGGGGATAATTCTTTCCCACCTACCTGCAGTATCACAGATTTAATAATTAAGTGCTTTTCTTTATGTTTCCATCACAACAGTCCTAGACATGCTGTCCTTTTTGTTTCATGTTTTGTGAAGTTCAGCAGAAATCTCATGAGTTACTGTCAAGAGAGAAGTATTTTTTTTAAATTTGGACTTGTTAATAAGAAAAACAGCATTTGGTTTGCCTGAGGGTTGATAAAATAAATGTGCTGTTTCATACGTGTATATCTTTCTGATAAAAAAAATCAGAATTGCTTTGTTGAAGGCCGCAGCACCCATGTATCTGTGTAGTGTAAAAAAATCCTCTTACAGTACTAAAGATTTTTAGTATTGATACCTGCCTTGGTTACTGACAGCTGAGCTATCCATAAATTCATTATTAGTGCTGAAAGTACTGGCCTGACAAATAACGGTAGATAGTTCATATATCTCCTGTTTCTGAAACAATTACGCATCTCCTGTTTCTGCAACTATTACGCACGACAGAGAGAATATCTACTACGCTGAAATACACGGCTGAAGCAGAAAAAAGCTAAAGCTGTTGAAACGCCTCTGCAGGCAAAGCGTTGACTGTGGTAAATGATTTTGAGAGACGATGCTGTAACTGTGGCTTCCAGTCTGGCTGTACAATTGGTTGTATTGAGTTACTGGTCAGGATGCTACGAGTTAGTTTATCTCTGAAGGACTCTCCATAAAGGGGGTGGCAGAATATAGCCAAATTAACGAGACTGTGCTTCTGAAATTCTTATTTTCGTGATGTCCACT
This sequence comes from Aviceda cuculoides, assembly GCA_035590195.1. Lineage (NCBI taxonomy): Eukaryota > Metazoa > Chordata > Aves > Accipitriformes > Accipitridae > Aviceda > Aviceda cuculoides. Next base: position 15,860,299 of record JAVJGG010000058.1, read on the forward strand.
AGCTTTGAGAGAGTTAGTTAAGATGAAACATGAAAGATTCGTACTTGCAGTGTTGTGTTCCCTTGAGACACTTGCTTCAAAGCGGCAGCCCAGGGTCTGTGAGCTGCACCTGAAAGACTGCTGTATTCTGGGGAAAGGCTCTCAAGTCTAAGTATTTTAAGTTTTTCTGGGAAGACAGGGGTTATTTCTGAGGGTTTTTTTGTTGCTTTGGCTCAGATTTTACCATGGGAAAACTTTTTGCACTAGTACTATAATGAATATTTATTTCAAAGATGACTCTCTGATTTCTGACTGACTCATGACTTTGTTTCCTTTGTCAAATCTGAGCATTCATCTATGGTAGATTTAAAATAAAAAACCTCTTCTAACATCCTTTAGAGGCAGCAGCTATGGGGGAAAGATAGTTACATAAGTGTCTACAGAGGAAATTTTTTATCATAGCAAGCCATTAAATAGTATTTATTTAGTTATTCTATAAGACCTTAGGGCAAATACAGTACTACGCAGGGATTGTGTGGGTTTTTCTGAACAGAGATCGCAGTTCCCGTGCGTACGTACGCTGTGGAAACGCGATAGCGAAACGCAGCACGTTGCGTTGTGTTGCAAATGGTGCTCCTGGTTTTGGATCCCCGTGGCTGCAGCGTTATCCGTGATCCGTGCACAGACTGACCGCTGGTCGTGCCCCAGGGGCGGCCGCAGCTGTGGCTATACTGCTGTCGTTAGATTTAGAGCTAATGGTAATCCATAAAGAAACTAAAAACCCAGCACATCAGCACAAGTTTTGTAAATGTTGGAACGTTCTCTTCACTGATTCGTACACTTTTTAGGAATTGCTTTTGAAAAAACATTCGGGGTTATTTTTTGCAGAAGGGTGGCATAATTATTGATGTCCTGTTGGAATCTTCCACGTAGTCCTGGTTTGCTATGAGTATAATCCCCCAGGGGTTGTTGGAAAATATTAAAGCTGTTTATCAATTTGAAAGAAGGCAAAATACTCATGTGCACTAGGTATCCTGCATTTCCTTCCCAGTGAAATCTCTCAAAAATGCTTTTGTAGTTCAGTGTCTGTTGAAGATGGCTTATTTATCATTTAAACTCTCCTGTGCCTTTAAAAGCCAGAATGGAGGGGGATAATAAATTAGTCACCCAATTAACATTTTTTTATTATGGAGCAGTGTTAAGAGAAATGTGATAGAATACTGGTTTGGTTTCTCCTCATCTACATTGTTTAGTAAAAAGATATAAAACAATTTAGTTGAAACTATGCAGAAATAGTATTTAAACATAAATCAGATTGGAAAAATATTAAAGTATCTAAATCTATTTAGAGGAATTCAGTAGGATTTACAAAAACATCCTCCTAAACGATGTGACTAATTACTCTGAGTTTAAATCAAGAGTAAACCTACTATACAATTATTTAGGTGCTCTTACCCCTGGTCACCTGCGCAGCGGATAACTTCAAGTGCCTCCGATAAATCTGGCCCCCAATTTCAGCTTCCTAAAGTCACGCAGGTGCCTGCAAAAGGAGATCTACGTGGGAAGCAGCGGACAGATGCAGTATTTCATTTATGGCCTACTAAGGGCAGCGCCAAATCGAGGCCTCCTTTAAGCGAATGTCACGTTCTTGACTTTCGAACGTGCATGGTGCTGTGCGGCTCGGCGCCGACGCCGAGCTTGTCCTCTGCCGAGTCCCGGCCGGCAGCTGCTCTCCGACTGGCACTGGGGACAGCGATGGAAGGCAACGTTAGTGTTCTGCCGTTCAATTTGCACTTCTGATATGAGCGGGGCTTTTTGTATCGACTGCTTCCCTGTGAGTTGGTGTCAGGGTTTTCCCTGGTTCTGCTTCACAGAGGTTGTGTCCGATGGAGTAGCCGAGAGATGAGGAGATTGATGGACGTATTTGCATGGCTTGGCTGACTTTTGTGTTTCCAGAAGTAGCGCAGCATCCAAAGTCAAACCCAGTGTATCAGATTTACAGTTAGTGAAAATTAATGAAATTTTTTAACTATTATTTTTGGTCGATATTTAGACATGGTTAAATTTCTCGGCAGCTTAGCAGCCCAAGGCATAGCAACAGCACTCATGCTAGCTAAACTGACGCTTCCGATAGCCTTCCCTATCTTTGCTTAAGGGACAAAATTTTTAAGGTTGCTAACTATGACAGCAGTTCAGCATGACGTTTAGGCCATTTCTTGATCTTGCTTCCTTTTCTTCTCCCGTTCCCGCTTTTGTGAGAAGCCCGTGTTACTTGCATGTCCACAGCAAGGCTGCTCTTGGCAGGCAGGGAAATAATAGGCTTCCTAAATTAGATGCCAGAATATTATTCGCAGCAGAATTTAGTCCTCCTGTCTCTGAAAGGTTGGTCGTAATTCTCTATAGGGCCTGAACACACCCCCACTCTCTCACTATATGCGTGTGTATATGCACATGTGTGTCACTAAGTATGTGCGAGCACCAGCAACTTAGCGCGCACAGCGCTGATCACCATCCAGTGCTTTAGTTACAAGGCTGGGCAGTTGTTTTGGATCATAATATACTTAATTTATGTCCAGGAAGAGATGACTACATCACCTGATCTCCTTTTCTCTGTATTGCAAACCTTGCCTATCTGTATGAAACCCAGTAACTTGTATATGACTACAGGATAACTTACGTTTTTACAAAAATCTGTCTTCTAGGAAAGTCCCACTAAACCTTGATATCAACAAATGGAAAATCTCTGCATTCTTCTTTTGATAGCTGCGCTAATGGTTAGTCACAGGTGATGAAAAGCATGGGCTTTATTTCTCATTTGAATTTGGCGTCAGCTTCCAGATACTGATGTTTTTTATGTATACCCTTTGCTAGATTAACAAGCCAGTTGGTACTTAGTATTTTCTCCCTGTGAAAATACTTAGGTGCTGTAATCAGATCATCTGTCTTTTTTTTTAATAAATGGTACAAGTTGAACTCTCCAAATATTTCATATAAAAGTATTTGCTGCAGCGCTCTAACCACTTTTGCAGCTGTATTCTGTCATCTGTGGTGGTTTTATTTTTCAATTTCTTTCTAAATTGTGGAGACCTTAATCCTACTGTAAGTAGTGATAGGTTGTAATGTTAATATTACCAATGAAAGTTTACAAAACATTTCTGTCTTTGCATACTGTTTATTTCAAAGCTTGTATTAGCACTTACTTCTGTATGAGTCTAGATTTTAAAACTCTTATTGTTGAGTAAAGCCTTATGGGTAGGGGCATCTGCTAGCATGACAAATTATTACAGCCATCCACATGTATGGTCTTACTCAGTCGTAGGGGAAATCTATGTAACTTTTAAGTGTCACTGACAATTATGGCTAATAAAATAATAATAAAGAAATCATGGTTTAATCTCTAATTTGTCTCTTTGCCTTTGCTTCATTCTTTAAAATCATTTATTTACTTAGCTTTAGTCTTCACACAAAAAACTTTTCAGTAGATAGCCAGTATGAGCATTTTTACCAAAACATTGTCTGGCAAGGTACCCAAAGCCAGTCTTAGTGTAGGATTCGATTAGCTCTTCCAGCCTGTGCTCCCAGTGCTGCCAGTATGGATACCTTCCGCCTGCTCTCTAGTGATCCTTTCACTGATAAAAGTGATCCTGTCACTGGTAAAAGCTACCAGTGATCCAGTATATAAGATTTGTAAACAGAGCAAACGAAAACATGGTCCAACCAATTTATGAGTATAATTATGACAGAGAATTAATACAATTTCTTCAATAACAGTACTTCCATCTACAGTGCTACAGTATGAGTATCTGGTATTCTACAGTGTCCTTTAAACTCCATGAATCTTGCAGAAGCCTTCAGCACAGATGAGCCGGTTATTTTCCTGGTATTTGTCATCAGAGCGACCTCAGTAGGTGTTAGTTACTGTTGCATAGCATAATGTCAGAGTATTGAATAGAGATAATTTTAATATAATAATACTCTTAACAATTTTCCCATAAGATGTGCAGAAGTTGTAACAGAAAAATCCTCTAATTGTTGCTTAGATTTTCAGATTTTATATTTACACAGTTACGCTTCTTGAGTATATTATATTTTGCATAAACATAACATGCTCCACAGAGAGATGAGATGGGAGACAATTCAAAGATAAGATGGAGGGATGACAACAGTCATCTCAGAATGCCATCTGAGATTTAGACAGGTAATTATATAGGTAGCCGGGTAGGTGGAGGTTCATACACATTCAGTAGACAAACTCAGAAGAACTATGGACTCCTAGCTGACGTATTGTTAATACTTTGTGATGCTTAAATAGTCATTTCTTGTCCCTTGTATAATCATTCACCTCTGATGAGAATAGGTATAAGTCTTGCTCAGGTGAGTAGTTGTATCTGGTTAGATGGTGTACTTGTCTCACGGTGATGTAAATGAGAACATGTTGTAGAACTGCAGACTGAGAATTAGAGCTACATTTATGAAAGCTTCTTCCGGCGATGTGTTTAAATATGTTATTTATTAAATTGATTATATCATAAAATGATCCTTAATGTATGGTTTTAAAAGCTATTGGACATTTGTGTGGAAGAGTATAATTAATTTAAGAAGTCTCCAATGAATATCTCATTTCACTTTACGGCATTTAATTATTAGATTATATAGACAAAAAACTAAGCATAAGACTTAAGGCTTGAAATGCAGGAGTAGGAAACTAGTCAAGATATGTGGCGGTCGCATGGCAGAGGAAAAATGAAATAAGGCTTTACTCTTCATGCTCGATGGCAGGCATGGAAAAGTCTGCAAATAAGTTTATTATTGCAGAAGAATGCCAGGCTATCTTTCACGTTTGATTTTCATAAACGCTTTCCTTTAGACTCTCCCCCAAAAACATACAGGAAGGTAATTTCTTTGGCCTACTTCTTTTTGGACAGAAGTGACGCTCAATCAGTTCCCCCGGAAGCTCTCTCAGGGAGCACTGCTGGGTGTCCCCTGCCGTTCCGAGGCAGCGCGCTGGCCTTTCAGCCCTGTGCTCAGCGGCGGTTCTGGATGAATTGCTTGCTGGTGTTATACTTGACCAAAGAGGCTGAAAATCGTTGAGCCGAGCTCAGGGTGTATTAGGATTTTTCCAGGTTCCTGAAAAAGTGCACGGCTTTGCAAAGCACTCAAAGCCATAAGTCGCTGGGGCTTGCCCTTGCCTCTCTAACTCCTTGTGTGGTGGGTGGTGGGTTTTTTCCTCTTGCAGTTCTGCCAAAGCTTCTAATTTGGGAGCTCGTACCTTGGCGAACGCCCAAAGCAAAAGGAGTCAAATGCTCGTGTTTTGATGAGGTGATGGAAACCGGCTTGACGGGTACCTCTGTCTCTCGTTGCAGCCCTCTCAGCTGTCAGATGCGGTGATCTCCATGGTAACTCAAACCCCCAGACTCTTGACAGCAGCCTGCGAGGAGCAGCATTCAGCAGCTCAAGGGTCTCACGACCAGGTAAGCCAAAAGTGATCACCAAACAAGAGCTTACCTCGGGTATGCCCTTTCCTATCCAACTGCCTTTCAGGTTTTTCCATGGTGAAGCCACGCGTGCGGTCAGTTCCTGTGTATATACGTGATGGTGTACTTCTACCGGTGCTGTCATTTAAGGCTACGGCCAGCTCTCTCAAATAGAGATGTTTGACAAGAAGACTACATTTACTTAGGGTTTTTTTTAAGCTACAGCTTGAAGAGCCACCATGTAGCAAAGCAAAGAAGTACTGTACAATTCTTTCAGTGGCTTCGGTGTTAAGTAATTGCTATGGTAGGAAATAACCCCAAAACACATCAGTGGTCAGATCTGTTTCACCCCTGTACCTACACCACTGTCGGTACTGCCCGGTCAGTAACATTAGGCCTGAGCTCTCCGCCCCCCCTGGGATAGACTAGAGACTGTTTCTGTGTTGGTGTGACATTCACTGGTACTCTGCAGCCTGTTCGAATTGCTGCTGTGCCCTTCTCACACAACTTTCTCAATCCCTTGCTGTGCTAATAACAGCATGTGGGGCATTCTGGTGAACATCTTGAGGAGGTTCAGAAATCTTCCCCTTTTTTCGTGAATTATGGAGAAAACATCAAGCAAAACCAAGATCTTCGTCATCTTGAGAAAACAATGCGGGGGCTATACAGCGGTATTCACTATTCCGCTATCGCTAATGCTGCGAATGAGAGTAGTATCTCTGGTCTTCTGCACTTACATGTGTGGGGCTTTTATTACTCCTTTTTGTTGTAAGGTTTCACTGGTATTTTTATTGAATTGTTTCTGTACCATAAAGATGGTATTTATTTTCTAAGTCCTTGGCTTCTCTGCACCATTTTCTGGCTATTACATGCATTCTCTCTTTCTTTCTTGCTACGCAAGTCTGCTTGGCTGTAATACACCATCCCCATCTTACAAAGCAATCCATATTACTCTGGATAACCACTCTGCTACTTTTATTAACCAATCTGACATTTTTTGTGCCATAACTGCTACCAACAATATTTACTTTTGTATCACTCATGATACTCATAGAAAATGTGGAGCTAATACTGGATGATTTTATTGGAGTAATGTAGAGCACTCTTCTTCAATTATTATTTCCTGTTAACAGCTACTGTTTCATATCTATATCTTAATCACATTTGGCGATAGTAGTAATAATTTCTTACTCTGAATGTTGTGTGGCTGTAAGCTAAATGCCATTCAAAAGTCTGTGTGTTTCCTTTATGGAGTAACTTCTATTGACCACATTTTGTAACTTTATCAGATGATTAAATCAAACTTTCTGGTTTACCACCAAGGTTCTATAAGAGTTGTGTAAGTGTAAGTCTAAAAGTCTACAAGTGTTCTATAAGGTGTTGACTGGCATCCAGTTTTATTCGTATCATTTCCCAGTGAATTTATCCTTTATCAGTTTGCTGGTTATTTTGCCTGAGATTAATAATGGCTTAGCGCTCTATAATTACTGAGATCGTACCACTAACCATCTTCAAATATTGGCAGAAAATGCTAGCAGTCTTAGTGAATTTCTCTGGTGTTACAAAATGTATTGAAAATTAGCATCATTGAAATGATACTCTTGCAAACACTTTTAGGACTCTAAGGCACAAATTATCTGGGTGTGCTAATATAAAGTTGTCTTTTAACATTCATTTTGGTTACTAATGGCCTCTTTATCTGTAAAAATGCTTTTTTTCTACTTACAGAGAAGAAAATACATGTTGGTTGTTCGGGGGTTTTTGCATAGCATGTTTGTATTCTTTTAGAACATGAATCAGAACTTGGAGGCCCCCTGCTTTCTTGTCCGTTTTCTTTAGCCCAAAATTTCCTATTTGAAGTAATTTCTAGCTGAGGTTTTGGGGGTTTTTTTCATGTGTAAATGGATATTTCAATCTAATTACACCCTTAAGCCAGAATTAGAGTATGATTTTTTGTCACAAGTTGCCTTTTTCGCACTATTTAATAGTGGCCTTTGGTCCCTGGTAGCAGTGGGGTAGGGAGGGTCCTTCCACATTTTCATCTCTGTACTTTCTCACAAATGCAGAATTTTCCTCTAGTTTACTCGGCCAATGAACTTCCATGCTTGAGAGCAACTAAACTTTACATATTGAATGCGCAGGCCCAGTGTGACTAACCTTTCGGTATTTGAAAAAGTATTCTAGGAATAAAATTAGGGAGCACCTGATGTGTTACTGCTGACTGCATGGCATTTCTAGCTTAAATCTTGCAGGTGGACGTCCTTCATAGTTCTTTTCATGTTTTACAAAGACATACTTAAGGAGCAGATCATCCAGTTCTCTGATAAGGTTTGGCGGTTTGCTTTATCTCGTATTACCAACAGTATATCCTCCTGGGATCTGCTAGCATATTGTCTATATGAATTCAAGGGCTTTTACCCCAGCTTATCAGTAACTCTGAGAGATAACGGTGGTCTTTTTCTCTAGCTCTCTGTTCCTGAAAAGTTAGAAGTACTGATTTTTATGTTTTAATAGTGGAGATCTCCCCAACAGTTTAAAGTGATAGCAACTCTACAGAACATCTCCTCTTAAACAAGACTTTATGGCCTCTCTTGCCTGTTTCCTTGGCTTCTGATTCCTCTCTCCACTCAGGTATCCATATGTAGGGTTAAGTTTGTATTGCATCTGTTTCTGTAACACCTCCCAGTTAGCTTGAGAAGCTTTTTTGCCTGCCCTAGGTTGTCGTTATCCAAAGAGAATAACCACATGTCGGTGAGATGAAGCTTATTCCCTAAATATAAGGCTCCTTCTCGCCATGGATGCAAGTTGCTGTTCTGAAGGCCAGAACTTCTCAACTTTTCACCAGATATGCAGCCAATAATTGATGATCAGTCTTTTTACTTTCTGTCACTCTGAAGATCAGGCAGATCTCCAGGATCTCTTTCACATTTTCCTTCTGAAACATGCAGCTGGTCTTATGCTAGCCGGAGATTTTGTAACAGGGAATGACAGTACGTGTTTTAGCACTTTTCCATCTCATAGTAACACCGGGACTTTCCTCTGAGAAAGAGAATGTCTCTAACCAGTCTAGGGTGAAGACAGCCAATACAGGTAGAAAATGTCAGGTTTCAAAGAAAGAAGCTCTAGGAAAATTTCATGCAACTTCCTGGCATTAAATGTTGTAGAAACTCCTTGTTGGATTTTGGAGAGTTGTTAGGAGCAGCGGTGCAGATCTGCTCGTGCGGTTCTGTAATGATCACTTATCTGAACCAGTCAGAGGAAACCCAAAAGCAGAGAAAAACATGAAGATTTTACAAAGTTAGTAATCATTTTTAGTGGATCGTCCCTTGTGCCTGGGAATGGACCACCAAAATTGCTTCAGTCCTCTGGTTTACTAGTTTAGTTGCCTGAGCTAGGGCAACAATTTTTACATGACGAGTGTCAGACCACTTTAGTACTTTCTACTAGGTAGGCACCAAAATTATTGCCCAAAGTTAGTAGTGGCTTTTGAAAACCATGGCCAAAGTCACTATCAAGACTAACAGAAATATGTTTTAACAACATACAGTCATGTTAATTTTGTCCCAAGAATTCTAACTGTTATCATTGTTAATTGTTCATATGATGGGGGTGACAATGACAAGAGGCTGACTATAGCAAGATCATGTGTGATATGTTGTATGAATGCATAGGGAATTATAGTATCTTGACTAGAAAACCTTAGAGTGTAAAAACCAAGATGAAACAGAGAGATGAGGCAAAATTAGATGTGGAAACATGAAGAGTTGGGGGAGTTCAGTTAGAAACAGTAGGAGTATGCACTCGATACCTAGGAAAAAACAGATCACCCTTTACTAGATTGATGTATGAATCGGTTACTTTGAATTGAAGAATGAGATGGATAGGATGTAAATGGAAGATATTTTAAACATACCAGCTGATACACTGAACAAGTTTCTGTTGTTCAAGGAGCTTGGAACGGGTGCAGTTCGAGAATGTCACAAATGAAATGTGATAGTGCAAGTTGTGACTATTTTTGGTAGAAGTGCACAGGCACAGATTAACATAAGAAAATGTTCAGTATTCTTTTTTGAAAAATATTTCCAGAACAGTATTTTTTCAGAAACATTTCAGAAGCATTCATTTGGTGTGATTGAGAAGAATGTTTCATTACATCTGGGTGTTTTAGGTTGGTGTGGCAGGGTTTTGGTATTGGGTGAGGGGCCGCAGGGCCGGCTCCTGTGAGAAGCTGCTGGAACCTTCCCCAGCTCCGAGCCGGACCCGCCGCTGGCCCCGGCCGAGCC
>JAVJGG010000058.1:15870615-15919402 GCA_035590195.1 Aviceda cuculoides
CACGGGGGCTGGGGCAGGGAGCAGTGAGTGAGAGGCTTCGTGGTGCTTTGTTACCGGCTGGGCTTAAACCATGACAATAGGTCAGCATTAAGATGGTTGATTTTGATGAAATGTGCGTCTTCTTTTTGCATAAGAACAACACTGAATTTTGTACCAGGAAAGTAAAAGAAAATATCATCAAAGAGTTGACTTGCAAGTGCATGAGTTTGAAAAGTAGTACAATACAGCCATGCATGCTTGTTCCTTAACAACTTCTGTAATTTGTTTTACGATTATTGATTTTTAATGTGGGGTTTTTTTAATTTACTTAGAACTTTATCAATGGTACTGCACAGGCAGAGAGAGAAACTTTCTGTATGGCAACAACACATTCTGTCAGCACTAGGTCCCACCAGATCATTTTGTTGGTCAGTTTGATTTATGGACTAGAAAAATCAAACTACTTTTAAACAATATCCTTTATAATTCTTGGGTTTAGTTAATAAACTCTGTATTGACTTTGATTTCTAAAATTGTTTTTCAAGTATTGTCAACAAATAATATGGCACCTGTGGGCCTACACATGAACTATTCCCTTTGACTACTCAGCATTCATTATTCATAGTGTGGTTATTCTTAAAAGTCACATGGCATTGTGTTTGTTCAATGAAAAATAGTGAGCTGTTGTCATAATATTTTTTAAAATAGGCATATTTTAAAATAACATAAAAATAAACATTCTTTAAATTTGCAGCTGTTTCAAGGCCAAAGCAGAGTTTTATTTATATATTCCCTGATACTTCTCTTGCTACTTGGTGAATCATAGTGAACTGAACTCTGGTTTTATTCATGAAATACTACTTTCTTTATCAGTATTTTTTGACCTTTCAGCCAAGTCAGAAGAAAGTGTATCTAGCTAGAACATAAACTTGTCTATTTGTTAACAATTTTTATGCCTTTACATTGTGCTGGAGAGATGAGGAAACTACTGTTCCAGTCACAGCCAACTTCTGAGATACTTGCTTCAAGCCTTCCTTTTACGTGGTAGTGTTTTAAACTACTGCTAATGGAATAAGATTATTGCTCCTTCTTTTAAATTATTTTTTTAGAGTTTTTTCTTTAACATAGCTAAGGTTCCAAGGAAGGTTGTTGATGATAGTGAGGAGAGGCTTGAGGATGCTAGCATTCCGAAATAAGATGGTGAAATGCATTATCCTTTGGTTTTTAAACTAAGCTGGTGATTATTTATTATTTAACTCTGACCTTTTAGGACTGGGCTGTGACAATCCTGTACTCTCTCTCCTTTGATTTGTAGAGCACATTAGGATACCACGTTCACCGTGCCAGTAATAGATACACAGACTGGAGAAAGACAGTTTTGGTTGTAATTGTTAAATGTGTAATTAGCTTACCTGGAGTGCCAGATGAAGTGAAAGTGCATACCTCCATGAGCATACCACCCTGCCACCGGGTGGGTAAGAGTAGAGCTCTGCACTGCCCAAAACTGTTCCTGTGAGTTTGTTCAGCGCAGACTTCACACAGGCAAACAGTTCTTCTTCATCCACCCGAAGTCTGCTTAAACTGCAGAAATTTGCCCGGGTCAGTGAATTCGGCTTAGGCTGCAGCACTCTTGGAAAACTCAGGTATGTCCTCATACATGTTCCACGCAAACACTGTGTGCGTAGGACGTTCCAGAGACATAGTGTCTTCTGCAAACTACCTATAACGAGGGACTATGTATATGCAACAAATATGCTGCTTCCCAAACAGAATTAGGACAGTTTTCCTCTGAAGAATAGGATTTTCTGCTTTTTAAAGGTTGGCTCAATTGATGCTTTTGTTTTAAACTGAATTCTTTCATCACATTATGCTGTAGAAATGGAATCACTACAGGCACTCTAGTTAGACATACTCCTAAATATCTGAACATCTCATGCAGTCATCCCACACAGAAACAGAACATGTAATATAATTGCTCTTTCAATAAATTGTTTCTCTCTAAATTAAGCCTTGGAGATGTATAGGATCTGTATCGCTATTTATGTTTTTGTATGAGCTGTTCATAACTGAACTGCTTTGATTTAATGGAACATGAATATAATTCATGGATAAGCATACTGTTATATAGATACTACATGCTAAAGATTTGGGCCCAAAAACATCAGTTAATTTCACAAGAATTTTCATCTTCAGGCAGCCTGTGCGTATTTTCACATGATATTTTACTGTCTGATCTTCACTCTGAATGCTGTAAGTGAAAAGAAATAAAATTACTATTTTTTCTCAAAAATTTACTTATCTACAGTAGTGAGAGTTAAGTGTAGTTCTTCATTGTGAACTAGTGAGATTTCACATATAATTAATCAAAATGTAGTTACAAGCATGTCATCACTGATACATTTTTACTTACACACCAAGGTCACAGGTTTACAGTTGGCTTTGTAGTGGAGTACCTTGGCCCAAGCTTTTCTTTCATAAATGTGGTTATACTGACTTCGTAAAGTTGTGGTAACGATGTAATTGGAGAGGGAATGATCACCACAGAAAAAGCTGTGGTGATTTAAGCTATTACAGAGCCCGCACCTGAACCGAAAGAGCGCACACTTGGGTGTCCTGACCGTTTCAGCACAAAGTCCGTTTCCAGCCAGCTCTTGAAGTCTGATAAAACGTGCCGGGGTGTTCAAACTTTAAAGAATGCAAGGAGAGGTCAGACGGTCTTTTGCTCTGGTTCAGCTGTGAGGGACAGCAAACTCCAGTTACGGAGCAGAGGCAAACGGCTCCAGCGCACCCGGTTTTACATCGGTGCGACCATTTGTGCAGTATGTCTCGAAATATTATTTGTATTGGCTTGAGCAAAGCCCATTCCTTTTGAATAATCCATCTTGTGTTCAGACCTTCACATGTGAGATGGCTTCCCAGGGTTGTATAGTGCTCTATCTTCTAGGAAATGTTTCAGGAGATTGGGTTAATATGGCTGTTACCTACTCAGCAAATATATGGGGAACATATTTTTGTAATTTTTGTTTTATCTGAGGTGGTTAACTTTTTTTATTGGTTACTCTCTGAGCTACAACATAAATTAGTAAGCATCCCAAGTCTTTGTCACATGGATTGTGTTTATCGTCAACTTAAATCAATTTAAATAAGCTTAGTTCAACTGATACATGCACAAATTAATTTCCCTTTTATCTAGCCTGCTTCCAGTCCTAATAAACAGAATAATCAATCATGGGTGCCGCCTGCTATAGCATGATTGTATGATCAAGGAAATGCAAAACGATATAATGATTCATCTTAATCGTTTTTACATTCTTTGATAGAAAATAGGAAAAAAAACTTTTTTTTTTACTTTTTATATTTAAACAATGATTACATTCAACATTGTAAAACTAATTTTAAAAATATAAGCTATTTTTGATTCTCCACAACACAGAAAAGATGCCAGTCTGACTCAGAGAGTTCTTCATAAACAAAAAGGCAACGATACCATTTTTTGAAGAGTTTGTACTGTAGTGATCTATATTCATCCTTATTGGTAATAGCTGGTCCGAGGCCACTGGCACCTTTCTTACTGATTCCAGTGAGTCCAAGACACTGGCTAGGCATTTTCTCTCTTCGGTGAAATATAAAGTGCCCAAGCAAAACCTGAGGTTAGCGTCATGGTAGATCCTAGAAATAAAACCAGTTAAAGTTCCCTTTAGGTTACTGTTTGAGAGCCTCCTTAATAGATTGGCTACATCGCATACCTTATTCCCCCACGGAACTGGAACTGGCTTGCAAATGAAATAATACTTTTATGCTCAACTGTTTACACTATATATTAATTGTCTGTGATCTTTTAATTATATACATAAATATTATATCACACATATAATAACTTCTGTCTAGATAGCCAATTATGAAAAATGTGTAATATGTAAAAGATCAACTTGCAATTTGTTTACAGTAGTATTTTACAGCTGCTTAGTGTGCTTTTGCCTTTACCAACCAATTCTTCCTTTTGCAGTTGCAAAAGGCATTAAAGCAAACTTGTGTTCTAGCTGGTTTATCTAAAAACGCGCATTCAGACTATGTCCCGTTAAGTGTAGTTGACAAGATTAGAAAAACAGCAGTCTGTCTTAAGAAGTATTCCTGCCATACTAGTTAATGGCAATTTCTGGACTGCTAGATCAGAAATACTGTTCCAGATCAAGGTATAGCAAGGGCTTGCTTCAAAACACTGTGTAAATACATCCTGAGCAGCCAAATGCTGCTTTTGGTATTTTAGCTTAAGGATGCTGCTGCCTCTTCTGCTCAGCACTGATAGCAAAACAAAATTAGTTTGGAGAAATCTTGGTGTAATTCAAGTGTAGCTGCTGGCTTTTATACAGGAATTGAATCATATGGCCCATATAACTCAAACTAGGCTTTAAGCATGTTAATCATCTTGCCTTAATAAGTTCAGTGTTAAATACTTGCTTAATATTAGAATATCTTCTTAGTCTGTAGAGAAATGAAATGCAGAAAATATGCTTATTTGTCCTTTGAGCTTTCAAGTTGTGAACATTGTTCCAAAAAAGATTTGACATGAATACGTTCTGACATTGAGAAGAGTCTTTTCCTCTATATTAAAAATTGAGCATCATCATGCAAAAATAATAATAATCCTTTTTCTGGCACAAAAGAAGGGTATAGTGCATCTTTTTGAATAAACATTGTAATTTGGCCTTAAATGAAACCATGTCTCCTTGTTACTTATGTGATTCCGTTCCATGAATACAGATAATAAGTATCTTTCGACATTTGAGGCTTCAAGATTTAACTTGAATTTGCTTCAAGATTTGACCTTAAATGTAAATTAATCCCACGTTTTAAAAATATTTTACTTTAGGTCTTAGCACAGTAACCTCATTTTACACCGCCAGTTTCATGATTTTTTTTTTCCCAAATTCTTTATTTTTTTGAGCCAAAAGTTCAGCTGTGATAAAATATGACTAAGGCTAAATTTGGTATCTGATATACCAAGGAGGTCTTTCTAGCCATGTTTTCCCAAAACATTGCTTCAAACCTTGCCAGATTGTACAATATCATTCCAATATTTTTGTTCATTTCATTCTTTTTAACAACTCTAGCTTTATGTCAAACTGTTAATCATAGTGGGATGATTCTGTTTTAAACAATTCATGTTGATAAATCTCTATTTAGTAGTAAACCAGAGAAGCTGTTTTCCCTTTTTGTGTATGTATTCAATTTCTCTCTAGATACTGATAGTTTTTTTGCAAATTATGTGCTTAAGGGTAAGCTCTTAATTAGGTAAGCCATAATTCTAAAATTATACGAAGATCATTAAACAAAAGTAACAAATACAATATCAGTTTTAAATAAAATAACCCAAGGCCAGAGCAGCAAAAGTCACGGAAGCAAAGCTGCCCATGGTGACACCGATCTGAAGACTCTGCTCCGAGGGACGGGAAAGGGGAACGGTAGAAGCAGTTGGCTCAGGGGGGCTGAGTGGAAGGGGAGGAAAGAATGGTCTGACAACCCCAACTGGGAGCCTGGAGCCTAGGGATCCTCCGAGTTCCTCCGCTCCATCGATGCTTGATGAGCTAGTCTGGCCAAGATCCAAAAATGAGGGAAAAGTTGGTGTCTATCTGAGGTGGATTAAGCCTGTTGTTATTGCCTATTACCAGGTTTGTGGTAGGTATCAATACAAATTTGCCAGCTGTTTCCTTTTTTTTTTTCTTTTTTTCCCTACGAACTAACCAGCTTTCTTTCCTTTACATTAACCTTTCCATCAATGTCAGTGTTTTGAGAATTTACAAAATCTCCTTATATAGAATTTCCATTTCCTTCGCGGTGCTTATTTCAGTCATTCCCCAAAGCTTTCATGGTGCCATGACTCTCAGAGCTCTCTCTTCTTACTGTGGTCCCGCGTCCTGTAATCACGGTCTGCTCTCACCTTGCATACAGCGCTGAGAGGAAAGAGTATCTTAGCTTTGCTGGAGATTTTTTGAAGTCTAGCCTCTTTGCGTATGTTCTTCTCTTGACTCGTAAGTTGGTTTGGGGTTAGGATTTCACAGGAGAGTGAATATTAAGAACTCATTGCTAGGTAATGGTCTGCGTCGTTACATTATGTTTTGTGTTCCTAAAATTTTGACACAAATGTATTGGAGACAGATGAGATTGCATTTGTATTGATTTAAACTGTTGTTGCTATGCAGTGGAAGAATTGTGTGTCCCTTTGAAAGAGAGCACAAAATAGGAGTGGCCTTGTTTTTACAGGGATGGAGGAAATAAAATTTCTGGTACTATAGCATGTTCATTACTACTGGAGTTGATGTGTTGATGAAATCTTTTAGGTATATGGTTTTTGCTGTGGCTTTGTCCCAGTTGCTCTAGTTGACCGCTAAACTCAGTCTAGGGCTTGTTTACATTATTTTAATTATGCTGTTCAGTAGATTTAGAGAGAGTTTACACAGCAGATTTTACTCACCAAGTGGTTTCTTGGTGATCTAGAAACTTGCATCATTCTCTTTATTGTAGTGTGTCTTGAGAAGATACCAGAAGCTTGAAATGGGGGAATTAGCAAAAATCTTTGCAAAGACAGCAGATCTCAGTCTCTCTCTTACGAAGGTGTTACCTTGGAAGGCAGATGCTGAGCTGTTTACTACAGTCAGATGTGATCGCTCTGTTCTAAATTAAATATACCCATGATGGTTAGCATGTAGCTAATCAAATCACTTGCACCATTTGATCTGGTTCCGTCGCCTTTCATTATCAAAGTTCATTTTAACTGCTTTAAACTAGAACTGAATTGATAAAACAATAAATTCATGCATCTATGATCACATTTTCCTACTGTTGTATTTTGTATTATCTTAGCCTAAAGACTAGGCATAAAAAAACCTAAAATGAATGACAATTTATTGTATACTCTATCTTGTTATCTGAATAGGTCTATTAATTTAGACACTCTTAGTTTTGTTTTGAACAACGCAGAATAGCTTTCTGTTAGCACGTAGAGTTTTGAACTGATATAGCACATAAAAATTAACATTCTGCCCTTTTTTTGAACTTTTTTGAATGTTTTTTGAACTCCTTTCCTTCTGGATCATAGGCAATATATAAAAAGTTATTTGGTCATTGCTTTAAAAGCACAGTGACCTTATTTCCTTAGTAATTTCAGTTTAACAGTTGAAAACAACAGTGATTTCCTTGTGGATGGTGTGTAATCTCACATAATTAATAGGCTTTCAAGTCCAGTATTGGAATAAAACCAGTTGATGTTATGCTCCCCCCATCCTCATTTGTATTATACCTTATTGGTACAGAAAACGTTAAGTAAACAGGCCTGGGAGCAAAAAGGAACTGGGCTATCGGTAGAATTCTTATGAGCCTCTTGCTTCCTATGCATTTTATAAAAGCTATAATTACTAGGCTTGGCTTGCTCATCAGCGGCATTTGATTGTCTATAATCCTCCAGTTTGAATTCTGCTGTTTGTGTCTGTGCCGTCCGCAATACCTTTGATCTGGCAACTAAGGAAATTAGCCCGTTGAAGACGAAATACCCACTGGGACTTGATTCCTGATTGGTTTTGCAGGCATTTTTAATGCTTTTTCATCTAATTAGTAAACCACTACTTAAATTAGGCCCACCAAGCTGAAATGGAGGTAAAAGGATGTGGTCAAGACTTTAAAAAACAAGATGCGGTGACTTACTGTATGCAGTGCAGATGTGACTGGATGACAGGGTGGATCTTTTTACCAAGTCAGTTTAAATAACTTGAAATTACTTACGCCTTGGAACTGGCAGAACAACTGAAGCATTTCCAAATACGTGAAGATTTGGGAGGGCAGGGCAATAGAAGAATTGAGTTTCTGTGTGCTGTGCTTAATGGTGCACCATCTTCTGAAATATTCAAATTGCATGTTGAACCTACTGAAATAAACTGTTCCTCCCCTCATGTTTAAAGGGTATTCGATTATCTTAAAGGCTAAACTACGCCTTCTAATTTGCCTGAAAATTCTGGAAAGTAGCAGCATAGCTTGTAGCTTGGATATCTGTCGTACATGAGTATCTTTGCCAAATACTGAGGACTGGTGCTGTTGCAATGGTGACAAGTGAGTGTTTACTGCATTTTGACTGTTAGCTGGAGTCCGTGCGGATGAAAGAGGGTTAGGTGTACCTTGCCCTCTCTGTGCAACACTCGAATGGTTGAAGAAGTTTTGGTCAGATACAGCTGTTTGTATCTATGGCAACCACACTGCAAAAAGGTTTTACTGGGGCATTGCCCTAAAGATCTGAGCTAATTTCACTTTGAGATATCATCTTATTAGCAGTGATGTGCAAGAAAAAAAATTCAGCAGGTTGGCTTTTTGTTTCCCAAAGTCAATTTTATTCCCATTGACTATGGGAATAGTATCATGAGAAACGAAATAAAATCCAAAGTCCCTAATGCTATTTGTGCAAATGGCTTTGCAGGCCATGCAGAAGGAAGTGCAAAACCTTGCCAGTGGGGCCGCGGTGCTGTATTAAATCTGCCCGACTGCGGCGGAGCTTCCCACGGTGGAGTTCTCCCGCTCCGTAAGTGGCCTGCGGCCTCCCGGGGTCACCCACTGGCGGCAGCTGGAACACCCCAGGCTTTCTGCTTTCGGCCGTCACACGTCCATAGGGCTTTCGGTAAGGAACAAATTGCAGGGCATGTGAATACAGTTGTACAGTTGGACTTGATGATCTTAAAGTTCTTTTCCAACCTAAATGATTCTGTGATTCTACGTAGTATTAGCTCCAGCCCTTCTACTGCCTACATAACCTGGCACAGTTAATTTGAATTTTTGTGTATTTTCTATGCTACAAGTATTTGCAGATTTAACCATTCAGTCTTTTCATGGTAGCAGTAAAAAGTGACTGATATCAAAACGAGGCAGATGATGATCATCATATTTCTTTTTTTTTTTTTTTTTTTTTTTTAAACGTCAGTTACCTAATTAATGCTACTTGGTATAGAGGAAGTCAGGTGTTGATTTCAGCAGATACTGTAAATGTTGCCAAGTTTAGTCAACTGTGTCTTGGAAATAGAAAACTGCAAAGTTTCAGCCACCCCAGTGTAAAGATAACCTTCGTTCTGAATACCCCAAACCCTGAGGGGAAATAGGGAAATTCTAAAAGCATAACAAAGAAACGATAAAAGACAAAAATAATCATGGGAGGTGACATAAGAAAGAGCAAGCTGAGAAAGTGGAGAAATCCTTTTTTTTTTTTGTGCACTTACATGTAGACCCCTGCATCCTTCCTCTTCTTCCTCGTAAACTCTGCCTCCCTTAGACCTGCAAGCAGTGAGGTTCTGTAAGTACCGCAGGATCGGTGTCGTGCCCCTGCTTCACTTGAGAGCCGTAAAGTCTCATCCTTTACTTTCATGACTCTAGTGGGTTTAGTTGAGAGCTTTAACTGCAAGTTCTTTGGGAAAGAGGCTTTGCCTTTGCACCCCCTGTCAGAGGGACTTGCCATATTGTGCAGCAGTTAAAAAATAGCTGCTAATACCAATGATGAAAACAAGGGGAGCAGAAAAGGCAAGGATGTTTCTGAAGTTGCTGAAAAATGGGTTATACTTTTAGCACTTCATTCTGTTCCACTAAGAAAGTGCTTCTGCTTTTACTCTGTTGCTTTTCTGGAAGGTGAACAGAGGGAATACGGAGATAAGCAATTGTAAAGGGAGTTTTTAGTTGCCTAAGTACATGCACAAATTAGATTTCCCCTCCCCTGCTTTTCTGGATATCTGCCAATTAATAATTTGAATTAACAGGAAGCTGGAAGATTGGGAGTGTGACGAAATTCAATCAACCTTGAATTCAAAGTCATGGTTGGGTTGGGTTTTTTTATTATTGTGATGATGATGTATCTTGAAGGGAATTTTTGAACTGAAGTTATGTGGTGGTTTATATCCTTTAATAAGGTTTGAATTATCATCTTGTGTTTTGTTTCATATTTTCTGTAAATTTTGTCCAGCTAATTACCATAAAACACTGGTTAGGTGGATGAATCCTAAGTGAGCTATTGTAAAGCACTTCATAGTCGGCTGTAAGTAAAAAGATTAAGTTGTATTTCCCAAGGTTGTGGAGTTGCAATTGAGAATCAAATGTAATCGTTGGGCATCAGTCTTTGTCCTAAACTGCTTAGTTTCTCTCATTATTTTGAATTATAAAACATACTTCATTAGGACAATATGGAGCATGCTTGAAATGCTTTCTCTTAATTTCAGTGTTCAAATGATGGTTCTATTCACCAGCATGTCGTGGTTCCAAACAAATGTAGTAATTTCAGTACTACAGGCTTTTCTCTGGCACAAAAATGGCTTAGGGATTATACAAGACAAAACATAAGACTTTATAGTAAAGGATTTTATCTCTGGATAATACTGTTTTTCTCATTGGGTGCAGGTGGCTGTTACTAAATTTTGGTATATTTCTGAGCTTTTAAGGCAAGGCGGATTGTGTAGGATATGAAAACAAATATGTGTCTTTTTAACACATGTGTTTAAGCTAATATAAACAGACTTTAACAATTTGTAATTAATGGCTGGATTTACCATGAACTCCATTTACCATCTGACTTGCTTGTAAGTGTGGTCAGACTACGTTATTTAAGCTGATAGCTAAAGAGAGACTGTAAAACACTAGTGAAATTGTTTCTAAAAAGGGATTTTTCTCTTTAAAAATAATTCAGTGTGTGCATACGTCTCTCAATATAGTCACACAATTTTTTGCTTTAATTGTAAGGTACGAGTTACACCTGCATTGCTGTTTCTGCACTGCATTCGCGTTTGTGCAGAGACACTTCCAGTGGCAGGACCAGTGCCGCAGTGGAGAGTGCCATGGCAGGAGTTGCTGCTGCCAGACGATGCCTCCGTTTTGGCGTGCGCCTGCCAAAGCCGCCTTACCTCTCGCCGAGGGAAGCTGAGAAAACACTCCCTCTCAGGTGTAAATCAAGGTCACAAAACAGATCTGCGATGGAGCCAGACATCCGGGGGTTTATCCATTTGTTTTTATCGGTTGCTGCTGTTCACACTAAGGTAGCATCTCAGGCGTCACTCAGACTTACCGACTGTGGGGTGAGACCAGGGGCCCCGGGGTGCAAGTCCCCTGCCAGTATGGACTGGAGGCTCGTCACAGCACCTCGTCCTCGCTGCGGGGCGGGTGCAGCTGGGGGGCCCCGCCGGTGCGGCACGGGGTCCTTCCCTCCGGACTCCTGTCCAAGGCGCGGGAGAGCTCAGGAGGAAGGGCGAAACTCTGGAGCGAGACTCGCGTCTCCTTCCAGGCTGCGAGTCGGGGTACGGCCGGAGCACGTATCTGGGACATGCACTTCGTTCTGCCTTTAGCTCTGGTTTCCCTAGCTAAGCCAACCAAACAAAAAGGAGGCTACGGTTCCCATAATAGTATATTGCCATCTTCACGGGCACAATTCAGCTATCCAAGAGTGGCGTTTCTTCTTTAGTTTGTTGAGGGGCATTTATTTTCCTTAGTTTGGAGGTCAGGCAGATTGATGTATGACTGTATGGAGTACCAGACTTGCTTTTAAAAAGGTAGAGGATTTTGAACATGAGGAAGGAAAATGTCAATTCTCTGTGAAAGTATAGACCAAGGAGCTTAATACTGGAAGGTATAATTTGAGCTTCTGATACCCAGAGCAGAGTTTTTCCTTTAGTCCCTAATGGAGAGAGATACAAAGCTTCTTGGTGAATTTTGCTATAACACTGTAATAAAATTATGAAGTCATTACAAGTGAGAGAAAAAAGTCACATTGCATCTTTCCTGTTGTGTGTCCTGTGGCTTTATGCGTACTGTCACTTTTTTGTTATGTTTGCAGCTCCATAAAATGTTTCTCATCTTCTATATATAAACCTCTTTGAAAGCAAGATGCCATTCACCTTCATCATCGACAACTTTTCTCTGAGTTGTTGTATGTTGATGTAGTGCCCATAAGTGGAGTGGAATATGAAAACCAGTCTAGCCAGTTTCTGGAATAGCTGCCATACAGAAGTTGCTATTTGCTGTCTTAGTTACAAGCCCAAGTCCGCAAGCTTTTTCTGTCATGTGTCAATACCCCTCGTTGACGTGTAGTTTGGTTTCAGTTATGGCCCGGAGCTACACAGTAATGAGCCAAAAAGGGCAGTTGAAGCACCAGGGACACTTTTCAAATTCTTTCCCCGTAACTAATAGTCTTGGGCAGATAAACAGTCTTCTCTAGTTTTGTACCACGGGCTCCACCTTCCCTCTGGTCTCCCAAACTACAGTTCCCCTCTGCTATGCTTTAGGGTCGCAGTAGTGTCGAAGGAGCCCTCAGAGGCTGTGAGCATCTTGACCGCATCAAAATTGTTGGTTTATTGCACGGACTAACACCATTTATGCCCATTTACATGACTTACTGTACAGGTGGTAAATTACCCATTTTGTTAAGCCACAATCTATGTGAATAACTGGTTATCCTCAGAAAGGAATGTAATTTGTGGCATGGTTTCTGTTGGGTTTCCTAGAGGTACTTGGTTGTTAACGTTTCAATCGTATAGTTTTAATAATGGTGAGATAAAAATACTTGAATCTGGACCTTTTTTCTTACTAGTTCCAAGACTATGTGAAGGCAGCCTCAAGGGAATCTTTTGGAAGAGTTTATTCAGCAACACTGAATATCAATAGTATCTCCAATATGATTTCAGAAACGGCTAATATTGCTGAGTGCTCGCTGTCAAAATATGGAGCTGGGGTCAAAAGTACCAATCGACTCCTGAATGCAAATGGCTTGTCACATTTCCCTTTGGAAGCCGCAGATAACTAAAATGAACTGAAACTGGAGACAGTATATTTTTTATGACACAAATTGAACTCCTGCCAATGACAAATGCCAAGGTACATTGTGAAAATAAAATGATGCAGTGCTAGCTAAAGTGCATGACATAACTATGAATAGATGTACCCATGTGCACGACACAGCTCCTACCTTTCTTTGCTGGGAGAGAACCGTTTCACTTGTAGCAAGGTCGCCGGAGTGGTTGTATCCTGTGAAGCTCATGTCATGCATGAAAGTACATAAAGACCATCTGGGAACTATAAAAATAGCCTGTCCTGACTACATGATTTGTGTGGTGGCCAAGGACTGATATGCTCATTCAGGAAATGGCAAAACAATGTCAAGCTTGTTGGGAAGTAACCAGGCTCCTTTTCATCCTTGGGAATGGCCTGGTATCTCATGGAACAAAATCCACAAGGAGACTTTGGACCCCACGGTTTCTGAATGCCCTGGAGGAGTCCGTGTGAACTGAAGTGGTTCAGTGCAAGCAGTGGGAATGTAAAGATTCTTCTTGATGTTTTAAGATTTCAGGTTTGGTATTTCTGAAACAGATTGAGAGCAATAGTAGAACTTAACTCACATCTAAAGAGGTTTTTTTAAAGTTTTTAAACTTTTAAAAGCTTTTTTAAAAAGTTTTTAAATGAAGTTATATCAAATCTGTCATACAAGTTACTACATTCTGCCACGTGCCAGTCAGCTTTATGCAGCCGTCTTACAGATGGTTTATGTTATGATCTTGTATGAAGATGGTTTATAAAGCAAGACTGGAATTTTTTAATTGACCTACAGGAGTGCAGGACATAGAACTTAAATCTAGGTAACATTGGTCAGACATATTTCTTCCCCATGCCCTTACCCCCTCACCCCCCCCCAAAGCCCAGTCTAGAAAGAATGTTTCTAAACCAACAGAAGCAGACATGAACAGTGAAACTCAATTGCAGCCTTTCCATGCAGGAGGAAAAAATAGAAATATTAGTGACTGGTTTTCTGACAAGCATTTCTGTGTCACAGGTGACACAAGAGCAGCTTTTGAGCACAATTTTAATGAGGTATCATACCTAAATGACTTCTGCTAAAGTCCTTAACCTGAACACTGTAACCTGTGACAAGTCTGTCTCCCAGTTTTTATTGTTAATGGATTTGCTAGGTATAGCTACTGAGGTTCCCCAGCCATGGCAGGCAGTCCAGGCACTATTTTAGATGCTGTCGAGAAGCCTAAGAGAGGCTATTAAGAAAATAGTGGTAAACCACCTCCCTGATCTGGTTTGTTTAACACTGAGCATCTAATTACCGCCATACGTTTGCGACTTCAAAACTGCCATTTTCTACTGAAGAGAAGGTATTAGTGTGATGGACCTGGATGCTTTTGTACTGAATAGTTTGTGAGTCCTCTGATGGCTTGTTCTGTCTCTTATTTATATTACCTGCCAGAAGAGTGGTGCGTACAGGTAAGAAAGTCCGATGTGCCACGTCAGATTCAGCCAAAATTTAAGCTGATATATGGGAAATAGGAATATAGCTGGGGGATTTATACTTTAGAGAGAGTTTGATTTCTGAATTAACACAAGATTAGAGATCTACTCACAGCTCTTTGGTCGTCTCCTGTGTGGTTTTTTTATATTATAATTATAAAGAGGAATGATACACTTCTTTCAAACGTGGGGGGATATAGACTCGGTATCATGGGGAATTTTTTTCCTATTTTTCCAGAGGTGCGAGAGTATTCAGTGTGCAAGAGTGTTCTTTCTTTGTGCAAATAGTTTGATCTTATATCTGAATGAAGACAAAATCTTGAGAATAGTATATTCACATCTAATATTAGTAATATTTTAGATTCTGTCTTGGGAATATTTACTTACAATATAGTTTTCTATTCTTCTGTGAGTAATCCCTTACTTCTGGAAGTGGCACAAGCGACTATCCTGCTTATACCTAAAGAACATGGATGATTTCTTGAAGTGGCAAAAATGTCATTTTGCATTAGAGGTATAGTTACAGGCACCAATTCCGCTAGCATTTATTCCGCTTGCTGAATACAAGTCTTTTTTCATGTATGATCTTAGGGGGAGGGGGAAATTAAGGTTGGGTTTTTTTCCTTTTTTTTGAGCACCATGGAGCGATTTCAGTTGGGGAATGTGGTGTGGATGTTTCATGACTTGTGAAATCTTTGGAATACAGACTTGAGGCAGAAGCAGTTGTGCGACTTTTCTGTTTTATAGCCTCACCTGTAATCAAAGTCAATGGTGTTTCCTAAATGCCCTTAGAGGCTGAAATGAAACAGCAGGAATTAAATAGGAAACCATTTCTTTGCTCTCGGAACGGAGCCTCACTTCAGCTGGCACTCTCGCCCATCGCGGCTCTCGCTAGGCTGCTTCCCGCAGCTCGGCAGCCTCCTCCTCCTCCTCCTCCGCTGTGTGTTCGCCGTTGCCCTGCCCTCGGAGCCGTTCTTCCATGCCCCCAGATACCCATCAGCTCTCTCTCCATGCAATTTGCCACCAGTCCCCTGAATTTAAGCCCCCACAGTTCAAACTCTGCTCAGACCTTGCCACCTGTGAAGCTGATGATGCCCCTTCTCTGGTTCAACTGGCTGGTTCCGGAGAGAAGCTCGGGGAGCGGGTTTGCCTCTGCAGAAGAAAAGGTGACGGCTCCAGCAACCGGGGGCAGGAGAGGCCGTGTCAGCTTGTTGCCTTTGCAACTTTTAACGATCGCCCGTTGTAAGGCGACTTGATGAGGTGCTGTGTCTCCGTGGTAATTTGTGTGTTACCTGGTTCTACGTCCTTTGGATTGGTGATCGTAGACATCAAGAATAAACGCTTTACCCCTTCAGCTTCACCTCATAGGCATTCTAGCAACCTGGTTTTAAAT
Organism: Aviceda cuculoides; assembly: GCA_035590195.1. Lineage (NCBI taxonomy): Eukaryota > Metazoa > Chordata > Aves > Accipitriformes > Accipitridae > Aviceda > Aviceda cuculoides. The sequence goes on from JAVJGG010000058.1 coordinate 15,886,280, forward strand.
GACTTTGCATGAGCGCAAAATTTAAATAGAAGTGTCCTTATAAGCAAAAGGATCCTTATAAAAAATACAAATAAGTTGTGCATTCACTTCAGATAAACCAATTGCCCCAATTTAAAAATAAAGCTTCTTCAAGGGAGTATTTAGTTAGAAAAGTGATTATAAGAGTTGATGTATTGCAACATGCTATTACTCTCTCACTGGTTAGCTCACATGAAGTAAAATCATTTTAACGGGTTTATTTAATATTAATAGATATCCGTTGCATCTTAGTGGCTCTGTCTTATGGAATATTCTACAAATTTAATAATATAAGGAACTGGACCATATTTAGTGATGAAGTAACAACACTGCGCGTGCATTCACAGGGCTGTTTGAATCATTTGAATCATTAGAATTATTTTTAAGTCAGTAGTTTATTTGTTACTTACTTCTACCTCCACACTGGCAGAAATTTATTTGACTTCTTGTCCCCGGACTTCTCTTTCTTCCACCTCTCCTTGATTTTTATAGTCAAAAATATGCAACTCAGTTGAGAGATCAGTCATCGGGAGATGATCCAGCACTTGAACCTTCACCCAGAGCATGTCAGCCCCCGCCACGCTAATTAAGAGGTGCTTTGTGGAAGTTCGCTGTAACGGCAGGCAGCGTCGGTAGGAGCCGAAAGCTAGGTGAACGCAGGACGGGGGGAGCCGGGGGGGGCAAGTGGACAGCTGACACACGGGTGAATGTTTCTGGTCTTTTATGATACATCGCGTCAGAAGGATTACTCAAAGTCTCTTAAGAGCCTTTCCTACACAGTAACGTTATTGGCAGGTTATGGTATGGTGTAACTTGAGGTGGAACTAGAAAGACTGTGGTTAGCTTTGCTTTTTGAGAAACAGTAGAAATGATTTTGTGCTTATTACTAACAGTTGAAATAATCAGAGAGGTTAGAGGTGTGAATTTGCAGAACACGTGCTTTAGATTTACGTTCGTCACAGATGCCCTGTGGTCCTTCACTTTGGAAGAGAATGGATGTGGTGCCTTATGACCATAATGGTTAAACCGTTGTTGACATCTACTGAGAGCCTGAGCAGCCCTGTGTAACACCAAAACCTGCAGAGGAATGTATTAGTTAATGTTTTAAGAGCACTTTGAAAATACGGAGCAGTAAAAAGTCGTTAATGGTGACACTGTTAACTCCTGAGGTAGGATGATATCCGTCTCTTTATGTGAGAATTGGCATTTGCGTGTGCGTAAAACTATGCTTTTCTTAGACTACTGTTATCATTATTGATTGTATAAAAACACCCCACATTGTGTTTTAATTTATTTTCCTGCTTTTTATATTGTAATCCCCCCAAAAGGAAGGTGAATTTTATCGCTAATAATAACTGGTTTTCTTTGTCAGTGAGATGTGCCTAAATTATTACACATTCCCCCCCAAAAAAATCTAAGGTGCTTGATTCTGGGTGTGTAAGTGCTGTATGGGTGTGCCTATGTCAGGTCTTAAAATAAGGAAGCTGAGAGTTTAAGTTAAAAAAAGAAGAGACAAACTGTTATCCTCTTACTGGTTAACTCACATAAAGCAAAACAATTTTAAGGGGTTCATTTGATATAAATAGATATCCATTGTATCTTAGTGACTACATGTGTTACAGAGGATTTTACAGTTTTTAATAATTGTCGAAGACTTTCCCATAGGTCTGGATTTAAAGTACCAGCAGCTAAAAAGTAAAATTTCTTTACCAAATATCTTTGGTAGTGTTTTGTTTTGTTTTTTTCCTTTTCATAAAGAGAACAAAAAGCTATTACCATGTCAGGTAATGGCGATGTATTAGTATGACGTGTAGAATAGGTCAAACCTTTTCTCTCTTTAAGCTTTCTTTCACAAGATATTTGGCTGGAAGGAGGATCATCTGCATCAGTGTATTTGGTGGGGAAAAAATGTCTTTTGGACCTGGAGGCTTGTAAGCATTCTTAATCATCAGGTTCAATTTTAAGGCATCTGTTAATAAAGGAGAGAAAGGAATCATCTTTCACATCATTGTGAAAATCCTATGAGTAAATCTTTGCTTTCTTTGCAGACAGTAAGGTTTAGAATATCCCTTTTCTCAAGCTCCGGATCAGCTCTGTATAACTTGCTAGTGAATAAAAAAGTGATGGCATTTCACTGATGCTTTTTATTTGATCGCCTTTTATGTAGTTTATAGTACCAAAATATTGCTCAGTGACAGCTGACAAGACTTAAAAATGTACCTCCTCAAAACCCAGCGTTTCGAAAGTGGCATTGACAAGAAAAAGTTTTGTTGCTTTTCTGGCTTTGAATCTAGTCCCCGAGAATGAGCATGCAGCGAACTGTGGGTGTTTGTGCATTTCTGATGTTCGAAGGAGTTGACTAAATATTAGCAGTTTATTAAGAGCTAAAAATGTCTGCAATTTTCAAATTAAATTTGACCGAAGTAAAATACAGGTCCTTATAAGCAAGCAGCTATGCTATTTAAGCCTGTTCTTAACTGAGAAAAAACAAATGGGAGAGTGAAGGAGAAATTTACTTTCTGCTGAAAAAAATTACACTTTTTAAATATTTTTTTTTTAATAATTCCCTAAACTAGCTAAGTCTCATAATTGAATGCTTGTGGGGAAAATCCTTAACTTGTAAAAATAATAAAAGTAAAATGTTAATAAATACAACTACAAGGCATTTAAATCACACCATCTAAATGTGCAGGAATAAACTACTGATAAAAATTAGTGTGAAAGGACAGCAGAGAAATTTCAAAATCGGTGTTATAGCTGGGCTTTAATAATTTTTCCTGAGATACTTATTGGGAAGAAAGAGTATTCTCTGCTACCTGGAGAGAGATGAGACACCTGAGATACCAACTCCAAGGTCCATCAGCCGGTAACCATGATGCCCTTCGCCTTTCCCTTGCGTAAAAAGACCCTGAGCTACGGTCGCCTGAGTAGGCAGCAAAGTTAATGCAAGGAAAATATTTTGATAATTCAGTTACAGGCCTCCAACAGATCTGTGCAGAGCGTGTGCAAGTAGTATTTTCAGGAGGTTTTATTTTAGTCAAATTTGTGTGGATTTTCACTCTGACAGAAAAGGCACTTTGCAGTGAGAGCAACTGCTCTGCCAAATGCCAAGTCCCTGCTCCAAAGTGCGGAAGCACTAGAGATTCTCATTGAAACAGCTGGATAAAGATCAGCAAAACTGGGTTTTCCCCACCTTCACTCTGAAACAACTGAATTGTTTTTGCTTATGCCGTCCAGAAAAAATTTTGCCTGAGGCAAACTCTCACCATGGAGCTTTACAGTCCAAATAGTTAAAATGGAGTCAAATTATAAGTGATAATATAAGCTTATAGTGTGTCATACTTAAATACAGGTGTTGATGTCTACTTGCATAATACTACAAAGACTTTTGAGTTTCTGTAGAAATAAGAGACCAAAATTATCTTCCCTTAATAAGGAAATGTAAAACATATGTAAAAAATAGTGGCGAAGGTGAAAAAAATTAACAAAAAATTCATCTTTGAGTAAAGAATACACGAATGCTCGTACTTAGTATGCATATTTTTCATTGATGGTGAAAGAATTGAAACGTATATGGTTCCTGACTCCACTGCGAGATGCCTGCAGTAAGCCCGGGCTCACTAAGGGGTTCTAGATCTGTTTCTTTACCCCGTCCTTCTGGCTCGTGCGTCTCACTGTCTTTGCTCCCCAGAGTTTTCCTTTCAACAACCTGTATCCAGGTGTGAAGCGTGCTCTAGCGGGAGCTGGAAAACGTGAGTCTGAACCTGCTAATTCTTCTTAAAGTGAATACTTTAATCTTCAGTCTCTTAAATCTCTTATACCGCTTCCACTGCCACCTTTCTCCTTTTTCTCCCCCCCCCCCCAAAAAAATACTGAGTCAGTTCTCTACAGCCAAAGATGCGATTTGGAGGGGAAATTTGAAGCAGTGAATCCCGGTCTCAGACAAGTGTCTAATCCACAGCTACAGGAAAACACATAAATCTTTGAAACAGGCACATAACTTTCCCCATTCCTTGTAGAGGGAATTTCATAGCTAACTAGCCTTTGAGAATTATGTTCCAGGAGCTGGATGACTAAAATGCTCGCTTGGTTACAGTATCCTTAGAAGATCCAGTAGGCATGACAGTATGGGGTGTTACCCGATCTACCTTCCTACATGTCTTTTCCAAATAAAAATTCTTTTTCCAAATAAAACTAGTAAAGAGGACAAGGAGTGAAGCTGTTCCAATTTGGAAAAATTACTTCTTTTCAATTAACACCGATACTGGTGTTCATTTTAAAGCCATATGGAGGTTTCGTGTCTTTATAACACTAGTGTAATTTCACTTTGTGTGAACTAGAAGAAACAAATTATCCGGGAGCGCAGCCAGTCGATCGAGGGAAGGGGTTCCCCCCTCTCTATGGCACTCGTCAGACCACATCTAGGTACGGTGTCCGGTTTTGGGACCTGACACGGGAAAGACGTGGACAAACTGGAGGGAGCTTGGGAGGATCCCGGGGCGGCGAGGCTGGAGCACTTGCCCCACGAAGAGGGGCTGGGGGAGATGGGACAGCCAGGAGAAGGGATGACTTTGGGGGTACCTACAGCCCCCCTGCACCTGCAAGGGATCGCTGGGGAGTCCTCCAGCCGTGCAGGGCAGGAGGGTGAGAGCCAGGAGGTACAAGTTGCAACAGGTTCAGGCTGGGTATAAGGAGAAGTTTCTTCCTACGTGTTCCCGTGAAGAGTGAGGCAGTGGAGCAGGTCGGTCTGGGAGTCTGTGCCGACACCGTCCCTGGAGGGTTTCGAGCAGCCTGGTCTGAGCCCAGAGCTTGGACTAGAGCCCTCCCGAGGTCCCTCCCAGGCTGTGACCCTCAAGCCTTTGGGCACCCCAAATCCTACTGATGTTCAGTGGCTTTTATAATATTTTAGTAGTAGCAAACATAGGACTGACATCTACTTCGGTGCTTCTGGTCACCTCTAGCTTCCCTAGAGTGCTTCTTGGGGGGAAGGCTAAAAACTTAGAACCTTTTTATTCTCTGACAAAACAATTCTTGTCTAGGGATTAAAACCTTTAAAAGCTTCTCAGACCCTGTATGTATGGATTTAAGGCTTCAGTTCTCTGTATCTTGATCTTTTAAAGCAGTGCTTTTTTATTTAATCTGAGCTAACTAATAACTGTGTCATAATATATTAAAATCCTTTCTGATAAGTATTCTGCTGAAATTTTTTTATGAAAAACTTAGATTATGTCATGTCTGTCTCTGACTCTCCAAGGATTTTTGAGTTCATCTTAGTTTCTAGGCTGTTTAGCTTTTTAAAAAAGTAGGTTAAAAAGCTTTCCTCTTAGTGTTGCCTTTTAATCTATAGACTTTGCTATTTATATTAGGGCTGTGTAGGACTTAATGATGCTGCCACCAGAAATGTGATTCTTTATCTTTCTGTGTTGTACATTCTTCACCTATCTACAAATGAAAAAAACCAAAACAAACCAAAACAAAAAAGCTGAGGACTGGCAAGTCACTCTGAAAACATTACCTGAATACACAAACCTTACAAAGTGCTGCTGCTGAAGTCTCCCGCTATCCCTAGACCAGAGAAAACAGCAAAATACTATATTGAAATGTACCAAACATTGATAGAAGACTGGGAGGAGGAAAAAACCTTTGTACATTTGGTACCTCCGTACATGGCCAGTGATGCGTTTGTAAAAATGGTCAAATGCCCTCCAGCTAAAGTGGAGAAATACAAACTATTCCACTGGTCTTACCAGTAAGACAGAAAGCCAGGAAAACCGAAATGACAGAGAGCCTGCCTCACCCCGATGGCCAATTACAGCGTGCAGAGGAAGGAGGGTGGATGAAAAGACAGATAATACGTGGGACAGCGTTGTACAACTTGGATTGTACTGCTGGATATGCTATGTGTGAATTTTTCTTTGCTATTTGCAGTCTGGATGTAGAGCATACAAAGGAAGAGTTAAAAGAAATAAAAAAACCCAGTATCTGAAGTTGGTGCTTGAGGTGGTTTTCGTAACATGGAGATTTCTTAATTCTTTGTATTGATTTTTATGGCGAGTTTCTCTGTGAAATATTTAGCAATGTGAATGCAGCGAAGTAACTTAGAAATAAGCTTTTACTCCAGTGGTTGTATAGAATTTTCTGCAGGCATCCTCCGAAAGCAAATTAAGTCTTTCTATCCTTCTTCCTTCCCCCTCCACCTTCCAACAAGGAAAGTAGTATTATACCTTCCATAAAAATAGAGGCATTTAGTGACCCTCCTCCAGAGCTCAAACCAATATAAACCAGGAGTAAACTGAGTGAAGCTTGTGTTTAAGAAAACAAACAAACAAAACCAACAGGTTTCCACTGAAAGCTAAATGTTGGAGGTAGAAATACACAGCATGGAAATACCGGAATTTGTGTATTTATTTTTCTGTTGTTCCATCGTGCTGTCCTATATAATCTTTGTCCTTACTGCATTTAACATTGACATTCTCTTAGGATTTTTCAAGAGAAAACATTAAGTATTTATAGCCATAGTTAATATCTTTATAAATAGTTTTTAATAGGATCTACTGTAATAAAAGTTTGAAATAGTTTCCGTTATAATTCTTTGTTTTCACATATTCTAAAATTTACAAAATACTTGTTTTGGGGGTGAAATTTTCCGTGTTGTGAGTCTGAAAAGTATTTTTTCCTTTTTAACTCAGAGTATAATCCTTTCAGCTATTTTGGAATTCTAGGCAAATGGGAAAAATACTTTTTTCCCTTTGTACAATAATAATAATAATAATAAAAATAAAGAAAATCCTCAGCTACACTTTTTAACAGTACTACAGGGAAAACAAGTTAACGTTGAAATATGTGGCAAGTTCGACTGCCTTCGCTTGCTCTGAGGGAAAAATTAAAAATAAAGTTTTAAATGACGGAAAAACAGCATCAAACTGTTCCCAGTAACATCTGCTAAGCTTATTAGCAGCAACTAATAAAAACCCACCCCCCTGATGACGTCGCGGCACATTCCCTTTGCCTGAGGCCATCCGGACACGAAGGAGCCGGGCTGCTGTGGCTCCCGCTGGTCTCTAGACCCTCGCAGAGCCGCGGCGTGGCTCTCGCTCCCTGGGCCCCGACTGGTGGGGGCTCCGGGATGTGCTGGGCCCCGGCCCGGCTGTGACGACCAGCAGCGGTGCCTCTCCTGACCACTGCTTCTAGGGCTCTGCGGCCTCGTGGGGCCAGTCTGCGTGGCTAAAAAAGTGTGGGTTTTTTAGTCCGGGGCAGACTCCTGTTGGTTTATATCGTCTTCTCTGTAGAGCTTTGCCAAGTCCAAGGTTTGGTTTTGCCGTGCAAGTCATAGTTGTCATGAGACAATACTACCGGAACGGCTTTCACGTTTAGTCTTTCTCTAACGGCACCTGTGTCAAGCCGTCCTAAGACGAACTGAAATAGGATGAAATTCAAATGTACATGGAATTGAAACACAGGTTTTACTCAATATCTGGGCCTTGTGGGAGTGGAGGAGGAGTAACGCAAACCTACAGGCATGTGGGCAAACAGGCCCTCCTGCACGGCCTCGCTGCCGTGTCCGCGTTGCTGCCCTTTCCCCGGAGAGCGTTTCCCGCGCCCTGCCGCTCTGGGCCAAAGGAGCCGAACGCAAGATCGCGGGTGTGAAAAGGTCTCAAGCCGCTTTACGCTTACTGCAGGTCACCTCCCTGGTCTCACAGCGGTTTTGCGACGCGCCTGCCATGCCTGTCCATAATGTGTCGGGTAGTGGAGATACCTACCGCTGTAGCTGGCACCAGTACAGTTGCAACCAGTAAGGTGGTGCGGAGTGGTGATATCTCAGGGTGGTCTAGGAAGTAGTTTGTGTAAGGAACACGATAAAAGCTACACATGGATGTTTTATCCTTGTCTTGCTCTTCAAAAATAATATGCATAAATGATACACAACCTGATTCTGCAGCCTAGTTAAAAGTGTTCAGATGTATTGGGAAAAATCATGATTTTGGCCTCTGCTACCAAAGTTGCACCAATTTAAACAGCAAAGTTGCAGGACAAAAAATCAGAAATAACCAAAAAAGCCTTATTCAGATATTCCATCTTTTGGGCAAGGCCTTCAGGCTGTCTCTCACTTGTCCTTCCAGGCCCATCTCTCTTGTGTTCCATGCTATGGCGTTGCCGCATTTAAAATGGCCATCATGCCTGCTAACCCCTGCACCGGGGGGCCCAGGGCCTTATGGAGGTTCTGGAAGCTCCTTTTCTGTCCCAGCCACACGGTGTCACCTCAAAGGCAAATGTTTTATCTGCTGGGCCTTGGCTGTCTCATCCCAGTTGGGTGTCTGTCTACATCCATTCTTACAGGCAAGCTTGGGACTCAGATATTTCACTTTGACGTTTTAGTGGATCTTTACTGTGATGTGTCAGAGAAATTGTCGACAGCTGAAAAAGAAACGGTGCTTTTTTCTAAATATTTGGGGGATGTTAATTCTAAAAGTTAAGCTGTGTTTTTTACTCATGTCTGCCGTCACCGAAAGAAAATGAAACGGGTACAACCAGTTCTGGTAGGAACTCATCCCATCATATTCCTTTTGCCTCAGTACTCTGTGAATGTGAAGCACCAATGAAAAATGTAAATGTTAATGTTTGCTCCTTTTGGTTTTGTTGAAGTTTTAGTAAAAATCCAGGTAAATTAAGTGAAAAGTTAAATTTGAGATGGTTATTAATACCCTGTTCCTCTTGCCAAAAATCAAGAAAAGCAAGTATCAATAGAGTAATTGTGCCATCTCTATAAACTTGCAATCTTCTTTAACTTTTTTGAGCACATAGTACTACTTGCAAGATTTAAAACACATTTCTTGTTGCATTCCATGCATACACGGAAATGCACACGCACACAGACAAGTAACTGCACAGTCAGATGATGGTGTGTTTTGGACTAATTGGTTTGAAATGAGTGGACACATGCTATTGTCCCCCAGTTTGTCCTAATTGCCATTTTGTGCTCATGTAAGGAAGAAAATTCTTGTTCTATTTAGTGGCAGCATTCCCAATTGACTTCAGTTGTTCCAAGAGTGATGAGGTATCTTAATTCTCAAACTAAATCCAATCATGTGGTTTGATTTCTCAAGCCTCTGTAATTCCTTCCTTTTTTTATTTTCAAACAATTAATTTTGTTGGCAAGCTCTAAAACTACTGTCAACTTTTACTCCCTCATCAATCTTATTTTTGGCTTCCTGGGCTTTCCATACAATATACTAGCATAAACATTATTTTTGTTTATTAAAAAAAGGAAAAAAATTCATTGAAGTTGCCTCTTCTTAGAACTAAGCTATAAAAGAGGTGTAACACAATTGCACTAATTAAGAAGAGCAGTTCGGTTTGTTTGCTTTTTTCCCCTTAGCAAAGTGCCAAAAAAGGAAAGATCAATACAGGAAAACCCATTTTACTCTGCAGCAAAGGGAGTTGGAAAAGATCCACTTGAACTCTTAGAACTGAAATGCTGGAGGCTGATGTAATTAAGTAAACCAGCGGAGAACTGAAAAATAACCTGATAAAACTAAGAGATTGTAAGTATGAAAGAGCTGATGCACAGTTCTGCATCTTTTGATAGAGGAGGTAGAGTTTGCTGGGAATTTTGTGATGAAAGGCTTGTCTTTTGTTGACAATTAGTTATTTTGCGCTGGAAATTGTTGATTAATTGAAAAATGTCTGAATAGCGCTTAGAAATTGCTGGAATATCTCTTGTTGCCCTTTTAAAAAAAAAATAAATAGATGTGGGTTTGGTTCCAAATGGCTTTTCAGTTTGAAATGTAATTTATAATTTAAAGAAAAGTAGTATTCATGTGGAAGTAGAACTTTCTGCAGTGTTGTCCACCAAAGTCTTTAATTGGCTAAGTTATTTTTATTAATGTTTTTCTATTAGGTTTGTTTGTTGGGGTTTTTTTAATGTTTTGATATTTTTCTGAATTATGTATTATTTTGTTAACATTTTTCCCAGGACAGGACAACCATTTCGATAATTAATTGCAGATTTTTAAAAGGATAAATACAGTAGGCACAGTTATGCTCTAAAAAAAGAGATTCGTCTGTTCAAAAGCATGTTGTTATAGGTATTGCATAGTAAACCGACCTTCTTCCTGAACAAAGTTTTTATTTTATTTAAATGAAAACCCCATTTTTTGTCAGATTTGCCCATACAGCATTTGATTCATCCAGAGTGACATCTTCAAGACAGAATTGCAGGTTCATTAATCACTGCCACATGTCTATAGCTGTTGTTCCGTCTACCTCCTCCTCCTTCAGTTGGCACCAGATTTTGAACACTGATATGGTTGAGTTCAGTGATTAATTGTATGCGAAACCCTAACGTGTCAGGATCCAAGTTAGACCTGGTTTTATATCCGTGCCGTTTTTCCTGAAGCTCTCAGATACAGATGCAGTTGTTACTTCTTTTTGTCAGAGCGTGGTCTTACAGGCAGCGGTGAGCACGGGGATGAGCTGGGGCTCCCTGGGTTTGTTTTGGTTTAGTGTGGCCTTTTAAAAATCAGCAGAAGGTCAGTGTAAATACATAGACTTAAAACTAAAAACCAAAAGAAGAGCCAGCCTTAACGTTTGGCAACGCAGGTTTTCTGACAAGCCTATTGCCTTTTCTCTTTGAGGTCCCTGTCCTTACTGAGCTGCTATAAACGTCGGTGACAGGTCTCTAAGTGAGACAGCCCACACCGTACAGCACAATAACCATTCTCGAAGGAGATCTCCCTGTTCTGCAGAATCTCAGCTTTTGTTTTCCCCAAACCAACAAATTTTTTACTGTGCTTGTGAAGAAAACCTCAAAATATTGACAGTATAAGTGATGCAAAGACATTTGTGAGCATCTGTAAGAGCCTAGGACAATAGCTCTGAGAGGGTTGAATTGCCTCATTTTTGTTATTAAATAGTTCAGATGACCTATGGTGATGATTTACAGAATGAGGATAGTTAACTATTTGCCTCCTCATTAGGAAAGGCTGGGGAGATATGGTGCAGTCTTACCGTGAGCACGTCTTGATTTGCTTTTTTAAGTGCATGATCTCTAGAAGGGGGCAACTGTTTATATTTTAAGTTTAGTTTTTTTAAAGCAAGGTGTCAAGTTCAAGCCTTACAAGGAGGAGTCTGAAAGTCGTGCATGCACAAGCTGCATTTTGAACAGGGCTCGCTGTTATTTTGGCGTCTGGCATAGGTGGAGTTTGGAAAGAACCGCGCTGCGTGCTCCGTACCTTGTAATCAGCAGGAATGCAATGGGCTCGTTCCCTTGTCGGGAGGCTTGTAAAGAAAAGATGTTTTACTCTTTAGCTTCATGAAATGGCAGGAGAGACTGTGAGGGGAGAGGGGGCCGAGTGTGCTCTTTTCCTCTCCAGAAGTTCATTTTTGGCATTTTGGGAAAGAAACATACAGGAGTTCCTCCTGGAGAAGAGGCAGCTGCGATAAAAGCCAAGACTGAAGAATGCGATGGTGTGGGCCAAGCAGAGCTCGTTAGCCTTTGGGGAAGAGCTGCTGGCTGCTGACTCTCTTCTGGCTCGATGGTAAGGCACAGCCTGGAAATACAGAAGCGTAGGGCTCATTGGAAGTTTCTGATGAAAGTATTTTTCAATAGAAAAATACCGAGATTGTCTAAGTGACTCGTTTTGTGAGAAGTGGCTTCTGGCTTTGGGAAATGTTGTTTTTCATTAAACTACAGAGCGTATGCAAAACAGTAACACATTGATTTGGCTATGCTGTCACGGTGCCTTCCTAGAGTCTATTTTAGTTCTCGTGTTCACATTCTCTTCTCCGAGCTGGGGAGACTGTAGTCGTCTGAGAGACGCGCCTTGATGCGTGGAGCCATCTTGGACGAGAAAATGGGAGCACAAGTACATGGACTCTGGTTCCCATGCAGCAAGGCATCAATTTGACAACATTAAATATTTGAACTTTTGAGAGTGTTTTCATTTTTATGAAACCTCTCATTTCTGCCTTTTTTTTTCCCCAGAGGAAATACACAATTTCTCTTCGCCCCCCATCATTTTAATTGCAATGTTGTTGTCATTGAAACTTTGGTTGGGAAAAGACATTTCGGTCTAGCCTTGACAAATAAGTAGGCAAATAGTGCAACCGCTCCAGGAGGTAAATGAAAATTTGTGGGTTTGGGGGTGATTTTTTTTGAGGGGAGGGTGTTTATTTAACAATAATGGCCCCCCAAAAATCCTCCAAGAAGGAGTTAAAGCAGACTGGAGCTTGCAGATTTCTTCAGCAGGTAAGCCGAGGGCCAGACTGGCCAACTGATGAATTTCTGTCGGCCGAGCTGGATGCAGAAATGGGAAGTGCCCGACTTCCTATTTAGGTTTCAGGTTTAGGTTTTAGTTTAGGTGTTTTCCCTAAATGTCTGGCCTGTTTCCGCCTTCCTGAGGGGAAGGTTGACTGGTAACTCCCAGTCCCTGTGGATGGCAATGCTACTTCAGTAGCAAATGTAAACTCCTTCCCTGAAATAGCCTCGGCCGTCCCCTGCCCCGGGGTTAGTCTGGAGGGCAGGACACGGCCCTGGAGGACCCTGTGGGCATCATTTACAAGAGCCGTGTCTTTAGATGCTACTTCCAAGTTGAAAAAGTTATTTTCCCTCGATTCTTCAGCCAGATCTCCCTTATTTATGGCAACAGTGCTAAAATACGCCGGATGAGGGAAGAGCAATCCTTGAGTAAGGGGACGGGATGTAACTAAGCTATTCTTAGTCGACCTGGCTAGTGCCGTGCTGAACCATAGCTCTACACGAGGCCGCCTTCTCCAGAGCCACATGCATGGCCCATTAGCAAGATTCCCAGTGCTCCAGGAAGGTTTAATTTGAGAACAGCCGGTGCACAGAGCCAAATCAGGTCTGGCGGGATACTCCAGGAATTAAGCTGCCCGGAGCACGGGGCAGTGTGCTGCGGTGGTAGCTTCGCTGGAGCCAGCTCAGCTCCGGCTGAATGACTTAGTTCAGCAAAAGCCAAGCAGCCCAATGGCAGCGTATCTCAGCTAATGACCCCCCAGCTTTTTACCTCGGTAGGGGAAGCATTGCTGCAATTCTGTCCCAGCAGATCCGAGAGCTGAGTGCTCATTTAAAATAAGTTTTTAATTTAATTTGGCATGATCTTGACAGCTCATCCACCGATGGGGTTTGAATGTTTGGGATCCGTTATACCTTGGGAAATCTTAGTGGGCGCAGCTCACATGTTTGGATATTCTCATATATCTGCAGGATCATAACCCAAATTTTTAAGGCAAGGTTGAAGTAAATAGAATTTTCCGTTATGTGTAATTGGGTGCAGGAAAAGGTGTTTCAAGTAAAGAAAGTTCAAACACGTGTTTGAATGCTTATTGTAAATCCTCTTGACATTGTGAAGAATGAAGATGTTATTGCTAATTTAAATGTGAAGTGTATCCAAAGGCACATCAGTAGTGTTTATAAGCTATCATTTATTTCTTTAAAAAAACCTATTAATCTAGGTAATACCAGTCTCCGGTAACAAAAGGAGACCATCAATTAGCAGAAATAAATCTATCACAATGATAACTAGAGGTTTCTGTGATTTTCTACAGAATTTTGCATTTCTACATTTAAAAAAAAATGTTTTGAGGGGGAGGCTAGTTGTTTGCTCCTTTTGAACCAGACTTGGAGATACACAAAAGACAAGTATGTTCCTCTCCTCCCCACCATGTCTTCTGTAGCCTCTTTTATTTGGGGTGTTTATCTGTGGAGAAGAAAGAAATCAAAAAGAGCATTAATAAAATTGAGCACGGTCTTTCATAGCTCAGCCACTTCTCTAATGAATAGATTTCTCTGGGTCAAAGCCAAGATCTGTGTATCGTTTTGGACGGGTAAAAGCTTTACAGTTGTGTATCTGATTGCTGCAGTGGAATCTGTGGGAGTGAAGAAACCTTAAATGTATGAGTGGGGATCATCTGGTTATTTATGGCACGGTAACAATGTGTATAAAGATACGATCCGACGCATATGTCAAAGTAATTCCTGTTGACTGACTTCAGGGAAAATGCATTGTAAATCCAACTACTCCGTGTGCTTGGGATTCTGATACAAAGGTAGCTGCTGTGGAGGTTTTTGTGGGGCTGTCAGACTGTTTTGCAGTCAGGCTGATTTTCTCTGGTTTTAATTCGTTTTAGAAAAGTCGTCTTTAGAAAAACAAACAAAAAACAACGCTCCTCCTTTCCCTTCCCTTCCCTTCCCATCCTTTTCCCAAGGCAACCCTCTGTGTGTGGGAAATACCATGTTAATGTCTTAAATTAGCAGGATGCATCCAGAAACAGCAGTTGTAGTTTCTTGACTTTTTTTTTTTTTTAATAAAGTTCATTTTACCACAAAGTACGTCATTGCTGAAACTGAATTTTTGTAAGAGGTTTCATCTTTACCAACTTTCCTACCACCAAATTCTGAAACTGCTATTTTTAAAATGCTTTTAGAAGGGTTATGTCGTGCGTTCTTTTTAAACCCACAGCTATCAGAGTTTCTTGATTTATTGTTATCACGGCCATAGCAGCGATACGGATGTATTTTAAGCACTCAGAAAGGGATGAAAATGGCCTTAAACTGTTGCCATGAATGTCTGTCTTGTTCTTCATTGTATGGTAATGATTACGCAAAAAGGAGCACAAGGATTTATTAATTACTCAGAGCCAAGTCTGTTTATCTGGCAGAAGCATGTACAAAGTTATACTGGAAGTGGTGCTTTCACTGCCCGCAGTCGCCAACCTTGGAAACTAAAGCCCTTACAGCTACCAGTGCTTCCAGTCTCCTGGTCCTGTGGCAGAGAAATTTGAGCCCATTTCACAGATGAGGGATTGAGGAGAAAAGAGACTGAACGGCTTCCCTGGGCAATACGTGGCATGTTGGATACAGCTGATGTTGTCCTCGGCCAGAAGCTTAGCAGAAAGCGATCATCCTATCCAAAGCAGATGAAATTTTCCTCACTGAGACTACACAATTTTAAGTATTTTGTTTCTTCTTGTTCTCTGTGAAGCACAAACTGTCGTAATAAAGACTAGAATACTTGAGGAAGATGTCTCCCAAATTAGCAAGCTGTGGTTTCTTACAGAAAACCAGCGTCCGAGCCATTGATGAAATATAGCAGCCCAGGAGAATAAAAGGCTTACCGGGGTTCCAAAGACCTCCATTCCCATAAATATGCAGAGACATCTGTTACAGTCAGGAGCGACCTGCTGGTTTAAATCGGCAGCAGGGGAAACTTGTAGTCGATCAGCGTTGCCTGCAGTAGCAGGTGCTACTTTAGGCAGCAGGAATTGCCGAAGAGGTTTTCGATGAACAAAGACCTTTCCGCTTGCCAAGAAGAGACATACGGGAAATTGAAACAAACGGCACCCGCCTACGGTCTTTGGTTTGTAGTACGCGACCAGAGCGTAGCGTGTGTTTCTGCATCCAGATCTGGACGTGATTCGTTGTAGGTACGGTGTGGCTGACAAAGTTGCAAAGTTTATGTCTGAGAAGTACTTACGGCTTTTAAAACCAAACTACTGAAGTCAGATTCCCAAACAGAAATGAATCATCAAGATTTAATGGAAAATGTTCAAATTTATCATCTAAAAACAATGTTTTTATTATCAGAGTATGTGCCCAAAATAGTAATGTAAAACTGTCATCCTAAAGGTTACGATTACTTAAGTGAATAATTGAAGTTTAATTCTTGCTCACCATTAATCAGCAGAGACATTAATAACTTTATATAATGCCAGGATGTTTGTATTCCTTGTTGGCACAAGGTTTATGACGTTCTCTCTCTTTTTTTCCCTCTCTCTCTTCCCCCCACCCCACCCCAGTAATAAAACGTGCAGTCTCATCTTAAATTTAGATTCGTTTCTATTTTATGGGAACTTTATTTAAGTTCACTGCGTAGCATGGTTTTGTAAGGAGAGGATCTGCCTTTTCAGTGGATGACCTACTGGACAGAAAATTAGATTACAAATTTGGGGCTGAAAAAAGGTTATGATTTGGTTTGTTATACGTGACTGTAATTGCCAGCAGTGCTGAAAAGAAAATCCTCACACAGCCGAAAGGAGTGTCCGAAGAACCTGTAGTAAGGCCACAGGAGTAAAAGAGTTGACATTTGCAAAGGCTTCCAAGATTTAAAACGCTCCTTCTGACTCTCTTATATGTGTTAAATACTGTTCTTTAATTATAATAAAAGGTACAGTATAGCTTGAGTACTGGATTCACAATATTTAATGGGTGCCTCACATTGCGACGTAAGAGCTCTAATAACTGTATGAGATCTTTAAACACCTTAACAATTGCCACCTCTATTTTGATAACAAATTTCTTAATAAATCAAGATAAAACAAAACCTGTTCTTTTCTTTCCCTTTGAACAGAGCGTGGATTACACTTCTCGTAAACCTCATCATATTGAGGTTGGGCTAAGATGAGCATAACCAGTGACGAAGTGAATTTCTTGGTGTATCGCTATCTCCAGGAATCGGGTAAATTTCCTGTCTTTCCTCACAACTTCAGGTCATAGATGAAATGGGAAAATCGGCTTTTTGCATGGTGTTGCTTTAAGAATGTTGCATTGAGTCTTTCAGACTGATAAAATCAGACTAAATATTTCTTGCACGAACCCATGTTTCTTTGAAATCATGGTCTTGAACATAATAAAAGTGCAAACATACGCAGGTATAAAGTAAACATTGCAGTTGGGCAAAACAAGGAAATAAATAACATTATGTTAACAAATGTTTTTGTAGAGTTATCTCAGCCAAAGTCATTTTTGGCAGCACAGGCACAAAGCACATGGATTTTATATCTTTTTTCTTAGCTACTTGAAATAGTTCTGTCAGATACTTGCTAAGGAAAGAGGGATTGTCTAAATTGGTTTTATGTTGACTGTAAACAGAAATTTGGGTGCAAGCGTCTGATGTTTTAGAACGTCATGAGGGTAATTCTGTGTGTAAACTGAGCTGCGCAAGTGTCAGTGTGGCTCTGTCTTAGTATCACTTCCACCTTTATCTATTTTCATATCAGAAAATAACATCTTTATAGAGCTTTTCCTTTTAGAAGGAAAACTTTGTCTTTCCTTCAAAAAAATTTTAAATTTAAATTTAGGATTTACTTTGGTTTTGTAATCTTGATTCCACTGTTTGACTGCAAGAAGTACAAGTTCTCTTCACTAATGGAAAATACTCTGTTAGTGCAGAGATGATATGGGAGGTGAGAAACATTGACAAAGGATTTATTGTCAGGATCCCAGTTTACTTGGTAGTGGCCCTATGTTCTGGGTTGGTAAAAGTAGGATTGACTAAAAATATTTGGTGTTTCATATGCTGAAACAAACAAACAAACAAATTCTGTGGAAAATACATGCCTTCCTGTCAGAAGACTTGAAGCCAGTTCTAGAATAAGCCCTCCAGACTTGAGAGATGTCTTGGACAGGGGACCAAAATCCCAGCAGGTAGAAGATACTGGGTTAGCCTGCTTCTGTTGGTCATTATAACTAGCATTCATTAGATATGTTATTTTGATTTGTTTCTTCTACTTCCAAGACTATTTCAGTCCCAGGAACCCAAATCTCTGTGAAAGGAATCTCCACTGAAATTGAGAAGGTTGATGATACTTTTTCAGGATTTGGTCTCTTAGAACAGTTCTTTGAGAGTCCAGTTGTGGCCTGTGTTAGTAGCTGTTTTTTCACGTTGTATTCCCTCTAATAATGGAGCTTATTTTAGGGAAAAAAAAAAGTCTAGTTCTGGTATGCAATCAGATGACAGAAAGATAGGAACTAACAAAACTAAAATTTCATCCAGACAAAGTTTATTTTTAAAAATAAGCTATTTGGTACCACACTGGAAAGGGCATTTGAACATTAGAGCAGTGAGGAGATGGACATAATCGAAGCCTAAACAATCCTGAAACTGTTTTACGTTGTTATATTTGTATTAGGGGAGATTCTACATAACGGAGTATTAATACAGTCACTTTTCCTGATGCAAAAAAAGAAAACTAGCTTTTCCATTCCTCTCGATAGACCAGTAGGTGGGTTAGTGCTGTGTAGTGATTTAGAAGGAGGCTTACAAAGTCAATCCAGTATGGTGGTATCAGCCAAATGTCAGGAAAAAGTTCTTCTAGGTAACCCGTCTCCCACAAGCAAGCAAGCACTTTTGCCATTTTAGGGAGAACTTCACATCCAGATTTTTATGTTAATTGCCAGTTGTACTGCTCTTATCTTCTTATGTAAAGGGCCAAATGTTTTTCTTACTTAACCCACACGTACTAAAGGCATTCACAAGAACATTTTATTTCCACTGTTCTGTTGTATTTTACCCACATAAGAGAGTAGAAGTTGAGGTTAAATATTTGAAGAAATATTCAAATATGCTTCAAATTGAGCATATTGAAATCTAGATGTTAGGTATTGGTTTAGTAGATATACCTGACAGTTTGCTAGTAATTCCATTTAGCAAGTAAGAGCTATAACCAATGATGAATCATCTAATCTATTTTAAAAGCTTCTTAAATTCAGTTTGAATCTTCTTTCATACTGTCATTGTTTTTTCCAAAGAAATTGTTTTATCTGTATCTTCAGATAAAGTAGGGTAATAAGACAGAAATTGTTATACAGCATCTTGTCTTTCCACCTGCTAGTATAAATGCCATAAGATGTGACAGCAGATGAAAGATGTTTAATCGATAGCTTCAGAAATAATGCATGCCAAATTTAGAGGGCTAGTGTTTAAATACCGTTTCAGTTCAAACCTCTACAGTTTAAGGAGTTTACCGAAAACAAGTCTATTGCGTTGATTGTTTATTAACATTAGCTGAACCCAAAGCTTCTAAAAATTCTATCAGACACGGCCATAAAGGTTGCTTACAAGACCATACAAAAGTTCAGGGTTTTCTTCTCGTGTCTGTCCTTTAATCTTATCCCATAAAACTTCCAGGCTTTCCCGTAAAATGTAGGCAAATGGTGGGAGGAAGAGAGAAACGACAAAAGGAAATACATATAGTGGAACAACTATATAAAAAGCAAACTGTCCCTATAATATTTCAAATATTTTGTGGCGGCAAGGCACAGAAGCACTTGAGATTATTTGAAACATTATAGCAAAGATACTGATGGGTGCTTTACAATTCATTATGAAAATGCTGACAGGTCATCCTAGTAGAAGTTCAGCTCTTCTAAAATTGAAGTTAGAAGTGAAACTCAGTAATAATATTTCCTCCTTAATTCTCTGTCAGACTAGAAAACTTGCACAGAAGAGTATTAATAGAGTTGAACTGTCTAAACCATTATTGTTGCTTTTTAACAAATCTTGGCATACCAAGCGGACTTCCAGTGAACTGGAAAAAGAAAATGTTGTGCCAGAATTTTTAAAGGTTAAACAAGATGATCCAGGTAACTATAGGTCAAGCAAAATCATTGGAAGGTTGAAACTAGATACCTCCAACAAAAAACGAAGAGATGACATCATGCCTAATGCCAGCCAGCAAGTTTTTATGGATAAGAGATCTTGTCGGACAAACTTGATACTGCTTTTTCCAAAATCACAAATGAAGTTGACAGAGATAGCTGTGCCGACAATAATACACTTAGACTACTTTATGACATTTACTTGGGGACACAGTGGTTAAAACCAAAATGAAGTAACAGTGTGTAAAATCAGTGTAGTCTAGGGTTAACCAAATGGATTAAAAACAGGCTGACAAAAACATCTTGAAAAGTGATTAGAGTTGGGGAATATTCATCTCAAAGGTTGCTTCTAGTGGGAACTCGCAGGAATCTGTTCTTGGCGTAATACTGCGCAATAGCTTTATCAGTTACCTGGAAGGAAATATAAAACGATTCTCAAGTACATTTGCAGACGGAATGAAATGGTAAGCTGTGGCACTTGATGAGATAGACTGACTGATCATGGGGTTTAACAGAAAAAAATACAGCCGGGGAGACTGCTTCGAGTTGCCTGCTGCTGGAGAAAATGTCTGGGCCAGGGGCAGTGCAGTCAAATCCCTCCAGTACAAGACAGGACTTGGGCAAGTTAAAGCTCTAATTGCTTAGCTGTATTAAAATAAGTAAGTAAATAATTGCCTCTTCACATAGGTGACTGTCTCAGGGCTTATCTATGCCCAGAAAAACAGAGCAGTCAGGCATAATTTCCATTTAGGCTCCATGGGTTGATGGCATAGGAATTCCACCATTAAGGTGGGTAGGGGTTACCACTTCTGCTGTAGGACCATGAATGCCCCTCCTCGAGGTATAAAAAAATTGAGTGTTTAATTTCACTTTAAGATAGTTACTTCCTATCCAAATGTCAAGTCCTGCAATGTTCAGTTTGCTCCTTTTTGAGTATGACCTTTTTGGTGCACACTTCAAAGTGGCCCAATTCTTAAAAGTGCTGAGTACTTCCAAGCATTGTTTATCTCGGGAGTCAAACGTGCAGGTCAGGTTATGTTTATTTGTAAGGGTCTTGACTGAAAGACTGCCTTTAAGTGAAAATGTTGGCCCCAGTCACTAGCACGAAGCTTAGGTTATGTCTACACTATGAGTGTCGTACCAGTGTGAAGACAGGAGCACACAAAATGGTGGTCGTGGTTACACCAACAAAGCAGGTGCATTGACCAAAGTGAAACAAGCTATACCAAAGAAGCCACGGTTCTGGCATCCAAATTATGTTGATTCAGCTTTGCACCTCTTCCAACTTCTTAGAAGCATACTTTTGCTAGCAGCCATCCTCACTGCTCACATAGTCCTTCTGGTGGTTTTCTTAAGAGTGAAGAGCTGTTTCTAAAAAAACACATAGAATTCACCATATAGAGTTTTCCTGTTCTGCTTTGGCTGTCCAAAAGAGAAACAGATAATTATTTGTCTTTTGGAATGAAGGTCAGAGCAGTACAATGCAATGGGAGTAATAAGGATTCCAAGGAAAATTGGAAAGAAGGGGGGCGGACACCAAGGGAAATCAAATCTCTCACATACCTTTTAATCTGAAATGTGCTGCCATCTGTTGTGAGTGACAAATCCTGTCATAGGTCCAAATGCTACAATAAATGGCCTTCTAACCCAGCCCAACATGTCAATTCAGTTATTAAAGCTTTTTCAAATTTGATATTTTCGATGCATTGATCGATTTAATTGTGTTCCTTTTCTAGCACTTACAGGCATGTTGCAGTATAGAATCCTTATCTGAAAATCAGCTCCCCAGCTGTCTGCGGCTTACGCTGCTCTCTAGTAGGGTATTTATTGTAGTGGATGTCTGGCAATGACTTGTTAGAGTTAAGGTTGTGTAACACTTTCCATTTTCGCTTATACTTTTAGTGTTTGGTTTGAATTTTTCCATGTTTGATGACATACACCTGATAAACTATTCCTCAGTGTACAATCTGTACCATGTCCCAGACAATAAAAACACTAGCTGAAGGTTTTTGCTAAAAAAATTTCAATGAAATTTTTAGCTGCTGACTTGGGACAATTTACCATTATGCTTTAGAATTGTCATTTGTTTTCTTCCCAACCATAAAAATTGAGGCAGCTCATAATGTAGTTGTTTTCCTTCTGTAGATTCAGGATGATAGCAGTGCATTGGTCTGTTGGGTTCATGGTTGACAGATTTCCTTGTTTTCCTAAAATATCAGATTTTCTCTCAGGTTTTAAGCATAGGCTCAAGGGCACATAGAGAACGAAGCGTTCTTGTGAATCACAGCACAAAATCCTTTGTAGAGTTAGGCATGTGCAAACATGGGCCTTTCCTGTTAACCACATCCAGGGCATCTTACTCTCATTCTGCCCTTGGAAACTGAGAGAATTCAAAATACAGATATTCTGAAGCTTCTGGGATTTCATCATTGTGATGTTATCCAACTAGATAGTAGTAGTTGAAATGGTACTAAATTACAATTTTTGCAATGCTATTTACAATTTTTTGAAAAGGAAGCAACAAAATTTTAAGGAAAATATCTTCTTTACGACTCATTCTCTTTTTTAACAAAGAAATTTTATACAAAATGTAAGTATTGCGGTTTGCTTGGGTAAGTTCTCAGGCAATAGGGAGTGACTGAAGATCAATATTCTGTTCTTCTGAATTTGTGCCTTATGCAACAATCTTTCCTTACATAAGCCTGTGTAATTTTTCTCTGAAGTCCGTGCTTTTTCTGCATGTGAGGTACATTTAGAGTATTTTGAAAACGGTATGGCACAGAGTTCCTGAGTCACAGATGAGAGAAGTGCATGCTGAAAATAATTCCGATTAAGCATAGCGTGAAATATTGGCATATATAGGTCAGCTAAATTTGCTTCAAAGCTAACTGCTTCCTTTGCGTAGGAAGGCTGCTGCTAAGTAGAAGGGGGATGTACAGTGCATGGGTTTTGCTTAAATTATTAAAATCTACACCTTGAAGAATAATTCACTAGAAGAATGAATCACTTGGTCAATAAAGGCACTTGTCTGGTGTGACAGTAAAAACAGTAGTGTGTACTGATGGTAGAGTCAGTGGGTAATGATTTTTCTTTTGCCTTTTTTATTTTTTCTTCTGATTGGGCTCTTTAGGATCGTAGGAGAGCTCAGGCTGGATGGTATCTCAGGAGCTGATAGAATCAGAGAATCGTTCAGGTTGGCAGCGAGCTTTGGAGATGGTCTAGTCCAGCGGCCCTGCTCAGGGTCAGCTGCAGCAGGTTGCCGAGGGCTGTGTCCGCTCAGGTTTCGCATGTCTCCCAAGGATCGAGGTTCCACGACCTCCCTGGGCAGCCTGTTCCAATACTCGATCATTCTCCCGGTACGGACGTGTTTTATTTTGTTTCAGTGGAATTTCGTGTGTGTTTCAGTTTGTGCCCATTGCCTCTTGTCCTGTCACTGGGCACCACTGCGAAGAGTCTGGCTCCGTCCTCGTTGCAGCCCCCTCAGGTATTTATGCACGTGGATAAGGTGTCCTGTGGGCTTCTCTTCTCCAGGCTGAGCAGTCCCAACTCTCTCAGCCTCTCCTTGTATGCCAGCTGCTCCAGTCCGTTGATCATCTTCGTGGTCTTTTCGCTGGACTCTCTCCAGTGTGTCCCTGTCTCTCTTGTACTGGGGAGCCCAGAACTGGACACAATATTCCAGGTGTGTCTCACCAAGGCTGAGTAGAGGGCAAGGATGCCCTCCATGGACCTGCTGGCAACGCTTTTCGTAGCGCAGCCCAGGATGCTGTTGGCTTTCCTTGCTGCAAGGGCACATGGCTGGCTCACGTTCAACTAGTCCAGTCTCCTCCCGCTCAACGCTGGGGAGCCTCAAAGATCTTTTGAAGAACCTACACATAAAGGTGCTGTTAAACATGATAGTCGCTGGAATGCTCTTGAAGCTCTGTACGTAGCTATGCTCTGATAGTGAGGATGGAGAACTTTTGTTCGCTGAGGGAAAAATGTAACCTTGAAACGTCATCCTGCCAGCCAAAGATAAAACACACATTTTAGTGTTGTTTCAGTAACAATCTCTGCGTGCGTTATTTGTGTCTACATACGTGTTATCGCTGGCTCTTGGGCCGCACGTATTCCGCCTGCAGTATAGAGTGACTATAGTTCAGAGACCAAACTCGGCGGCACTGATAGGAAGACGCTTGTGTATTTGCTTAGCTTCTCTTAGCACAGGTACTTTAGCAAAGTTAATACTGTGTACAGTACCTCCCGGCAGATGTTAAAAAGTAATAGTCCTAAAATGTATTTAAATCCTCTGAGGAAAGACTATTACAGGTGTGCTGGGACAATATTTAACAGTCAAAGTAGACTTTATGAATTTTTAGGTGACTATGTATCTCTAAATGCAGTATGAATGAAATCCTAACCATATTATTCAGGAACTGCTGTTAAGACTAAAGGTAGGGTTTCTTTCACCTTTTCAGCTGTACAATGGTGAGGCTTTGGAGCAATACAAACTCTATTTTTAATTCTCGTGGTTTCGCACAGATCTGATTTGTGAGCATGCAGCCCTATTTATATGATATGTTATCCTCATTATGGCCAGGCCTACTCAATTAAAATGAAATGACTTAAGCTTATGATCCAAATCTCTGATATACTGGAAGTTGGATGTAGAACCAACACTTGTTGGTTGACCTTTCATGAATTATTTGAGATAAATAAAGCCACAGTGGTGTTCTAGCAGTGGAATATGTGTTAAAGTGACTCTTGGATAAGAACACCAGAGAAATGTGACCAAAGAAAAGTTTTGGTTTAAATAAAAGTGTTTCCTAAAAGTCTCCCCAGACTGAACATTCCCATCTAATGAGAAACCATCCGTAACTATATATATTGCATATAATATAACATAATACATATAAACCCCCCCCCCGCATACTATGTACATAGTAAAAATAGTGTACTATCAAAAGGGTTTATAAGGGGTTTTAATAAACTGCTGCTCCTTTTTTTTTTTTAATCTCTCCCCTGCTTTCTGTATTTCTTCAAAATGAGGGAGAAGGTGACTGTATGATTCCAGAAACAGTGAGTCTAACTCTGACTTTGAAATTATGCTTTGTAGTTGGAGGATGGATGGCTGCTGAAAAGACAAATCCATTTCTCAAATAAGAACTGTATTATTATGCACAGTTTTTGTCTCTGCTAGTAATCATTTATTCTCTTTGCAAATACTAAGTACATTTTAAGAAAATCGGGGTCAGCATTAGGAGACAACAAGCTTTATTGGGCTGCAGTTCAAAACTATTTTTTCGTTAACTTATTTAAGCTGTAGATCTTGGGAAGGATGAAGCTTATAGGTTAAAGGTAAATACTTTTCCCAGTTTCCTTTCAAGATAAGCAAATTGGTTTCTAAGCCAACAGCACCTGCATGAGTCAAAACCACTGTTGTGGTTTAACTCCAGCCGGCAGCTCAGCCCCACGCAGCCGCCTGCTCACTCCCCCTCAGTGGGATGGGGGAGAGAACTGGAAGAGTAAAAGTGAGAAAACTCGTGGGCTGAGATAAGAACAGTTTAATAGGTAAAGCAAAAGCTGCGCACACAAGGAAAGCAAACCAAGGAATCCATTCCCCACTTCCCACGGGCAGGCAGGAGTTCAGCCATCTCCAGGACAGCCAGGCTTCAGCACGCGGAACGGGGACTTGGGAAGACAAACACCATCACTCCCAACGTCCCCCCTTCCTTCTTCTTGCCCCAGGTTTATATGCTGAGCATGACGTCCTATGGTCTGGGACATCCCTTGGGTCAGTTGGGGTCAGCGGTCCCGGCTGTGCCCCCTTCCCAATTTCTTGTGCCCCCCCAGCCTGGTCGCTGCTGGGGTGGGGTGAAGAGCAGAAGAGCCCTTGGCTCTGGGTGAGCCCTGCTCAGCAGGAACCAAAACATCCCTGGGTTGTCAACACTGTTTGGATCACAGATCCGAAACATAGCCCCATATTAGCTACTGTGAAGAAAATTAACTCTATCCCAGCCAAAACCAGCACAACCGTATTGCGTACTTTTTTCGTAGAGCAGTGAATACTAGCAGTATTTGATGGTCTGCTTCTCAAAATCCAAGTTCCACAATGAGGAGGAAAAAATAATTTCACAGCTAAAGAAGTTACTGATTTTGTCATACTTCGTTCTGGTTATATTTTCAAAAGAATGTAATAAGCTGTATGAGAGACATTTTTGTGTGTGTTTATATGCACAGACTTAAAGTTTTGTGACCAGATAACTACTTTACATACATATATATAAATGATAATTTCAAATGTTTTGTGGTGCAGTTCAAGAGGTCCTTTTGAAAACTTCTTTCTCTGTGTCTTTTGCCCCGTTGCATAACAACAGCAATATAAATGCCATGTAAGAAAAGCAATACTTGGTGCAGAATTTTGTAAGTTCCCGTGAAGGAAAAAAAATACACTGAGTACCTTGTTCTTTTGCCATTTGCAAAACCCTGCTTACTTTGTATTTCCTTCTAGGTCTCTTCACAGTTTTCTAAACTTGGCTATTTTAATTTTTCTTTGGCCCGAAAGTTGCCATACAGCGTTGGATCTCAGACACTGAGCAAACATGGTGATTTTTAAGTTACGCAAACATAAACAGTTACACCTTTGCAAATTTATTCCGTAGCACGGATTTTGATTCTGACCACTTCATGTCCTGTTTTTTAAAGCTTGCGTAAATACGTTATTAGAGGGGTATTAAGAAAATAGGATGTTGGGTAGAAGGTAGATACCATAGGTCAAGACGGCTTTGCTAGTAAAACCAGTGAAGTGCTACACATTTGTCAACTTACTCCCTTTTCTTACGATTCTCCAGGCCCAGTGAAAGAAGCTGTATCTTGCAGCTTTGCAAGTTTTGCTAATAATGTGCACGCTGGGGACTTTCTGCCTGCAGAGTTATGGCATTACAAATCACCCCTCCTCACACCAAAGCAGCGGAGCTGTGTCAGGCGTCCGTTCGTAGTCACCACCAGCAGGAACCGTCCTGCTGTTGGCGTTCCTGAATGCCCACGGGGTGTCAGCCGGGGTTTCCTACTTGCCGCCGCTTATAGGTATATATTAGAACTGATAGAAGAACATAGCGTATGGAAATAAATTGTGAAGTACACATGACTGTGAAAGTCTCTTCTATAAATGTGACCCTTAAAACGATGCATGTCTCTTTGGATGTTGCACAGACAGGGCTAAAAGATAACAGCGTCCTGTATAATTTAGAAGGAAAAGGTTATTATTTTTTCCTTGCTATGGCCTTTGTAAGTTATTTCAAACCTTGCCTGTAGTTGCATTAAATTGCTAGATCTGTGTTGACATTTATTCGCAATTGTCAGTCTAATTTACACGGCGAGTGAAAAGGAGGATTATTCAGACCTTGTTTTCAAAAGATTTTAAGTTCCTCTTTCCATTGCTCGTGTTCTGTTTTCTGTCTGTATCATGTTTCTTTTTGTTAATTTGCAGCCCTCAGAAAGGCTTAAACAGTGAGTGCCAAGTACTGCTCATCAAAAGATCATTTCCAAGTTGTATTAATCTTTTCCAACATATTTTCCTGCATGAAAAAGAAAAATACCTGCCAAAAACATTCTTTGGCACACAATAAAATAATTTGGGGTAGCAGACATTTACTCTGAATTCTTGGCAGAAGGTGAACAGGTCAGATATCCAAGAAAAAAGGGTGTAACATTTATTATTAGTGAATAATCGCTTCTACAAAACTTTGGGTAACCAGGCACACTATAATTTTGGCAACTGACACAACCTACAGCTAGGGATCCTTTCTTTATATTTCCCAGGGACTGTGAAAGAGCTTGTAATACAGGACACATTTCCCAGAGTTCTGGAAATAATTTTAATCGTTCAGCAATCCTAATCTTGAAACAAATGTACAAGCCCTATTGTTCAGCTGATTTTTCTAAAAATATATTTCAACTGCAGTTCTCTACTTTAAATTGCTAATGTGTGTCCTTGTTAAGCCCTTTATGTAATTGCGAAGGTAAGTCTTCAAAAATAAGCAGACACTGCCAAAACCAGAGAGGCACTCCAGGATGTATTACTGAGAAAGAAAAAGCTCAGCTAGGAGAAGAATCTCAGTCTGCTGTGAGTAATAAACAAGATGCAGTGTAGGATTTTTGCCCACCTTTTTTTTTTTTAACTGTTTGTAGAACCTTATCAGTGGCTTGAGGCACCAGACACTTCCTAACGGCAAACAAACGTAATTCAGAGAAACTGGTGTCCTTTTTGTGAAGCCTTGGCATAAGTACACTAGGGTTTTATGACCGTATTTTTACAGATACATAATTACACTTAGACAGAAATCCAAGGAGAAGCAAGGCTAGGGATCCATGCTACATTCTCAGTTCTCAGTGCGTCATATAGACGGGGAAACACTAGACTCTAAAATGGCAGCTACAGCTAAGTACAGTGAAGAACATCATTGTATTCTCTTGGGCAGCGGGCAAGAAATTAGGTCATTTACCTCGAGTTAGATTAGCATGTGTTAGGCCCAGGATTGAGAAAATATAGTTGCACCAAGTTAAACGGTTCGCTTCTGGTTTTGCAGCCAGAAGTTGCATTCAAATATGCCCTTAGTGCTATGTGTCCCTTGCTTCTCTACCCTGGTAAATCTAGACCTCCAGAAGTCTTAATTTAGTGTTAACTGTGCTGTTTGTGTGTCTTTAGTATTTGGAGGAAATTATTATGGTAATGGTCATATTTCACTCTTCCTTAGTGGAATTCTTTTAAACTGCAGTGGTGGGGCTCTAATTCATTTCAGAACACCCTGTTGCACCACTCTTGCCTTCCTGCTCAGATGGCACTCCCAAGACCCAGACGTCAAACTTGGGAAGATGTTTTTCCACTGGTTGCATCTGCTTTCTTTGGCAAACAGTTGTGCGGGCAGCTCTGGAGTTACGTGGGTTTGGTAACATGGTAAAGCAGCTGATGGGACTGTGTGGGGACATTTTTCCTCCTGCGTGTGATTTTCTTTTGGCTCACTACGCTGTGGAATGTTTCTACTTGATGTGTCTAAATCTCCCAGGATTTTTGCCCGTATACCCATTTACGGTCATAAAGATGACTTTCCGGTAGCCCCTCACAACCCCCTTTTTTTCCCTGCAGCCTGTAGAGCTGCAGTCAGCTCTCGCCTGCCTTCCGTTCTTGCATGAATTTTACATCGGTCAGAGTCGCAGCGGGAGTGCCAGGTACAAGACTACCTTAAGAAAACAGGCACCCATACAGCCAGAACACTTGAGATTGCCAGTGGATCCCATTATAGCAGTTGCAGGTTGGTTTTACTGAGCCAGAAGTTTTAATCATTTCTAAAACGTTGCTCATTTTTGTATCCTGTACCTGCCAAATACTTTTGAAGAGAACAGCATGTTACTTCAGAGATGAGGATTGGAAGAGCTGGTATTGGGAATTCCCAAAACGAAAGACAACACAATGTCAGAGAAATCAATGAAATAAGAAATGTTGGTTATTTCTACCTGGAGATGGTTAAATTGTTACAGAAAGAGAAGGGGTTGTCAGATAGTTTATGCTTCCCTGTTTATTTTTTTATCTCTTCTATTATTGAGGTAATAACATCACTAATTTAGTGATTTCTGGAAACTGAACGTAGGATCTCTGTATTTGAAAACCTCAATCTGGACCGCTTGAGTTAAAGAAATAGGAAAATTTATTAAAGGAAATGACACAGACCTCCGTATGAAATCTCACTATTTTCCAGGACAAAGGGCCACACTGGGCATTAGTTATACAAAGATTTGTAGGAATGGGTTGTTACTTGTACTCAGTGTTGGGATAGAGACTGTTCATCATAGAGGTGCCTGAGACGTGTGTGAAAGGCAATTTGATGTTCATAATTCTTTATTCTCTGTTTCATTCTACAGTAACAAATGTTTCGGTGAAAAATCTTACAGTATGAATAATTAAACTGAGTAATTTGCAGATAACTTAGAAACATCTGGGTTTTTTTAAATTATTTGAACAGTATACTAGTTAGATTTACCAGCGAAAACTAAGTCCGGTTAGCTCACAAACAGAAAATTGACACAGTATTCGACAGACTGCTTAACTATTGCTAATTAGGGCATCCCTGAGGTAATTCCTGAGTCACCGGCAAAGACCGAAACACTTCAGAAGTCGTTGCTTCCCCCGACCCCTCTTTGTCGTTGCCCTCACCTGTACGAACGCAGCAGTAGGCGCTGTAGCTGTTAGAATTTAAGACTGCAGTTGAAACAAGACTGCTTTTTACGGTGCTAAAGGGCTCGGAAAATGAAAGGAGCACTCGGCGAACGTCGGTTAGCTGGATCTGTGATCGCCAGATGAGCTAGCGCGGGGAATACGCGGCGGCACCCCGGTCGCGTGCCTAAAAGGACGAATCCTGCGCTCCCAGAAGGTGAGACACGTCTCCGGAGAAGACGAGGCGTTCCCCAGGGTGCGTGGCCGCCCGCTGCCCTTCCTACGCCTACGTTTGGCAGGCATTTCTGCCGCGAACCAGACTTATTACAAAGAAGTAAAACTACGTAGCCTGCAGATCAAACAAGCACACGAGGAGGAGCGTTATGTTCGTCAAATAAAACCTAGTCATTTTAGGCTCGATGACAAATCTTCTCTTAAGGGGAGGCCATTTTTAACTGAAAAAGGAGCAGCCGAGGGAAAAAAATCTCGATCGTCTCCATTTTTACAGTTACAGCAAAATCTATCAATGAAATTTTACAAAACACGTCCCTACATACGCATTTTTTGGCACTGCCTTGGGCAAGAATTCCCCAGTGGCAGTGTATGTGCCACTGAGAGTATGTACAGACACCTCGGGGTGGGAAAAGATCCAGCACGGACCAGGACCTGCTACCACTGTCGGTACAAACAAGCGCAGGAATCTCTCGGTGAAGAATTTCACTCAGTTTTCAAGTCAAAAACACTTGCGTAACAATTTTTGTGGTTGGGGGTGTCGCTTAAGTCATTTTTTCTGCATTCGTTATTTCCTCTATGCTTTTATGCTCTGTAATATCTTTCAAGACTGACTATTCCACGGTTGGTAAGTCCACCTCCCTTTAAGGTCATCACACCAGTATGTGTGCTGTTCATTTGGATTTCTTTTTCATGTATGATAATGTATTTACAGACTATACATAGTTTGATGGTTTATGTTTTCCTATCCTTTTTGAGGTAGAAAAACTTCAAAGCCATTCTCTTAAGCCTGCTGAAAGATGCCGTTTAAGGCACTGGTCATGTCACAGGACAAGTGACTGGTTCAGTGGTACGAAACCAGTTCAGTGTGTGGCTGTGCTCTCTGCCCTTCGTCCCTTTGTGTTCTCGTCTTTAACCTTAAAAGCTTGTAGTCTCATTGCCTGTGTCCTCGAAGGGTTTACTACATTAAGATTTCATTTATTGGTGCTATTTGAACAGAAATTACTGTCCTATAGAGTGATTATTGCGGTCACCGAAATGACGGAATATGCGACAAATAATGCATACAGCCACAGATTCGCAACTGTCATTCATTTCGCTGCTACTATAGCATTTTGAGTTTGGGGCTGTTGCATTTTTATGGGATCCCCACCGCAGCCTTTCTTCGGCTCCCCGCTTGCGGAGCGCCTTCGGTCTGCTCTCGCGCCTCGACAGCCTGCGCAGAGTCGCGGGAGGAGGAGGGCTGCTCGTGTCTTGGCTTTGCCTTCCCCAGTGTGGCCTCATGCGCTTAGAAGGAAGGCCAAGTTAACATTTGTAACACAAGCTAACATTTTAAAAAACTCGCCTTCGTTTAGTAGAAATCCCCTTTTTGCAAGACTGAACTATAGAGCTGCAACATTGCTGTATAATTCAGTGTCCTCACATGCAGAGCCCCAAAGAGAACTGGTGACATCTGGTAACTGTAAAAGCAAAGCTCAAGTGATTCTTCTGTGTTATCGGAAACCTGATGTGGGTACAGCTTCAGTCAGGGTTTTGTTAACTGCGTGTGTTACTTTTAAAACTGGTCTGCTTTCCTACGAGCCTTATATAAATGCTACGGTAGTACAAGACATCAGGAGTAATTAGCTGTCGGTCAGTGAGCTGGTTGACTTGTTTCTGTTGTGTTTTTCTTTTGATTACAGTTGTATGGGAGGATTTTTCCAAGAGGGGTGAGGAACACGATGTCTAGCAGCACCCTTAAGCAGTTTTTGCTTCATTGATTTTCAGTATTTAGATCTTACCGGATAAGATTTTGGGAAAGTTTGTCGCAGCTGCTGGAGATGCGTGAGTGAGATTGCTCTTCAGTGACGGCATAGCCGGGAGTTTTGGGTCTCCTCATCTAACAGGTGCTTTGGTAATAGTTTCTTGGCATTGAGAGAAGCAGCAGAATAACAAGATTCATTACAACAGCACAACTGGGTTTTGTGCTGAGAAGTTCCTTCTCTCACGTGCAGTGAGGTGAGATGTGTTGCTCTTTGGGGATGTGGCAACTCAAGGATGAGAGGTACAAAGTCACAGTTAAAAGTAAGCCTACTGTGGATCCACAGTAATGATTTTCCGTTTTTTTTTTTATTTTCTGTCCATGTTTATTGGTTGCCATTTTTATGCCATCTGCCTTTTGACTGAATCAGAGACCACGTTACAATTTTCTGAGCTGCCGAGTCACAAACTAGCTGCTGGCTTTTTTAGCCGTCAGCTTCAGTGCTTCTGGACAACAGCTTAATTTTCCCATTTTTCTCCATTGTTAAATAGATTTGCTGACTTATCCATCATGCATTTTAAAGTCCATTCCTTTTCAAGAAGGTGTTGTTACTGTTGTTGATTAATTTAAATACACGTAAATTAAGTGGGATCTGATTCTCTAATTCTGGTTAGTTGCATGCCGTGTATTTATATATACATAGGGATTTCGGTGTTCAGTGATCAAGCCTGAGATCTCTCAGACGCCGGCTGTGTGTGCTCAGCGCTTGATTTCTTCCTCATCGTGGTGCCCAGTAATGTGCTTACATGTCCTACAAAACTAATAACGAGGGAAAAACATTGCCCTGCAGATTGCTAATTTGGATGCAGCAGGAGGTCCAGCAGCTCATAAACCAGACCAGGACATAAAGAGCGATACAAGATAAGAATTGGACCAGGGATTAGAGAAATGATACTGCAGTTTTTCAGGTGTTTTTCTCCTGTGCTGTATTTTTATGCCTTGTAATCCTACGTAATTCTGCTCATAGGTGGACCCGCCACTTCCTAAGAAGTGTCCAAAGCATCCCAACCATCCCCCAAACTGGGGGAGTACCAGGAAGGGAAGGTAGGGTTGGGAAGGGAGAGGATAGAGGCTGTTACCAGGAACAGGAGAAAAACAGTGGCAAAATAAAATGTGTAGGGGGAGAGAATCATAGAGAAATACATACCTTGGTTTCAAATGTGGGAGGCATTCTGTTTCTCAGCTTGTTTTTGCGATCTATCTATGGTCATAATTGAGCTAGCTGCAAAAAGGATCTTGAAAACAATTTGAGTGAGAGAGAAAGCATTATTGTGGAGCGAGCCCAAAATCCCGTCCTCCAGCCCACACATAGTTGGACATTGCAGTGATATGGGGGAAATCCCTTAACGGACAAAACTATAAATGAAACTACTGTTGACAAGGGGAAGAGGCGCAGCTATATTTAACGGAAGGATTTTCATTTGAGAGCTGCTTTCTTTCTTTTTCTTCCTTTTTTTTTTTTTTTTTTTTTTGTTTTCTTTTTTGTGTATT
>JAVJGG010000058.1:15926153-15937486 GCA_035590195.1 Aviceda cuculoides
AATATAGTTACATTAATGAAATAGCAGAAGGGTCATACCCTTCCTTTTCATTGCTTATGCGGGGCAATATATCCAGACCTAGCTTTTCCCTTATCACCACATCCAGAGAGTCTCTTTAGTCGAGGACAGACTAAGGCAAAAGGTCTGGCAAGAGCTTAGCTTAGGACAAAAGGTTTAGGGTAGGATCGGACAAAAGTTTGGGACAGGATGTAAAAATAGGTAAGGTGAAAGCTGGGAGACCTACTGGGTAGAGAAGAGTGCTGATACGAAAGGTCTGAGAAACTTCCCAAACCTTCGTTTTGACTGTTGTTGGATTCCACAGAGCTGGCATATAGTGGGATGGGTTTGGAGAGTGTGCTAGGCCTTAGTCATAACCGTCATAAAAAGGCAGGAGCGGGGGAGCGGGTGAAAGAGATGTCCTTGGGAAGTTACCTAGTTTGCATTTATTGTGACATGGAGTTCTCCCTGACACTATAAGTCTTCCCCCAAAAGTGTTAATATATTTACTATGTTTTTGTATGTGGTGTTATCAATATAATATGATAGGGTGATTTGATTTAGACAGAAAAAAATCTAGCAGTTACAACAGTTTGAGGTGCAGCTTCAAATACCAAATAAATAAAATCGCTGCCTTCTCTTGCTGCTTCCTGAGTAGAGTTTTCAGCTTTGAGTCACATTAAAAATTAGTAGAAAAAATAAAAATCGGCATGTAGAAATGGAGCCAAACTTTGGATTGTTTTCCAACTCAAATATTTTTAGTGTCATTTGTTTCATTATATTTACAAGGATTGGCTTGGGTTGAAGAAAAATAAAGCTCTGGAAAAAAGACAGAGCCCAGTTCATTTATTATAACTACAGCCGTAAAGAACAACTTCAGTGAAAGCCCTGTCAAAGATTTAAGTGAAAAAACACATTTCCTAAGAAAAGGCAGGGTTAGCACTGGTAAGATCTTAAAAATACATCTTTTTTTAATTTGGAGGAAATAGAGTTAATGTTACTCACTGGTATGTTAGAATTATATTTTTTTAAAAAAGCTTCATCATAATAGTTTAGAGGAATATGACTTTTAATTTCCAGTGATGGGGTTTTTTAATACGTTTGAGGAAAAAAACTAGAATAATATAGCGTAGACTTAACCAAAGATCCTCTTGCCTTTGGAAAATGGTTTGTGTTAACATTTGGGCAGAGTCCTGCACTCTGTGACCTGCAGACTTCAGTTTTTCACCTCTGAGGGTCTGTTGCACTCGGTAGAACTGCCCTCTCTTTCAGAGCCACCCTCAGAAGCATTCTTTGTGCAAACGAGGTCTTAACAGAGAGCTTTTTACTCTGAAGATGCTTTGAAAAAAAGAACCCTATTCTTGAAGGTTGCTGTATCTAACTTACCTGTTTATTCACATTCTCCATGCACTCACTGTAGCTGCGTCCATAGGAAAGCCAAATTTTCAGGTGAGACCAGGGCAACGGTAACGCTAAACATGAACGTTCCTGACTACTGGTGGAAATAGGAAGAAAACACATACAATGTGAACATCTGCGAACGATTTCTGAAAGACTCCTCATCTTTCCCTCCCTTTTCTCCTTAACCACCAAAGCTATAGTGTCAAAATCATTACTGGAAGACAATAGAAATAATGCTGCAGGTATTTCATCAGTCAGTCTTGCTTGTACTAATGCAGGTATCAGCCGATCAAGGTTTCTTTTTCACAGCATGACTATTTGTGGGTTTTCTTCATAGCAGTTAACATTCGAAGTATGTATCTAGGTTCCTCCATCTGGCCATGTACAAACGAAACATATTTCTAAGTATCAGATGGCCTTGCTCTGATAGCACCTCGTGACTCCGGGACCTTGGAGTAACGCTGCTTCTAAGCTGTCATTTGGTTTTATTTGAGAGTGAAAAGCAGCTCTGCCTTTAGAGCCAGGCAGGTAACAGTAGGATCGTGTGTGGTAAGAGTAGCATCTCATTTAAATTTTTCAAATTACAACACTTGAAAGCTCTTCTTGATTTACCCCCAGCTTCCAACTCACACTGTGAACAGGACACAGATGAATGCATAGCCATTACCATGCCGCTGTTTTTCTCATGAAAATATGTTTTCAACCTGGTGATTCTGTGCTGTGCTGAGAAATAGAGGATTGCGAGTTCTAGACTCGTATCTTCTGATGGGTTTTAACAGTGCTTTGCTCGTCATTGCCCTGATTGCTGAGAATATCATATCAAAGTTCCCAGCTGCTAGCGTCAGGCTAAATCTCGAGTACTAGTATATCTTGACAGTATTAATTTTAGCAGTTGTACACATAGGGAATTATCAAGCACAGTGCTTAAATAGGGACTCGGCATAGGTGTAGATTTTCCAAATAGGCATTTGTAATATGTTTAGTTTTGTGCAACAAGTCCATAAGTAATAAGCGTAGTTAAAAATAACAGATATTTTGAATTAGAAATGTGACCTGTGAAAGCACTGTTAGTTGTTTTCTAATTTTGATATTCAGTGCGCTGCTACTCGATGAATTCCATGCGAATTCCGTTCCATTCCATCTGTGGCATAGGTATGGCACAGACATAGTTAACGGGGTGCCTAACCAAATATGCAGTGAGAAGTGCTACTTGTGTGACTCGGCATAAATTAGGCAGAGCCAAACAGGGCATTTGAAAGCCTGGCTGAGGGTAGAAATCTGGAGATTTTCCTTCCGCTGGCAGTTGTGCGACGTCACAGGCTGTTTTGCCAGTCGACGGGCAACGGCTCAGCAGAGCTTGAGTATCGGGACAGATGGCTGGGTTTAAATCCCATAAACACGTGGCCATACAGGAGCATAATTATTCCACTTGCGAACCTATAGATCTCCATATGTGATTAAAGAATGACTAACTAAAAGACTTAACCCAGGAAGAGAACTTGCATTTCGATCAATCGGCTGGCCAAGGCATTGACCAGCGAACACGAGGTTGCCTTTCCCCCAGCCCGCCAGCTGCCCGCTCTCGGACACGCTTTCTGTGAAATGGGCCACGCTTCTGCCTGTAACGTCTGCCCTTTCAGTGCGTTACCTGGCCTTGGCTGGCGTCTTGTTCGCCGAGGATAATAACCTCGCGTTGCTGCCAGGAAGCGTAGTTCGAGCCGAAGGAGGAAGATTTATACTGAAGCAATGAAAATCTGGAGCGAAAACGTTGTTCGCGACGCAAATTGGAATGAATTGCTGCCACTAAGAGGAATTCATAATTTTAAATTTGCTTTTTTTTCCTTAAGGAAATGAAAGAGCTTTATAAAACAAAGTTACTTAGACTGCAGTCTAAAGAACCCCAGAATTACAGCATGAAGGTTAAGTGTATCTGTGCCTCAGTTGATATCTTTACATATATTTTGATATCCTTGATAAGGTTATCACTCACTGTTCCCCTGCCATGCTCAGGGAATTAAGCCCTTACTTGGTATATTCTTCACCTGTGAGTAGCACACATATTACTTACAGGACACTGTGTAAGAAAAAGTATGTGCCGTATGTTACTTTTTTAAAAAAACAGCATAAAGCTTTTCTCAAACATGGCAATCTGCTACTTTAATAAATCTGTGAGTCATTTTTAACGAAGCCAGCTTCAAAAAAATTGTACTGAAATAAATGCTAACTATTTTTTGGAAGAAAAGCTACGTGCATTTATACAAAATATTTTGGGAAGCTCTACATTTTGAGGAAATACCATAAATTTGAATCATCGTAGGGAACAAAATAGAGTAATGTGGTCAGTGACACAACACAGAATATTATTTGTAGTGTATACGTTGCTGTAAGCGTTAGGCCATGGGTAGCAAAAACTCTTTGAAAGCAGACCTAACAGCATCTTGCAAACTACTTATTCTGATATATCTCCTTACAGATAATCATTCAAAGCCAATGGAAATTGATGGGGATGTTGAAATTCCTCCTAACAAAGCAACAGTCCTTCGGGGTCATGAATCAGAGGTGTTCATCTGTGCCTGGAACCCTGTCAGTGACCTGCTAGCATCTGGGTAAGACCATGGCTGAAACCAGCTGCTGCAATTAGAACGTATTTAGAGATGCAAGACCTTGCAAGTGTATACTAGAGAAGAATGAGTAGTATTTTCACTGTTTTTTCAGCCTGAAGCTGGTTTTTTCAGCAGTACTGTACCTATGTAGCAGTTAAAGTAATTACAAGGTGACACAGAATATGAAGCATTTGCACATTTAAGATGTGCACTCTGTGGCCCTGAACACACATAAGTTTTTTAAAAGTTTTTTAGAATAACTATGGATAATTCTGAGTATTTGAAGTTCATATAACCTACTGCTCTTAGTTAATGGTTCACACCAGCGTCTCAGAAAGTTTAGCATCCACGTTTTCTTTTTAAAAGTACGGAGACTCTAAATCAGAGTTCTCTTTGGCTGTGTCTGCATTAGCGTGGTGCACAAACAGGAGTAGAGCTGTAGAGCAACACTATTGTGTGAGGACCTTACGTCACCACTGTTTATGGGGGGGGCTTCAGGCTGGGCCTAGTTTTGTCCGATGAGCTGAACGCTAAGGAGTGGTTTGAGGGCGCGTTTTGGTTCAGCGTCACTGGAAAGGAGTCTAGTTTGTGTTCTGCTCAGCGATGGCAGCCAAAGCGTGGTAAGTGGGACAGTCGGGAGACTGACTTACAAAAAAGCACTTTTGATCCAAACAGAAACGCTAGCCTAAACATACCCCAAGAGCTGTATACAGACACTGTTGGAATCTGTGTTTGTTCATGCTTAAAGTTAAACCTTAAAATGAAGGCTAAATTCAAGACGTCTAGCTGGGAATGTGGAGGAAAGCTGATTCAAGTTAGAGATAAATGGGTCTTCATCGCTTAAAGTGGCTTAGCAGTATCAGAACACGTTTCTTACAAGAAAGAGGAGAGTCCTTTTTTTATTTCCAGTTTTTCCAAGATCATCAGAATAGTCGTCTTCTCTCTGTTGACTTAACACATGAAAACAAGGAATTGAGTGCAAATAGGAAACAATAAATAGGAGAAATAAATACCAGGTTGGATAAACAGCACAAGATCTCTACAAGAGTGAAGACTGAAGTTTCCAAAGAATAATTTCAGACAACAAACTGGATTTTTAGAAAACAGAATCCTGCTGAATATGCTTCATTTCTGTAATGTCCAGGCCTGATCGTACTTTTAGCATCTGTAGCACTAAGTATCTTTTTTACTAATTTTAAGTGGACATAGTGATAGAATTTGCAAAAACTGTATGTGGGGTTTGGGGATGAAAAATGTTGGGTTTCAGCTCTATTTTTCCATAGGCTCAGTGGTTCTTCTGGTTTGTGATAAGGTCCCTGGGTGATCCCATGACAGACAAGAGCAGAAATAGCAGCCACGCTCCTATGCCATGCATTTGCTGTATTTTCTGCTAACCGTATTCCTCTACCCACTCAGTTTTCTAGTGTCCCAGGCGATATTGCATGGCAGTATTACTTGTCCCTAGCAAATTATTATTATTAAGAAGAGAAGTCCTGATCATTAAGGTCAGTCTCCAGTTAAAACAGGCAAGGATAAAACAATTATTTCACGCAGGTTGTCCCTTCCCAGCATACAGTTGAGTGAGCCATAAAAAGAGATTTATTTAATGTATAAATAAATAAAAATTAGGATTGACAAATGTAGAAGAACTGTAACATATGATACTCCTTAATCATCCCAGCGGAAATCTGAGAGGGTCTTTTCAAGGAAAAATAAGTGAATCAAGGGAAGGCAAAGAATCTGTGATGTACGGGAAATGTTACTGCCTCCATAATGATTTGTAGATCAACATCAAATGATCCTGAACAAACATGCTCCTGTACTACTCCTCTAACTTTTCGATGTGTGCCTAAATGCTTTGACTACCCATAGATGTTAAATCATGGCCTAGTAGTGAAGAAAGCCTCGAAAACTAAGAATTTAGTTAACCTCATTAAATTGTTTTCAGGGTTGTTTCTTATTAAAGATGAAAATCTAGAGAAGGTTTCATAAAATCTGGAAGAGCTTTCCTGCAGTGGAGACAAGCTTAATTAGAATTTCACGGGCTCTCTTGAGAACAATAGCTCTCATATTTAGGATCATTCAAATAAAGGGACTGTATTTGTTGGTACAACAGATATTATTTAGCCCTGTCATCCTAAACAATATACTGTTTAATAGTAAACTTATCCATTATGGTATTTATTTGAATTCTCTGGAGAACAGTCTGCAGGTGATCAGTTAGCACACCCACATCATTATCTAAAGGACAAAAAGGCGAAAGGATACCATCCAGAATTATTCTTTAGGGACACCTGGTGGCGCTGAGATGAAGTGAAGATGCTGCTTTATTCTGGAGAATATCTGCACAGCTGAAATTAGGCATCTGCTCAAGTGCTCTGTCCCTCTGCAGGTACCTCCATCTCCCCGCTCATGACATAGGGAGTTACGTATAGGTGCTCAGACCTCAGCTGTCGGCTTGAGCGTCGGTAACGACTTCCCAGCATCCGAGTCACCGCTCTGCCAGTGCTTGCCGTGCTCGACCGCTTCCCTAGGGTCTGTGGTTCGGAGTCCTAGTGTGCAGAGTTTGAACGCTGGACCATTTAATAAACCGGAGTATGTACTGCAGTGACTGAGGAGCCAGTGGGTGTTCCACCTTGCTGCAGGGTGCTAAGCGTTGGTAGCTGGATCCCTGGGACAGGGATATCTTACACAGCCCCAGGTAAACCTGGAGGGTGATAACCAGAACCATTACTCAGAAGTCTAAGAGAGAGGAGTACCATCTCACTCTCCCTTCAGTTAA
Source organism: Aviceda cuculoides (assembly GCA_035590195.1). Classification (NCBI taxonomy): domain Eukaryota; kingdom Metazoa; phylum Chordata; class Aves; order Accipitriformes; family Accipitridae; genus Aviceda; species Aviceda cuculoides. The sequence continues at coordinate 15,932,937 of JAVJGG010000058.1, forward strand.
GCTTCACCTTCAGTGTAGTAGCTCTTTCTTACTAAGCTTTGCTATTGGAAGCACATAAATAAATGCATGGTTATAAGCTTTGCTACTGATTTTGGAAGCACATAAATACATGCGTGGTTAGAAAGTACAGTCAGGTGCTGCGTCTCGTGCAGACTAATGGCAATGCAATGAAAATGCGAACAATTTAGTTCCTCGTGCATCTCGATCAGATTTTAGCCTGCTTATAAGAGACAAGGTATGTGATGCAGTTAGCCTTCAGGTGATGCAGCAGCGAGTGCCTGATGAAGCTGACGTGAGCGAATGGCCTAGAATGCACAGAAGAAAATGAAACTGAAGCAAGAGAGCTGAGTGACTGATTATGCCACTGCACAAAGAAGCATTTGAGATGTCTGGTATAATAATAGCGCAAGCTGTCATCTACAGGTAAACTATGTTACAGCACCAATTAAACAAGGGGGAGAAATTCCCCGAGATCTACAGTATGCTGCGGTTCTGTTTGTCCTTTACAAAGTAATGCTTCAAAAAAGAAAACTGCAGTTAGTCTGATGCACGAACACTGAATTGTTAGATTCTGTCATAGCCATATTGTGCTGCCCAGTCCGTAGTTTTCTTCTGGTTTCCCATCTGCCTGATAGTACCCATCTGTTGTCTTCTTAAAAAAGGCATATAAAAACCTAACTATTAAATAAAGGAAATAACACATTCGTTCTGTTTATAAAGTGCCTAGCACAATCGAATCTCAATTCCTGGCAAATTATTTTCTTCAAGCCTTGTTACACAAGCAATAAATTTTTCTAACAATTAGCGGCAGTTTAGACAGCAACCTGATGTAATCTTCAAAGCACTAAAAGAATAATGCAGGTTCACAACCTAATCTGAAGCAAGCTGTGTAAGGGGATTTGTTTGTAGAATTAATTACCCTAAACCAGAGCATTGGTTTCCAGATTAGTGAGTATCCCACTGGTAGAAAGGGATTTTGATATTTGATGTCCCATCTACCAATTGCTATGTTTTTTTAGGGTGCGAAGGCTAGCACAGGAATATATACACTCTGGACTTTGCAAAGGGCTATTTTAAAAAAAAAAAAAACAGTGAAGACAGAAATTTCTCTGATCAAATAGCCAGAAAAAATATATTCTGTAGGTGCTTTTTCTCCTCCACCACACCAATACCCTTGAAGTGGAGGATGGAGGAGAGGGGGATACCAGTAAAGGCTATCAAAGGCGTGACTGTCGCCAGATGCCTATGAGAAGAATGCTTAGATGTTGTGAACAGAAGCATTGTAATAGTACAGTACAGTGCATACATACAGCCATGTAAGAGGATTAATTACCCTTTATGAAGGAAACCAACATTCCAAAACAAGTAGTTGCATACAGTGTTTTGGACAGGTTGAAAAAAAAAAAAAAAAACAAAGCAGGTGCTTGGCTAAATCTCAAGACTTGGCCATTCCCGACCATAATTCCAATTTTGCTCTTAAAAGCCAATTGTCTTCCTCTTCAAAGACTGATTTCTTCTGTGAGATGTCTTTCAATATCTAAGTTTTAATTTTATGACACATGTAAATCGTTACAGATGGTTATGTTCCCCGGGTAGTGCAGAAACCCATTACGGCTACGTCTGCATTAGTAAACTAACCATGCCTGGGAATATTCCTAGGCACTGAGGCCAACTGGCACAGAACGGCCGGTGTCTGTGCTAGCAAACTGTCCTGGCTGCCAAACAAACTGCACGCTGGGAATCGTCTCCGGACGTTGTAACCACCAAGCCATGCCCAGGAGTTATTCAGAGAGAACATCAGGGCCCGGAGCAAGAGTGCTAATTAAAACAGGCCAAAATCTGGCCAGGGAATAACCTCTCAGTTTTCTAGCATAGGTCATCGTGGTCCAGTGACCCAGAGTGTTCCTGGACGTGCTTGAATTTCCCGGTGTGGAAGTGGACAGACTGTGAATGTCAAGGCTGCTAGAGCCTTGAACTCCAAAAGCTTTTCCAGCTGAATTTAGGATGTTTCTGTCAGCATGTTCAACCGCTGCTTCCAAAAGCGCGCTCCGTTCTGTTACATCCCACCGTGCCCTTCAAGTAATTCTTGTAGCCGTGACGCAGAGGGACCTGGCCTCGTTCCCCAAACCCCACAGTAGGTATCGTTGCTTATCTTCCCTGATCTATACCGGCCTCTTCCACACGGGGGAACTTGGTCTCTCGCAGAGTGCTCCGTGCACCTTTGCTCTCCCTAGTCGGCAAAATAATTAGCCGTGTTGTCCAAGATCTTCCAGTTATGGCTGTCTCTCTCAGAAGCAAGAAGGGATGTTTCTAGGCCCTCTCCTGTCATCACTGTGGGTTTTTAATACTTTGAGTTACTCTGTTCCTCACAGCAGTGGTGTAGGATCCACTGTGGATTACCTTTCTGAATAATCCTTTTGAATTACCGGGTCGAGTGGGTTGATTTCACACATCGCCCCCCTAGTCAGTGCCCGGTGTTAATTGTCTAACTGTAAGTGCTTATTCATTAGCAGGTGACTTTACTGGGGCCAGTTTCCTCATTGCATCAAATCCATTAATGCAAAGCCATTAGGTGAGGTCCACTTGAATAACCTGTTGCAGGGAGCAATGTTGTAGAGTCAGTGGGACAGAGACGTCCCTCTGGATCCTTCCGAGGCACTTCCCTCCACTGACTGCCTAGGAAGTGTAAGTGCTTACTTCAAGAGACCTGCTGTACTAAGGAGAAGTTAGGTGTGTATATTATGAGGAGGATTTTCCTTCCCTTTATGCTTTCAATAATCTCTTTTAAAATAAAATAATAAAAGGTCTAACCTGTTTGAGCCAGAAGTATTAAATGCACATTAGCAATATTGCATATCAACGTAACAGGGATTATAGGACTTGCAGCTGAAGATGAGGAATACCAAGGTTCGACAACCATCCTGCAAATTTCTTTACCCAACTGCACCTATTTTAACCTCCGTGCTGACAGTTATGGAATGGAGATTTTATATGTCGCAAATAAAATTCTGCAAACATTTGTCCATCTTGCTTCATGATTATACTGGGGCTGGAGAGCATGAAATAAAATTATTTCAGAACTAGCCTTCCTAAAATTTGGCAGTACTCTACCATGGTGCAGAACAGTATACCTATTACTCAAGTGTTCATGACTTGCATGTTGGAATGAGCTGCTTTGTCATGCAGATAGAAATGCTTCTGTGGGCTAAGGAGATTAAATATCTTTCTGAATTGTGCTTGAACTATGGTCCTCTAATAAGGCAGGGTTCACTGAATCATTCAGCAGAAATGGGAATACTTTCCAGAGCAGAGAACACTCTTTTTTTTTTCCCCAGCAACAAAAGGGAAGACACACAAATACCCCTGCCACACACTGGTAGGCTTATAAAGCCTCTCTGCAGGGACACATAATAGCTTATGTAGCCTTAGGAAGAAGAAAATGGAAAAACAAAATTAAAATACTGGAAAATAAGATTGCCCAAGCATTGCCAGAAAACTGACTAAATAAAACTGTTGAAAAACAAAACATAACCCTTTTAGAACTAGCAAATAGGATATTGTGTTTAATAGCCAAGTGGCTGAGTACTTTATTCACAGGGTCCAGTAACAAACTGGATTATTACAATAAGGGCAGGACTGGCCCGGAATCTTATATAGTGGAGAAGCCAGCACTGAAGGGTTTTCCTACTTAGCATGTTAACCAATAAGCCAAGCCTATGAAAGACTTATGTTCCCATTATTGTAAATTATCACAAGTAAAAATTTATTTTCTAGCCAACGTGCAAAATTGTTGTTCAGTTTCCCAGACCTCTGAAGAAATAAGGAGTTCTATTCCAGTCCCAGCTCTGTGTGCTGGCAAGATTTATCCTGATTCGAATTATTTCTTAATCACTATCACGAAAGAAAGGTGCCAAAAATTACAGAATGGCTGTACAGCTTGTGGTTAGGCTGGCAAAGCCCTGGCCGGCCGTTACATCTCAGCGTGACACAAAGGGTTCCGAGGTGATGGGCGCGTTCTCCGGGCGTGCCGGGACCCAGCAGGGCTCGGAGCCACCGACACAGGCAGAGGGGTTTTTGCTTCTACGGTTGAACTGTTGTTCATGTAAAATTTGGCTCGACTATCGGTAAAATAATAGACAAAGATAATCAAGTTCGATACTCAATTGGTCAATATTTGCACTCAAAAGACGTGTCAGGTGTTTAAAATTTGCCTGGTACTTCTACTATAAATAATTAAAATGTTTTATTAGTAGACCAGAAGAAAATTAATTTTCTCTTGCAATGGATTTCCTTTTCAGTAAAACATGGCTTATCAAAGCAAAAATGGATCTTAGGTTTTTAGTCTTCGACGGAAGACTTTTTCTGCTTGTTAGTGTATAGCAAAGGAAGTTTTAGTCATCACTTTAAAAAAAGAAGCTAATACATCAGGTATAGCAACAGTGAAATTTCATCTAGACAGTATGAATTCTTGGAAATACAAGACAGATCCTAATTCTGCTCCAAGATTCTACTTAGTGCATGTAAATGAAAATTGTCCTCTGGACAAAACA
>JAVJGG010000058.1:15937527-15969201 GCA_035590195.1 Aviceda cuculoides
TTATTGATTGTTTAAAAAAAAGGGGGGGGGGGAGCGAGAGACAAATCCCAATAAACTAGGAAGCGTAGTATCTTCCACCCCGTTGCAAATTGATTTCTGACCTCAGAGACGTTTTTCATTGGAAGAAAGATTTATTCAAAGTGAAAATAAATATATTATTTACGAGCAGATTATGATAAACTCTTTCCTTCCTCCTCACAGCTTTTTCTAAACAAAATCAGGGTTTCAGCCTGGAGTACGAACGTCTCCCTAGAAAAGATTCAGTCTATAAAAAAAGATTAAAATCCTGATGCTGTATCTGTCTTGCTCTATTATGTCAGTAGTTATTTTGCCATTTTTTCGGACAATGTGAGCTAAGCAGCCAAGATACAGACAGCAAAGGAGCCTGTAGACATGAATCTTAAATCTTAGACTGGGAGCTACTGGGACTGGGCACAGCCTTTGTGTTTCTGTCTTTTTTGGGATCTCCACAGCGTTAGGTTTGTAATGCAGAGTTCCCCCAGACTCTCTCAGTTATGGCGATACCGACTTCAGGCACGAAGTGCAAAATGTAGAGAGCAGGCAAATGTATTTCAGGTAAAAAATCTCTGAATAAAGCAAATGGTGATGTGGATGCAGATGATAATTTAAATATGTGTTTGCGTTTTTTAAAAAGTATACGGAGTGCAGGAAGGGTTGGAAAGAAAAATGACTTTTTAAAGGCTGTGATGTTCTCTCAAGGAAAACAGAAACAGAGCTTTTTCATCGTTTGCTGGGTCGCCACCAAGAGGAGTTTTCATCTCTGCACAATTGCTTTTATAGATCCGGAGACTCAACGGCCAGAATATGGAATCTCAATGAAAACAGCAACAGTGGTTCCACTCAACTAGTTTTGAGGCACTGCATAAGAGAAGGAGGACACGATGTCCCCAGCAATAAGGATGTGACTTCATTGGACTGGAATGTAAGCTAACTTCTAAGACTGTGCATGGTTTTTAACTGTCTAAATTTAATTCAGAGGCAATTACAGCTGCTGCTCCATATCTTTTATATCTGAGGTGACCAGAAGCTCTGTCCTAACCTACTGACCTCTTGTTTCAATTACTTGTAATAGGCTGAACTTTCCCCTACATGCTATAATTTTCCAGGGCTGTTGCCATCTTCAAGCTTAAAAATGATGTATTTATATCTCTATTTTAGGAGCATGGGTAAAAATAAACTTGGCTAACTTTAAGAATGAAGATTAAACAAGCAATCTCTGTAGTAGTGAAGCCTGATTAATAATGTATCTGCATTTCATAGTTACTTTATTTTGGCGTGTAAGGAGATAAAAGCACCAGCAAAGCTTTTTCTGAGGTTGGACTAGCAGGACCCTCTCTCATTTGAATTACGCTGTGCATAGCAAAACATGTTCACGTTATTGTCTTTGTCTTGGTAGGCACATGTGTAGTCATTCTCTCTTTACCTACCCACCTTCTGGGTGGAACTGTCTTGCCTGACCCCTCTTTTACTTTCGTCCTGCAAAACCTTCTATCTTAGATAAGACGGTCGTGCACAGAGAAGACCGAAGTGAGCAGAGAGGACAGGTACTGTTAAGAATCCCCAGTGTCTGGGCAGTGTCTTTGGGCAGCTTTAAGGCTGCTTCATGTCCCCTTTCTGCCACCAAGCATTGTAAAAAGAACTTACAGTACCTTGCAGGAACCTTAATTAATTTTGAGAACACTTGCAGTCTGTCTGTTTTGCTGATATTGATACAGACAGAGTGATCACATTAGTCTTGTTTTTGTAGGAAAGCAGATTAAAAATTAAGTACCAGAAAGGATTCTCAGCGGTTACATACAGTCGGCCAGAGACCAAGTTTTGATTAATCTTTACAGCAAGATTATTGTCCTTCAGGTGAGCTAGGTGCTTCACAAAAGTAAAAGATAAGGCCACTGCACAAATCAGCTTCCCCTATGTATTTTGTACTTGACACAATGAAAGAAGTTGGTGAGTAGTACAGAAAGCAGAGGTAGGTTAACAAAGCAGTTAAAAGTAAAGCCCAAGCATGTTCGTTACTTGTTTCCTGTGGATATCATAGTCAAGAAAAATAGTTGGGAAAAACTGGAATTGAGTAGTAGTAAAAGAGTAATTGAAAGAGGAAAACATGCAAAGGTGCAGAACAGTTATGAGAAAAGTTGTCCAAAGCATATAGGGCCTCCTCTAGTATTTCCTGTAGTAGTTCCTTGCCTTTACAGACCTAATTATCACTGATACTTCACTTGCATTGTGCTAGTACTTAATGTAAGGAAATGTGCCTAATTTAACCACTCACAGTGCTTCCAACTTACTTAGAGTTTTCCAAAGAATGTGAATTACCACCAACAAATTTGGATAAAGTACATCTAATCCCTGAGCTTTCCTTCCCTTTTCTCTTGTTTGCCTGTATCACCTTTGTTCTCGTCAGTGGTCCCAATAAGTGTGTATCACAGTGAAGTTGGCTTAGGTTTCGATATTTTTCCCCCTACATCGTTATACATCTGAGTTAAATCTACAGCTGCTCTGACTCACTGCTTTTGGAGGGTTGGAATGGACATACGTTTTAAAGGATTATTTTGTACTTTTTCCTATTTTTCTATTCATGATACTAGAAATGCCGTCTGCCTTTATCGTGTATTTAGAACCACGATATTATATTAATCACATTTCACTGTGAAAATGTCATACTGGTGATATTAAATCAGTTGTTCTCTAGTTTATGTGATTCATGGTACAATAAGAAACATTATTTCTAAAGGCCATGTTCAGATCATGTCCTTTGGTACCAAGGGTAGGATTCAACTCCCTTAGATTTAACCATCTAAACAAGTCACCTAGACTCCTTCTAAGTCAGCAGAAAGAGAAACATGTGCCTTCGTGGTGGTCTGGGCAGAAGTCTAAAGCAAATGGGATCATGAATTACACTCCAGAGGTGTGTGATGCTCTTAGTTATAGAGAGAGACTAGGTCACTCTCTTAAACTAACTCCCAGCTTCTGGATGTCTGGAGATAAATGGGGTGAATCTCACTCCTAATCCAGGTGCCGAAATGTTAAAGACTAAATGCCCAGCTCTAACAGTACCTGTCTCACCAGATTGCGGAGTCAAGTTCCTTTTTAATGACTCATTCTGGCCCAATAACTCGAGCATCGTTGGCTGCACAGGAGATATCCTTCAGGGAAGGTCTTCCTCCAGCACAACGCGTGTAATTTGCTGATTATGGTTCCTGGTCTTTTTTTCTCCTAACTGGGACCTGTGAATCCAACTTTTCTCCGGCTGTCCGTCGTGGTACTATCCTCTGAGCACGTGTGGGAGTCTGCGTTCAGACAAGTCGGAAGCAGCTGCTTTGCTGGTAGATAGCACTGGAGGTGTTAACCGTGAGCGTAGGTGGCTTAGGTGTTCAGGTCCTCCCTTCAAGTATCGGTGCCTGAATTTCACTGGACTGGGATTTAGACAGGATTTAGATGATCCGTTGATGTTTTATAGGCTCTTGATGTCTAAGAAGTAGTATCTGTTTGTTATCTGGAAGAATCCCATAGAATTTGTTACATCTTGTTTGGGGTTTTTAATCCTTTTGATTAAATGACTCATATCTGATGGTGTAGCCCAATATTTCACAGTATGTTAGGGGGTTTTATTTCCTCTTTGCTGGCTGCACTAGTAACCTTTAGTTTAAATCACAGTATAATCTGTCTCAATGTGTGGACTCAGATTTCCCATAAATCACAATGCACAAACCTTAAAAAAGAAAGAAAGGAAAAGGAAAGGAAAGGGAAGGAAAAGGTTGGTTGAAACAGATTTCCTCTAGTATCGACCTTTGCCATTTGTGTATATCCCAACAGAGTGATGGAACACTATTGGCTACAGGCTCGTATGATGGTTTTGCAAGAATATGGACAGAAGATGGTAAGTCAAACAACATTTGCTGTTCTTAAGCATCAAACAGCAGTGAACTGTAATTTGGCTAATTTGTAAACAATTTGTAATATTAACCTTTTCTTTATTCCAGGTAACCTTGCAAGCACCTTAGGTCAACATAAAGGTCCAATATTTGCCCTGAAATGGAACAAAAAGGGGAATTATATTTTAAGTGCTGGTGTTGATAAAGTGAGTTTTAAAAATACATTATTCTAACATAAAAATGTGCTGATTCAGTGAGCTTCTGCTGCTGAATTCCATAAGATTATTTTCTTCTCCAGGATGCCTGGAGAGTTTACTTTTCTTTAATATGTTATAGTGTGTGTTGATTACATTTTTAAGGCTGCATAAATGTGTACTATTTTTATGTAAAAGATTGTACTTTAAAAAAGCCAACTCCATTTGCCCCCTGTGTAAAATTGCATCTTAAATGTGTCTTCAGTTAAGGAAAGAACTGCTTCCAGTACTTATGGTTGTAGTTTTATCAACTATTTCCAGGAAGGAAGTGATCTTAAAGATCGTGCACCTTTTAGCTCATCTAATTATTGAAACACTTTTATTTGAATGAAATATATATGGCTTCCTATGCAAATATGCAAAAAAAAAAGGTAGTTCTGAGTTCAAAATCAAGCAAAACGTAGTTCCAGCTGAGTGCATGTTAGAGATTAAAATGAACAGATGACTGATGATGATGAGCACAAATCCATTAAAACTGAAACTGGAAAGTACACAGCATTCATCTTGCCTAACTTTCCATATCTAAGAATTAGATATGTATGTCATCCTTGGCTTCCTTTACAAAATTTGGAGAGAAAAATGGCACTTCCAAGTGATGGGTTGCGTGGCCTGTGTTACAGTGGGACGCACTGACGGTGCTTCTCTCCAGCTGCTGGCAGAGAGAGTCTAGCGAAACTAGCTCAGGCTTGCGCCCCTGACTTGTAGGCTGGATGAATCCCTGTATTTTCACCTACTTGTGAAAAGGGAAACTTAGTTTTATTCCTTTTCATACTGGCTTATATTCAGCTACACTTGTCTTTCAATAGTAGTTCCATTATTCTGGCAAACTTACATTCCCGATAACAGCAGTGATGCTTTAGATGATCCATTATCAGCAAGATGAGGCATCCTTAATTTATTTTCTGGAATCCTAAACTCCCAATAAATTGAGAAATCACTCAGAAGGTGGTATTGAGCCCTACAGGGGAGTTGCTTACGTGTGCTGTGAGTATGGATTAAACCTGTTGTAAGCAAATGACACTTTGGTCTGTGCCACCACAGTGGCAAGAAGTGATATGTACTCTGCTGCTAGATAAACATTTCACTTGGTACATTAATTGTTAGAAATGTAGTATCACGTAGTTTTGGAATAGAATTCAACTCGCATCTTTGAAAAGGGGAAAAAGTCATATTTGAAGAAGATGACTGAAGCAGCTGTAACAAAATACTTATTAAAAACGTGTAGTGCTGTCTTCTAGCATTATTCAGAGGGAATATGCCCATTCCCTCTGAAGCTTCAAAAGGAGTAACGTTTTTACAGCATATATGAAGGGTGATAATGTGGACACCACAGCCTGGTGTAATAATCTACACTTAGATTATTATTCTGTAAGATTTGGAAGTGATTTCTGTTTTTTCAGCTGTTCAGCACACAAGGCTCTCTGCAGTCAATAATTTTATCAGTCCATCTTTTAGAATTGCTCCTCAGTGAGGGTGGTCTCTGTTTTCTCTGAACTGAGCAGTCACTAATCTTTTTTTTCCCCCTTCCTTCGGATGCAGACAACAATAATTTGGGATGCTCACACAGGAGAAGCTAAACAGCAGTTTCCTTTCCATTCAGGTAATTTCTGCATAACTCTTGTTAGTAAAATGAAATGCAGTTTTTAATTTTGTCAGTGTAATGTATCCTTTTGTAAAGACCTGTCTGCCAGAGAGAATTTAGAACAAAGTTTTTTGTGCTTTAACTGTCCCGCGTATCGTGGCTTGTGGGTTTATTCTTTTTTCAGAAAGATGGGGTTCTGTGAGAATCAGCTTTGAAAGTCAAACTGATTCTAGGAGAGGATTTAAACAGCAGCCATGTCTACCTAGCTGAATGATTCTGTCGTTACCTATGTGCTTGAATACTACCAAGGGGTGATTTGTGAAGAGACTTCCGTGGAGGCGTCTGGGATCTCTTCCACTCTTTCTGCTCCTGTTGCAGTGAAGCTCACTTGAGACAGAAGCAGCCGGATCTCTCATGCAGCGTGCAGTCATCCCTGCAAGCATGAAGGTCCTCAGCAATTTCTTAGCTTTTAATTTTGACTGGAAGTTCTTCAGTATCTGCTTTCTCTGATTATCAGAAGTCAGTTGCCAACCTTGAGTTTCAAAACCTTGCCGCAGCAAAACCTTATTTGGATGGTCGTTTGTAGATCTGGTCTGCTTCGAGAAGACAGGAGGTGTCACAGATACTAAGTAATCTTGAGTAACAGGCAATCATTGACATAATCTTAAATTCACCTGGGACCAGACTGGTAAGATGATGACTGAGTTCATGATCCAAACTGCAGAAGTTGTCAAAGTGAAGAATTTTTAAGGGGCATAGTCAAACTGAGTTTAAAACCACCAAAACATTACAGGTTCTGATGCTAGAAATGTTCATCTTCCTGTGTGTTCACTGTAACTAACCCAGTTTTAAATACAGCAGGCTTTCGCAAGGTGCTTACTGGTGTTTAAAAACACGTATTTTACTACCAATTTTAAAACATTAATTTGCACATGCTTTTCAACTTAGTTGCTAGTTGTTCCCATTCTCACATTTTCACAGAGTTGTTAATATGCAGTAGCAATTGAAATGGTTATTCAACAGAAGACAAAAAGTATGTCCATGCACACAGCAGATCCATACTCTGCATTTTTGTCACTCATCTTCTCGTTTATTAATGCAACTGTCAGTTTGGAGGAGTCAGTGTCTGCTGACAGATTTTCTCACTGTGGCATTTATTTATCTATCATAACTGTTCCATAAAACCAGACTTCGCACTGTATAGTGATGTAGTTAATGAGACACTTAAGCCTTCTCATCCCTAACTATTTATTGATCTAAGTAGCTGCGGATTCAGAACTTGGTTGTCCCTTCAGAATCACGTTCACCGATGCGTAGCTGTCTTAGTGATGCGCTTCAAGGACATATCACTCCATTCCCCTTTTAGCAAGTTGAGAACCGTAGGGTGCGGCGTTCGGAAGATCTTGCGATGTCACGGAAAGACAGAGAATTGATCACCGCCTCCCTGTGGCGCACGTGTAATCCCGCCTACCTGTGCTGGTATATAAAGAGTTAACTGCGCAATAAACGAAGAAGTTGACGCTCACACCGTGTGTGCTGTCTGTCTCTTCCCTGGTCCGGGCCGACCAGTGATCTCGTCGCAGCGCCAGAATATGTAGCAACGCTACATAGTGGTGACCCCGACGTGATCGGTCGCATGGGCGACGATGGAGCTTGCGCGAGCGATTAAGGTACCGAAGGCGTTAGCTAATGAGGTGGGTGCCCGCGGTTCGATTAGGAAGGGCCCCACGGGCGACTGCATCGAATGGTTGCTGCGCCGGGGAGACATGGGGTCTCCTAGCGAAGTTTTGAACCCCCCCAAACTGGGGAGGAATTCGGGAGGCGTTACTCCAGTCTGTGCTCGCGGGTGAGCGCGGAGCAGCCGAACGGCTGCAAAACTGGGGAAAGGTGGAGAGGGTGGTTACGGCAGCAAAGGTAGGCGGGATTACACGTGCGCCACAGGGAGGCGGTGATCAATTCTCTCGCTTTCCGTGACATCGCGAGATCTTCCGAACGCCGCACCCTACAAAAACTTAACTAGGTCTTCCAATGCAATATGCCAATGTCCATCTGCATTAATAGATTTTTTAAAAAATTCTTATTATGTATGCTGTTTGTCTTTGGACCATAAGACACAACTCAAGTGGAAATGTGGAGAGCTTAATTCTATTTTTCTTTTTTTTCATTATTTCAAGTATGTTTTCATAGGGAAGTAAAGCAGTTAGGTATTAAGGAAATTGCTCATAGGCCAAAAGCTGGAGTCTTTGTCCTCAGAGAAGTCTAAAGCCACAAAGACCTCACCTTGTCCTCTTTGCATCACTTATTTGCCAGAACAAACTAACAGCAAATTCCTTTCCATATCTGGAATCTGAAAACCTTGTCTGCACAAGGATTAAAGGTGACATTTTAACAATTAAAAGTCTAGTCTAGACAGAGTACAGTTCCTTTAACACATACTTGGGTGGCATACTTCTTTGAAGTCTGGGGATAGTTGGCCTGGGAATAACATAAATTTTTTACTCTCAGCTGCTTTACAACAACTCGTTTAGTTTACACCCATATGGACAAAACCATCATCTTAAAATACGTAAGGAAGACTCCTTCGTCTAGGTCTTGAAGGCCTCTATATCACTGATGTTCCCATGTAACTTTAAGGTTTTATGGTCAAAATGTGTACAGATGTGGATAAGTAGCTTCTGGGGTTTCATTATTCTTTGCAAAACTATGAGTCATTATAGGGCACTTGATCAAAATATGTATTCACAAAGTTGTTTCTTTAAAATGGAGTCAGATAATCCAATTTTCACATCTGCTGATAGATGCGAACGGATGTCTGTGCATGCAGGAACAAATTGGTTAAGTGATACTGTAAGAGGTATTTGTATGACCTGGGTTTAGACATCTAAGTGCTCTCAATCGCTCCCTGCAGACACTTCACTCTGTCCTCTTCTGAGCTTCTAATTCTGAATCACACCTAAATTTGTTCAGAAAAAGCTTAAATATTGTTGGGATTTATTTTAGCTGCACTTCTTAAGGATTTGTTGCTGCTTTTTTTAGATGACAATGTAATTGTTTTTATGCAATTGGCTAGTATCCTGTGGTTTTGGAGACACTGGCAATTCAATTACTTGCATCAAAAACCATGTTTGGTTGTTTTTCCAGACCGTGTACTTATCCAGTAAACATATGATTAAACATACCAATAAATGAATCAGTATTAATTATCAACACACTATGATTCAAATTATGCTGCAAAGCAAGTCCATCGCTTTAGGTGCCGATAGCTCACAGAAAATTACTTTTCAAGTCATACGTATCATACTAGATATTAGCCCTGAAGGCATATTGCTGTTAATGAAGCTAGATTTTTGTTTGCTCTGAAACAGTAAGACAAAGCTTGCAGCATAAAAAGAAAGACAAACAGGCAGTTAAAGAAACAAAATCCTTTGCTGTTTCCTGATCCCCTTTCATGTTCATTGGAAAACTCAGAAGTAACCTGCCTTCCTCACACAAATCTCCTTTATATTTCTGCAATGTAGAAATTCTTTACCTGTTACACAGAATTTCTGAGCTTTTTCATTAATGTTCTAAAAAATGTTTGTATATGAAACAATTTCAGCCCTCCATTCTCATTTAGAGAGCTACCTGATGATTCGGAAGGTGACATGGATCAATCTCATTTTGCAGTTCATAAAAATTATAACAGGCAAAACCATATTTAAATACAGCAGGCTTGGCAGAACACATATCTTTTCACCTCTGTATTACAAAAATATTTTTTCTGAACATATTTGAATAAGGCTTTTCTTGATTTCATTTTAATGATAAACTTGCACTGTATTGTTGCCAGAAAGAGATTTAACTTTGCTTCCTATATGCTGGTCTCGTTCTGACACACTTGCTTCTCACTGGAGTGTGCTGAGAATGAAGATTTCTATATTTTAGCAAGTCTTATGTCATCCTCTGGAGGGCAGCTAAACTCTTCCCTGAGCAAAAAACCAAGCAGCAGTCACAGAAAGGCAAGCAAGCTGTATGTCAGAAGTTCCCTCCTACTCCTCTGCACGCTTTTAGTCTGCAGTGACATGCTGTAGAAAGTGGATTTTTTTGCTTTTCCCACACTTTTTGCAAAGTGTGTGTCTGTTGCAGGCAGGCACTAGTTACATGTTCATGTGCTATCTGCGTACAAAGTTTCATTAGTTCAGTCCTAGTTAATGCCAATCCCTCTACAGAAACTCTTCGTCTCATTTCAGATCAGCTTGACCCATGTGCCTATCTTAAATCGATCCCCAACCAAATTAAACTGAATTTAGGTATTATTAATGCACGTGCCTGCACGGAACGGTAGGTTTGTGGCAGTGGTTGCGTAAAGCTGGTGCAAAGGAAGATGGCCAGCTGCTGCTTCTCCCTCCCACGTGTCGTGCCTGGGATTCCCAGGGAACATTTTTTTCTGACCCAGCTGAAATTATCCGTGTTTTTTTCTGGATTAGTTTTCTCCCAGGTTCTTTGCTGAACTGGCTTACAGAGGAATGAATGGTAGAGGTGGCCCAAGAGACGAGTGTACCTGGGAGCAGGGAGAGCGGAGGCAGATTGTAACTTAACCCAAAAGATTCCCATGAATAGGTGCCGTGCTAAGCATCCAGATTATCCACTGCAAGAGAAAAAACAATTTGTGCCCTTCAGACAGTCCCTGTGGTCCCTGTAACTGGTAGTAGGTGACAGGCCAAGAACTAGCTTTCCGTCCATTCGATCCAGGTAGGTGACAGGAGGAAAATGATTTGAGCTGGCTGTTTCTGTGCTGTGTTCCCTGATGTTCCTTCCGTCGTTTGCGCTTCGCAGCTCCCGCTCTGGATGTAGACTGGCAGAACAACACTACTTTTGCCTCCTGCAGCACTGACATGTGCATTCATGTATGCAGACTTGGCTGCGATCGTCCCGTTAAAACCTTTCAAGGACACACAGTAAGTTTAAGAAGCCCAAAATGTTCATGATAAAGTCACCGCAGCGTGTTACGACGATGGCAAATGATATGTTTGCAGGGCGTGTTCCGGCACCAAAGATGTTCCAGCCCATTGCTTCCCTAAAACCCTATTCCTTGGCCTGTGAGAAGGGATAAACTGTTCTAAATCACCATGGGAGGCAAAACCTGCAGCTTAAAACAGTGAGACTATTTATACGTACCGTGAGCTGCAGACTAAAGGCGCATTAATAAATAGGATTTTGTTTTCCCCTGGCTTAATTTCCTTTAGTAAATGAGAACTATGAATAAGAAGAGGACAATTTACCTCCAGCCATTGCTCAGTTTTAGGATCAATTTAATCTAATAAGATGTATTTAAGATGTATTTCCCCCTCTTTTCCTGGTGGTATTTAATGACTGTCAAAGGCTACTTTTTCTAGCTTTCATCTCAAACTGACCTGTAATTTAGATGTTAACTTCCAGAAGTTGCTGTCTGCCTACTGAGGAAAAATGGTGCATTTGGAGACCTCCATCTAGTCTATGGTTAAACTGATATTAAACTGATATTTCATGACAGGTTGTACATTCCTAACAACAGACTGGTGCTTTTTATGATTATATGAAATGCACCTTTTTGCACATGATGCAAATTGTTACCTCAAATATCTGTACAGGTCCTTTTAATTATGACTGAAACACGTAAAATGGATAAAGCAAAATCTAGATATTTTCCAGGATTATTTTCATTGAGACCCTGAGCCAATTTATGTTTTTCAAAAACAGCCTTTCCCTTTTCGTGAATTTTTTTTTTGTCCATATGTATGACCTTCAAAAAAGCTCAGAAAACTTACTGATTACCAAGGGGATATGCTAGGCTTAGTTAATTACAAAGTGCTAGAAAGATTGATAGAGAAAGCACTGTAAACTATTCAATATTCCATCCTGATTTTCATTTACACATATACCTCTCTTTAGAGAGACCAGCATTGTGGTAGAGCTGCAATACTAAGAATTACACACTCCACAAAACTTTACACCCCACCAGTACTTTCTGTTGAAAATTTGTGTCTTCGAATTCTACAGAATATTAACTGACGAAATATCTCCATTTTAAAAAGAAGTTAACGCTGTATCATCAATCTGCCTGGTTTGAGGGTTTATTTAAATCCCAGCCTATGAAGAAGGGGTCTGAGAGTCTTTGTGCCGGAACACGTATCGGAAGATTGATTGTGTGTATTGTTCACAAACACAAAATGGTTACCATTCCTAAATGGCACTTAAATAATGTGTCTCAGAAGCAGCACTGCTTTTGTTCCACCGTAAAGCAACCAGGGCTGTAATTTGTGGTTGAACTTGTTGCATGTGTAAACTCCGAGTGCCCTCTCCTGGGGGCCCGGTACAATGCAGGTAATGGGAACATTTACTTCATAAAACCACTTCTTATTTCAGAACGAGGTTAATGCAATCAAATGGGACCCATCCGGCATGCTACTAGCATCTTGCTCCGATGATATGACATTAAAGGTAATATAATTTCCATTCTTGCTCTTCAAAAAGTAAAGGCAAAAATTATGTCTATTTCCTAATCTTCTCCACAGTGACGGTACTGTATCACTTAAAGTTCTGCATGAGCAATACTTTCATTTTGGTCCGTATTTCTTAAAGTCAATCTGAAAGATTGAACACAGAGAAGCAGCCACTGGGAGAACTGAGATATCCTAATAAGTGTTGTGTGACTGATACAGCACTGTCACAGGATAATCATAGTTTAGATATGCACACATGTATACACATACATATACATCTGCTTCCCTGTCAACAGGAGCACAATCCCTATGCTGAGAAGCAGTCTATCAGTTACACTTTGAAAAGAATATGAAAATAAAGAGGGGTTTTTCCCATTGGGATCTTTTTTCTGAAAATAATTTCATTGGAGCCATTTGAGGGGTTTGGGGGGTTTGGGTTTTTGGGTTGGGTTTGGTTTTTTTTTTTTCGTAATAGCCTTGGATTAAGCAATGGGACACAACATACATATTCAGAGCCCACCAAAAATCTGAATCCCTGTCTGAAGTTGCCTTTCTTTATCCATTCACTGCGAGGGAAGCCTGAGGCAGCCGCGCTGCTGATGTACGTGCGTCTGTTAGGTGCCTGAAATTGGGTGGAATGAATCCGGATTCTGGCTGGCAGGCAGCACGGGCTGCTTTACCAGCACACCTGGGCCACTGCGCTGTACCAGCACAGGATTGCTAATACAGGGAGAGTCTGGGCTTGCAGAAACACTTTTCACAATAGAGCTTTTCCAGCCCAAACTCCTCTCTTCTCCTTTCCCAGCCACATTAATGAAAGTTATGTCTACGTAGGAATCGCTGTATGTCGTAACAGCAAAGCCTTCCTGCTGGACTGTGGATTTACGCTGGTTCCTTGAGCAAAGCAAACTTCCCAGGGTTTTATGGATAGACTCGTACCAGTAATACAGTTTCCTCATAGTGTAGTTGTGTTAATTAAGGCTCATACCTCTGTCCCCTGCTGATTGACACAGCTGAAGCAAGAGACGTTTCCAGCACGCACACAGCCTGTGTATGAGAACTGGAACTGGGAGAGCAGCAGAACTCGTAGATGAGAACTAAGTGACCATCAGGATTACGAATGTTTCCTCTTCATAGGTAGCCTGGCTTCTGCTCAAATCTACTTTGTCTTTGCCACGTATCCACTGGGGTTTTCATCGCTCTGGATTCCAGCTGTATTATTGCAGACTACTGACAGAACTGGAAGTTTACAGAAAATAGGGCTAGAAGAGACTGAAACAGAGCACCTAATCTGTTATGCTGCCACAAAGCAGTGTTGTAATAACCATTATTGTTCTGCTTAAACATCCTGACCCAGTGATAGCACATTTTTTTGGTGCCCAGTTGTGTGCTGCATTTTAAAAACCACTGTAGCTCAGTGTCGTTGGCGCCAGTTCAAATTTCTGACCACTGAATTTGGCACAAGAGCTCACAGTTCGCTATCCCCGGCCTCGCCTAGTTTTAAAAACCTCCAGGGGATGGAGACTGCAAATGCCTCTTCAGGCAATTCTTCTTCCTTTTCCTTTGGAAATCAGTCCTCCCTGGCTTCTTTTTCTTCTCTTTTCTTGGAGTTCTTGATATTTTCCTGCAACTTCTTGGAACATGTTGCCTGTTAGCAACAGAACATGGCTAAGCTTTGTGTAACATTTCCAAAAGCAGACTCAGGTATGCTGTTGGAAATTCAGAATAAGAGCACATCATTTCCCTCATAGTGCAGACTTATAACAAGTGAGTAAATCATTACTACATTTTTGGTATCTCTGAAACTGACTGACTAAATTTGAATTATTTTCCCTGCTGTGAATTAGCTTAATCTTGTTTTCTCAGTTAGCTGAAGAAAAGATGTACTAAATTACCTGTCATCTCTGTTGAGCATATTCTTTCTCTGACGCTGATGTATTTGGCCATGTAACACTGCATAACTAGCTGGTCGTCTTCCGTCATCTGTGCTATTAAAAACATGAGGAAAGCAAATGGAGTTCAGGGGGAAATGGAAAATTTTACTGGCATAAGAGAAAATTACTAGGTTCTAAGCAGTTATTGCAACTTTCTTTTCATTCTTTAAAGTGACTGCTGTTGCAACGTGTGACTTAAACTTCAGGTTAAACTTCTCTAAGTAGAGTAACTTAAGCTTCTGGATGAAGAGACAGTTACAGGGTATGGGCAGTACAGCGACTATGTAGTTCTTATCTATTGAATAAATACTATTAAATGTGTAGCTCTTTCCCCTAACGGAGTTATTCTAACATGTGCGCCAAACTGCTGCATTAATAAATTATGTTTATGTGTATGCATGTGTGTCAAGATCTTAAATAAACAAATGGTAAGAATAGCATAGAACTGAAATAATTCAGCTGAGAAGAGATTAGTAACGTTGCCTTTTTTCCCCTCCATAACTACTCTGACTTAGATTTGGAGTATGAAGCAAGATACCTGTGTACATGATCTTCAGGCTCACAGCAAAGAGATTTATACTATCAAATGGAGTCCTACAGGACCAGGCACCAGCAACCCAAACTCCAACATCATGTTAGCAAGGTAAAAAATAAGCCTCTTTCTGCTGCCTACCAAGAAAAAGCATCGTCTCTTTTGACGTGTAACCCTACTGTCACCTGGCCATCGGTCTTCCTGCAGACAATTCCAGTAAAAAGTACCTGTGTTCATAAATCAGGGGGATGGATCCAAAGGGAAAGGAATTATATTTGAAAAAGGAAGAATAAAAAGAAGGAAAACTGACTGACGTGATAGCTAACTTCTCAGCTGCCTTGGTAAATGGATTGTCAATTTGGCCTCGCACCTTCACATCCAGCATCGGTTGTCAGGAACGAAAGTACTTTCTGAGGCAGGTGGCAGCCCCTTCAGCCAGCTGGAATGTGTTCTGACCAGGGTCGTGCAACTCACCTGGGCAGATATGGAAAAGTTTTGTAGTCTTGGTAACTAGCAGAGAAAAGCTTGGATAATCTTTAAAATTTTACAAATAAAGTTTGTTCAAAACCCTTCTTTGGGTTTAGGAAACCTGTCTACTTGTAAAATGCCAGTTGATGGTAGGACCATGGGATTATCAAATCGGTTCATGGTGTGTTGAGTTTAAGGAGGATTTGTATCAAAGCTTTTTTATTTATTTTACTCTTTAGTCAGGGAGCGGACAGGGAAGAACTTCACTTTCTTGGAGTTGTTCTTTTAATATTTTTAATACCAATTATTTCCTTTGCCTTTCTCTAAGCCCACAGTTTGGAATTTAGATGGAGTGCAGCAAAAAACAGCACTGAAACAAAGTGAAAAGAACCGCAGTTCCAGAGAATTACAGAATGCTAATTGATTAAATAATGCAAATCCATTAGGAATAAGATCTCTCTGGAACCATTTATCCCATTAGCGACAATATATATTTGATGTTCCTGAATAATAGCAGGTAGAATCTCGAAAGGAGGGAGCTTGGCCCTCTTAGGGCAAGTGGTCTGATCCTATATACGGCACACCTAGATAAACCCAAAGGGTCCTCGTACAAGAATTCAGTTCTGTAGATACAGTTCTTGTCATAAAAAGAGTAAAGGCTGTAGTGCATATTAGCTTTTCTGTTTGAAACATTATTTCTTGCTTAGCCAAGGAAAAAAAAAGCTGTGGTATTCTCTTAAAACATTTACACTATCCAACTACAAATTGATTAGCACCCGCAGTAAGACATGCTTGTGTTTGAATGCTTCTTGCAGTGCTTCGTTTGATTCCACCGTTCGGCTGTGGGACGTTGACCGAGGAGTCTGCATCCATACGTTAACAAAACATCAAGAGCCTGTCTACAGCGTAGCTTTTAGTCCTGATGGAAAATATCTAGCCAGTGGGTCCTTTGACAAATGTGTCCATATATGGAATACTCAGGTACTGTTTTGCTTCATGGGAAGCACATCTGGTTTAGATGACACGTTAATAGCAAAAGCTTAAATGGAAAATGTGTGTACCTCTGTAGCGTATGACCTGCCAGCCAAGGTGAACCTGACTGTATTGGCTGATACAAATCCCAGAATAACAGTTGAGTCACTCAGGTGGAGTGAGGTGACTGTCCAGAACATTTCTGCTCAGGCTTCTTTGTATGCTAAAACACCTAGCATCCATGAAAGTAGGTACGGTACGTTGTGCCCTCAGCTTCGTGAAGCAAAGGAGTGGATTGATTCTTAGAAATGAGGGGTATTTTTATTTAGTAACAGGCTGAGTTCAGTTGTGAGTCTGATGCACCTGGCTCATCCTTTGTGATGAGGGGATGTTGGATACAAAGGGTGTATGGGTTGGGGCTGGCGATATTCTGAAGAAAAGTGAGACATCATAGTTGCACAGATTTAATTCTGGATACTGATGCATCCAGAATTAAGAGCCTGAATTAACAACAAACTTTAGAGAACACCTCAGCCTAACTCCCCAGGCCTTTACTGTTACAGAGTTGGCAAAACCAGATGACTAAGAGTCCTACTGTAAATTGCTTTCTGGAGAAGCCCGTTTCTCTTCATTATCAAAGACCAGTTCTCCTAACTTCAGCACCTTCTGGAGATGACCATAGCTGGGTGACGTGAATAGCTCCCCTTTGCCACCACTCTCTTCTTTTTAATGTAGTGCCACGCAGCAGAGAAAAAGAAGGGGAACTTCTGTATCAAATGTTTGCATGCTGTTTTGCTTTGTAGAGCGGAACTCTAGTACATAGCTACCGAGGCACCGGGGGCATCTTTGAAGTCTGCTGGAATGCTAGAGGAGACAAAGTGGGAGCAAGCGCATCAGATGGATCGGTAAGGAGCTTTACACGTTCTAAATGTTGGGTGGAGATTACTCTTCGGGATAGTGTCGACAAAAAGCATACGTGCCGTATCGCCTCCGGTGGGCAGAGCTGAAGGTATAGGCAGCTCAAGACATAAATGAGTAGCTCTGTGTAGTGTATTAAAAATGCTCCTGCTTTGAAAGGATTTGAGTACTTAGGAGGTGGTGTTCCTATGGGAAGTGAAGAATGCTTGTGGAATAGGTGAATATTGCTGAAGATGGGAATGGCTTTTAAATACGTATTTCATAAAAACAACAGTAGTGTTGTTTCTATCATTATTATTCTATCATTTCAGGACATGGTTTAGTGGGCATGGTGCTGTTGGGCTGACGGCTGGACTCGATCTTAAAGGCCTTTTCCAACGTAAACGATTCTATGATTCTATGATCATTTATCCATTTGTCAATTTTTAATGAAGGTCAGATCACAGCAGTCAGCTCTCTAATAAACAGTTGCCCTGGGGCTTTCTGAGTTTTATCCCACAGAAGTTTACCCTTGAATAGTACCTAAAGGAGTAATTTTTCAGCATGATGCCCAAAGATTTCATCGTGTGGTAAAGGAGAAATATTGCTGCAGAGATAGTGATTATTCATTACTATTTTTGCTGTTAATGTTACTTTTAAAAAATTTCAATTGTAGCATGATCAGCTTGTGAAGGGCACACACGTTGCAGCACACTCTACAGCTTTTTAAAATAACTCTTCTACGTGGCTGGCTGGCATAACTACTTTATAGCAGTATTTTTCAACTGGTTTTAACAGAGGTTGAAAACACCTGCGACATGGTTCAGTCGCTTGAGCTTAGTTGTGCGGTTTGGGATGGTGCCGTGCCTGGCGTCCCCCAGCTGTTCCAAATGGGCACGTGGCCCCTCTAGCTCCTGTGTCCGGCCTGCCAGGCCTGCATCGGCTTTGGAGATATTCAGAAACGGAAGCGGACGCTGTATTTAGCTAAAATAGCACCCGTAGTCTTATCTGGGACATACCACCAAAATGTATGTTTGTAATCCAGCGAAAGCCCAGCTAAATGTTAAATGGATGGTTTTCACTTGGGTTTTCTCTCCTGTTGGTTTGTTCCCTGACTCGGGTGCGTGTAAATGGGTACTTGGGACGGGCTGGTTTGAAGCTGGGGGGTAGGACACAGAGCTGGCTGGTCAGCCTGTGTACAGGGCCATATGTGAACAGGGCTTGCACCTCACCTTCAGAAATGGTTCTTAACGCGGAGTCTTTTCTCTCCAGGTTTGTGTTCTAGATCTGCGGAAGTAAAAGTGAAACGGTTTAGAAGAAACTTCAAATGGACCAGCAGTGAATGTGTGGGGAGAAGCACTCTTCAAAACTATTCTTAACAGCTCCAGAACTGTACGAACTTGAACAAAGTTAGAGTGTACCGTGAAACCAACTCTCCCTGGCCACAGGTGTCTAGTATTTTGTCCGTAACCTTCATCAAGGAGTAAAAACGCAGTCACTTCAGAGGGGGAGGGAATGGTTTCCACCTGGAACATTCAGCCTTGGAAGCATGAAGCCACCAGCTAGGCATTGCACTGTTTGGTTTGCATCTGAGAACTTGCTCTGATGGCTGGGAAAAAAAAGCTGTGCCAAAAAAATTAATAAAAAAAAAAAAAAAAGAAAAATGCTGTGATAAACCAAAAGGGAAAAAAAATCCTCCTCCATGTGGTGTTGTATTTTTTCCTTCCAATTTGGACACTACAGTTGCTCTCCCAAAGGACGTTCAAAGACCAGTTTGTACTGATGAAATGCTCAACTTTGTAATCACAACACTTTCTATTTTCTAGACTACTTTTTTTGTTCAGTGGTTTTTCTATCAGCTGGAATATTACAGCCTGGAGGGTCCCAGGCTTAGGATGAAACTTTTGTTTTCCTTTTATTTCTCCCTTCCACTCCCAACTTCTCCTTCCTTTTTTTTCTCTCCTCTTTCTTCTTGCCCTTTTTTTTTTTTCTTTTTTCCCTGTATGCCCATAGTAGATGCAGCCAGGTGGACATGACAATGAAAATTTTTGACAGACTGCTTCTCCTCTCTTCTCTCTCTTCCTTTTCCTTTCTTTCTCTCCATTTAAAAGAAAAAAAAATCCTCCATGCTTCAGATCTTAGCGTCTCAAGGGCACTTTCAGCAAATTGTGTAATAAGTGCTTTATATAAGAATGCAGTGCTGGGGAAGATTTTTACAGGAGAAAGATGACTTTTAACAGAAAGAACCCAGTGTATTTTTGGAAAGAAAATATTTTTTATGTTAAACAGTTTTAAAAGCCTAAAATGGCCACCAAATGTAGACCAGTTGTGTAATTCAAGCAAAAAGAATGACACAGAGTCCAAGGAACATGAAAGGTGCAGTATCCTTTTTCTCTTCTCTCTCAGAAAGTCCTGTTAGAAAAAACGCCATTTGCTACAATAAATGCCAGTCATTTACTGAGTCCTCTTCCAGCAGCCAGCCATTTATACAGTCTCGTTTCATTTTTGTGGCTGTTTGATGGTGTACGCTTATTAAAAGGGATTCATAAGTTGAGACTATAAATACAGCATTCATTTTCTTGAGTCCATATTTTCGTTTACCCTCGGTAACCAGGGGAAAACGCTTGTGTATCTTCTTTCCTCTAGAGATAGTTCCAATTTCATGCAGAACATGGGCTTGGCTGCCCACGGCCTTGCTGAGCAGCGCTGTCCTCCACTATCCATCCACTCAGCTCTTTCTATTCCAGTAAGTCAATGGGATTTTACCACCGACTTTACGAGACCAGCCGAACCAAGAGAACATCGACTGCGTCCGTCGCTGTTGAAGAAGGGACTCTTGCCAAGCTCCTGTCCATCCACGGTGAGCACGCGCCTAGAGGCAGGCTCTTCCGTTGCGTCCGGCAGTACGCGGTGCTGCTGTCGCCCTCGGCCGCGCGTGGGCTGCGTGCTACCAGGGAAGCGCTGGGTCTGCGCTTGGAGGCTCCCTGTCTGCCTTGAGGGCGTCCTCAGCGCGGTGCTCAGAAGACAACGTAGAACTCTCCGTTAGGTGAGGACACGGTAAAGGATATATAAATTCTATCTATCTCAATATATATACCACTGTAAAGTTGTAGTGGGTGAAATGATCGGAGTGACAATAAAGACTTCCAAAGCACCACCCATCCACCTGGGACAAGATTTCCTTACTGCAAGGTAGACATCTGCAGGGATGGCTACTGAAGACCGCGTTACTCTTAAGAGCAAACGATGGATGCAAAGGAGGATGCATCGGCAGAGGTTACTGAAAGTGCTGTAAACGATAAGGCGACCTTGGGGTGGCGGCGGACAAAGCCTCAGAACTGGCTGAGTCAGGCGTCCTCTCCAGCCCACAGGCTAGGCTAGGATTTGTAGGCGAGAGAAAAACAAACAAGCCGAGACCCCCCTTAACATCGTGCCCGAAGTCGCCATTTCTGTAACACAGGATCTTCCCTTTGATTTGACCACAGCTGCTGAAGTGGCGATTCGATCCGATGGAGCCCTAGTGCCCAACTGGTGGTGTAAGACCTGCCAGGCATCAGGGCATCATCATGGCATCATGGAATCTGTACGTCATTTTTTTCTCCTGTGTTTTCCTCTCTTTATGCTTGCATCTGTACAGCGTCTCGGTCCTTCCAGTAGAACTCGGCACTGACAGCTTCAACTCTGTTTCTTAAAGATACATATTTGGAAAGGAGAAAAGAAAGAAAAGAAATAGCTGCGAAAAGGTTTACTCAGTCCTGAGGTGAAAACAGTTATGTGTGATTTTGGTTATTAATTACAGTTAAGCTTGTTTGTAATTTATATCAAAAAAATTGGACACTGGAAGATACCAAGGATTATTTTCAGTGTTAAATGCGTTTATGTGTTGGTTTTAGTTTTTTGCTCCAAGAGCATGGGCTGTAGATGATCACGTGGCAGTTTTGCACTGTTTTATAATAACCACGTGTACCTACTAATTTAAAGTCACTACTTTAAAAAAAAAGAAAAGAGTACTTGTTCGAAGAGAGACTTGAATTTGAATACAAAGGTTTAATGTGGTTTTATAAAGCACGGTTGGGTCGATGATTTGATTACAGTCATTGCATGTACACGGTTAACTTCCTAAGCTGCTTTTGGGTGGCGTTTCTGAGAATAACGCGCAGAAGCTCCGGGTCTGCAGGCAGCGGAGGGCAGCGCGGATGGGGCCCTGGCCTTGCCTCTGTCCCGAGCGACACCCGAATAGACCAGACCTCGGGATTCAAAGGGATGAGGTTGCTCGATGCGAGTTCGGCGATGCCGTGTGGCTGGCTGTCTACGTAGCCCCTGTTCCGTGGTTGTTCCCGGGATAGCTACTGTAGATGAGTGTCCGTGATGCCTGCTTCTTTCTCCTTTTTCCTTTTTTTAAATTGTGAGAACACCACCTTTCCTCTGCCCGCCTACATGGAGGTAAGAAGCCAAGAGAACCAAAATTTCAAAATCAGTTGGTTTGCAAAGCCTACGTGTGAGAGAGGCTGCTGGTCCAGAGCTTTCCATACAGACCATCGGATTCGAAAGCGGCGTACGTGAGAAGCTAAGAAAGTTCACCTTTCTTCCCCTCCCCAAGCCCCTAAAGACTGGAAAATGCTCAAAGATACTGTAGTAGATAGTTTTCAGCTAAAATGAGGGCAGCCGTTAAGGAAGGCAGAAGAGGCAGTTGCGAAGGCCAACCCTAGCCTCAGGAGCTGGTGTCTTTAGGAGGCGCGCCGTGGGAAGAGTGTCTCCTCCAGGCTCTAGTTCACCGTGGACGTCTAAGCCTCGACCCGCGGAACCGCCCTCGCGGGAGCTCCCCGTTTCCTCTTGCTGCGGCGGCATCCCCCGGCTAGCGCTGCCTTTCTGCAGCTCCCCTGCAACGGAACAGCACGGAGCACCAGGCCGGTGGACTTCATTTTTTTTCGTACAATATTTTTTGATAATTATGTTTATAGTTCTTTGTAACGCGAGAGAAATTGAAAAACCTAAGTGACCAAACAGGACTGTGAAACCATCGAGAGACTTCCTGGATTTTTATCATCGCTGGCTGTCTGGAACTGGCCTTGAAGTGAAAAAAAACCAGTTTCTGAAAAACCACTCAACTCGGGGGGTTAGAAGGATACTGAATCTTTTATGTAGGAAACACTGGGTCCCTTGTGGGGCACTAAAGGGCCTGACTTACAGGGTTATACACACATTAACCCCATGCTACATCTTAGAAATTTCCTTTTAATTTGTTTTAAAAAAAAAAAAAAAGAAAAAATAGCTAATTTTAGAGCCAAGTGAAGTGCACTTTGTCAAATGTAAGGGTCTGCTTTGTTTTTGGGTTTCTTTTTCTTTTTCCCTTTTTAATTTTTCCTCCTTTTTTTTTTCCTCCTTTTGCCTTTTTAAAAGATGTGGTTCTTTGTCAATTGCAGAAATGTTCTTTCAGCCACTCACTGAAATTCTGAATTCTGGCTTCTGCAGTTTTTATTGTCTGTGTCAGACTTGCAGCCAGACTTGGTTCTCATTTCAGCGTTTCCCAGGTTCTGTTGAAACAACATCAACCCTTATTTTGTTTCTCCCCCACCCACACTTCCTTCAAATTCACCTTGTGTATTGTAGCTCATTTGTTTTAAGGAGAGAATCAACAGATCATATTCAGTGTCTTGAATAAATTGCTATATTTTGATATTAGAGAATTCTGTGCGTGTTGTTCCTTATTCTTTTCTGGCTGTTTTGCATCCTGCGCTTCAGAGCTGGGGTTGGGTGACTGAAGTTGTAACGTGGTGTCACGACCTAAAGGGTTACCTGGCCGTGGGTGTTTAAATATCGTGACCGTGGGTTCACAGCGTTTTGTAATACACAAGGGCATGGAGGCTTTATCCTCTCATTTTCTTTACTTTATTACAGATTACCCCAACTACCACATAAATCACCATTAGCAAGTACAGCTATGATTAAGAAAGCAAATATATATATGTATAGCAAGCTATTACAAAGTATTATCTGCAGGCAATAGTATAGCAACAGTCAATATAGCAGCAATTAATTATAGCAAGTCAATTATAGCAGCATCCGATAATAGCAGCAATGACGTGTATTTCTATATAATATTACAGGTTACAACAAAGTTACTCCTAGCGAAGCAAACTTACCACTAATATCACAGCAGATATGATAGATGACTTACATTTACGTCTGTGGCACCGAACACGTTGGACAGGTCTCGAAAGGGGCCCAGAGGTGGGAGGACAAACCAGACCAGCCCCAGTTAAACAACAGGCAGAGTCTCACTCCAGAGACGAGCCACGTCCTGGAGAGACCCACGGCGGCCGGGGTCCCCAGCGAGGCCCCCGCGTTTGTGGAAAGCTCACGCAGACCGGCTGGGAGAGGGACGGGAGGAGAGAGAAGCTCCGTTTTGGACAGAAGGTCGGTTTTACGTCGCAGAGACATAGGAGGGGTAGGACACCACCGCTTCGAGCAGCTGGTAGATGCTGTTAATTTCTGGTTTTCACCTGGGACAGCCGACAGATGATGATTTCTGTTCTCTCAGACCAATTTTTTTATTTGGGGGGGCTTCCCTTGTTCTCGCAGTTAGAACAGCCAGCGGCAGTTACCAATTCTTGCTTTCTCAGGATGTTTTCCTCTTTTTCCAGACTATTTTTCAGCTTTTCAGATGATAAGTTACCATTACTGTCCCTTGGTTTAGCACTTATTGAGGGTATCTCGGGATGTCTCCGGTTTCTGGGTACCCAGTTGCACTTCCAAGATGCTGGCTGCGCTTCCCAAGGATGCTTCTGGTTCTGGGCTTGCAGCTCCCAAGCTGGCAGGTGATTTCTCTCCCAGTGTTTCGGCAGACATCTTCTGTTCAGTACTTTTTCCCTTTTAACCAGGTCACCTTTATGCCTGCTCACATCACATGTTTACTGTTTTTTTTTTTTTCCCCCATGATACATTTACTGGAATTCTATACAGCTGATACAGAACCAATTTGAGGAAGATTGGGTTGAAGTACTTTTTTAAAGTTTCCTTAAAAAAGTTTCCTCAAAAGGAAATTTGAGCAGCTGGAGGTTTTGGAAGACCTTCAGGATAGTCCAGCTGGTGCAATGGGGTCGCAGTCGTCCCCTCTGGCCAGAGCTCCCACGGGCACCATCTCGTAGCTCCCGTCGCTGCCTGGGGACCCCTCAAGGGATGCGGGGGGGGGTTAACTTTTAAGAGGCTGAATGTTGTGTGGACTTTAGCTGGGGTTTATTCCACAAAGTGGTACCCATGGTACTTAGTGGGGGAGTCAACATGAGACGTGGGGTTTTTCCTTTGTGACCATTTTAATGCGCTGACCGTTCACTTAAGCTACACCTGAAGGATTGTCAGAAGCCTTCAAAGGAATTAGTGCTCAGATCAAGCACAGTCTTACGTGTCACATCATCTAGTTTTTAGGTGTTTAAGGATCTAGAGCATTAACTTAGGATTGATACACAACGTTTGGGAAGACTCAAGTGCTAGAAAAAACTGGTATGCTGATGATGAGCACCTTACCACGTCATCAAATATTCAAAAAAGAGAAAGTAATGCCCTTTCATGGCCCTTGTCTCAGTTCGTGCTCTGAAATTTGCACAGCATTAATGTACAATTAATTCCCTGTAACTGGATGAGTTGAAAGCAATAGGACAAATACATTTGTTCAGCTCTCACAAGACCAGGAGCCACCAGCAGTCTTCAGACCAGTTTCTCAAACTAAAGAAAATGAGGGCTAAGGAGGCAGCCACGGTGGGGCTAGGGTTTTACTAGGTACTGCTATTAAAAGCTCTCGCTTCACCTGTTTCTTAAATAAATGCTATGCGATGCTCCTATTTTTAGTCACGTCATTTCCAGGCGTGTTTCAAGAAAATGTGTGACTGTCAAACTAAAATTGTAGTTCAGTTTTCCTTTATTTATCCTATAAATATTTACTTAGCCTGTAAACTATTTGACAACTAACACTGGAAGCGTTGAGCAGTCCTAAACACTTGCTTCTCCCTTCTGTCAGTGTGCAATACAATAAAAGGATATTTGTTAGGGCCGTTCTGGGAAGATGTAATACTGCAGCATCTCACTCAAAACCACTTATTTCCCTGCCATCTTTCTCTGTATCGTTTCCCATCAAGGGCCAGATCAGCTTCGTCCATTAAAAGTACATGCAATTTCATATCTAAGCTCTGTGGTACAAAAAGTAATTTTTAAAGCTTTGAAGTCTCTTAAGTGAAGAAATGACTCACTTGGCAAGGAATTTATCATCCTTGCTGACTCCTTTCCCAACAGGAAGGAAGATCTTTGCTTCCTTAGTTTTTTTCTATTTCCTTTTGAATATATTGACAAAACCAAAAGAATACAAAACCTAATAACCACAGGAAAGCAGCTATATCCTCTTTTCCTGCTGCAAGGTCTAACATCTTCTACCTTCACAGAAGAAGCCTTGACTTTACCATGCAAGTCCTTAGTATCTATCAATACAAAAGAAAAGATTCTGCTCATCTCTTTCCAAATCCTTCCCATTAAATACTGGGACAAAGTTGGCATCCTCATCCTTCACTAGAGTAATTCAGCACAGTAAGAAATGCACAACAAACGAGAATGGATTTAGTTGTGAAGCACTGCGGTTCTGCAGTGCTACAACCGAGATTTATCTCTCCAGGCTTCTGGAAACTGTTGGTGTCATGTGAGCATCACGTCCCTACACGCTGTGTTGCAGTTCCTGAAAAACTCTGATTATTTTCTTCCAGGGAAAGACAGAAAGGTCAAACCCTTAGAAGGGTGTTTGAGATTTTCTGCAATCCTTACAGCCACGGTGTCCTGCCAGCTGGACTGAAAGAGATGTCGAGTACCTGCAGAGAGTACCGTCGGTGAGGACACGTAGGGTGGAAGGGATCACAGACTCCTGAGAATAACAGAAATCCGATGGGAAAAGTCTGCAGTGTGGTGTTGCCATCTTTTAAGTCCCGGACAACAGCTGCTTGTTGGCTTCTTTCCCAGAGGCTAGTTTGGGGAGAATCGTGAGAAATTCCTGCGCAATGAGGAGATGACCATGTCTAATCATCCACCCACTCACCTTCCTCCACGGAGGCTGACGCAGGCAGAGAGCCTGTGGTTCAGTCAGCCCACGCAGACACCCACTCGGGTTTTTCATATCCACATTAAAGGTCCAGGTCTCATGACTTGGTCAAGGAATATAGACCAAAGCAATTAAAAAAAAAATAAAACCTTTCTAATCTACCAACTTTAAGAATGGCATTCCTCCTTGGGTCTGCTTCAGTACAGGGACATTTGCTGAAGACTGGAGTAAGATCTATAAAAATCTTTTCACAAACAAGAAACGTCACCTTTAAATAGAAAATCCTAGATCTCCTAGATAGAGTCATTAAAAAAAATGTGATGATACAAAAAAAAAAACCGCTCTGAACTCTGTGCCAGAGTCCGCAAAAGATTGCTAGATTCAGGTGTATTTCTCCAGATGCAGATTTGGGAACTGAAGCTGTTGGTATGGGAAAAACCAGCATTTCTCAGCACTGCAGAGATTCTACCAGCCCTCCTGAGACTGGGGAAGCTAATAGAAGATTAACTGCATACATCATCGAAGACCCCTTACCAACAAAAAACCCATCCCTACCAAAACAAACCAGCACATTTCTGCCTGGTTTTCATTTCCGCAGTGTCAGAGAAGCAAGCAGAAATTGCCGGTGCTCAGCTGGGGAAAGAGGGACTAGTCCATGCACAGCTCTAAGCTGAGAACATGTCCCACAGCTTTCCCTGACACACCTTACATAAAATTTACTTTAAAAAAAGCCACCAACACTCTGATCCATTTCTGGAATCAAATCTGTTCCATTAGGAACTGAACACACAGCAACACTTCTAGCAGAAAAGAAAAAAATTCATTTTATTACATATTGCCACTTGGTCATTCCTTTCCACATTCTGAACCACAAAAGGGTTGGTGCTCATTCCTCCTTTGGGGGAAAGATAAGCTGATCGGCTCCTGAAATGAATTAATTTAAAAAAATGAAGAACATCCTGCTTTCTGCTCTGTCGTTTTGAGCTAATTCATTAATACTGTCTTTCTCTTTGCTATGCCCTGTATGTCTTGGGCTGAGGAAGATATTATTGCTCAGCGAGAGCTGTGTATCTGGATTCTTTTCTAAGATTAACTTCCTCTTTGGACTTGTTTCTCCCAAGCAAATATCCTACAGCAGCCTCTTGGACACCCATGTAATAGATTATTGCTTGAGTTGTTTGAAGTAAAACAAAACCAACCAAACACCCACACTGTTATTGGAAAAGCCCCTGAAAAAAAAAAAAAAAATGCTGAGAAGACAAAGCAATGGCAATTTAATGAGAAAACGTTGCTGGAATTTCTGATGGTGTTTTTGAAGGATATTTGAGGGCAGTAGTGAATTGCATGGTGAAACTGTAGTTCAATGAAAATTTAAGTTTTGGTAAACAGAATATTTGTTTATCACTTCAGTAGTGTCTTCTGGGGAGCCTGTTGACGGTTTTTAATAAAAAGCATTAACATTTGGGGGAGAACCACAAAAAAATTCTAAAACAAAAAGAATTAATTTATAGCTTATCCATCATCAGAAACTATGAAGTTATAATGCTAAAACCTATGGAGTACTTATATACGTGTGTGTTCCTATGTATGTCTGCACGGACATATGGGTTGTTTGTGTAATTGTGCCTGAATATTTATCAGCCCCCCCCGTAAGAATAAATGCTGCCAAACTGGAGCAAGGGGCTCTCCTACCGCCGGGCCGTACGGTCAGTATCGCTTGCGTGTCTCCCCTCCTTTCAGCCCGGCGAAGAATTAATTTCGTGAGCGTGGCGGAGGGGCCCAAGAGGCAGGAGCGGGACTGGCGTGACGGCGGCGGCAGGACGGGCACTTGCGTGTCCCAGCACCCCGCTCCCTGCGGGAGGAGAAATGCGTCTAGAAGAGAAGAACAATACTCAGACCCTTGCGGCTGCTTTTGTGTCTTCAGCTCACCCGCTCATGCTTTCCACAGGTTTCCAGTTGTTCGACATCAGCCTCATTACCGTTTAAGTCATGGAGCTCGCTACCGCCGGACCCCGGCAAACAAAGGCAAAAGGCCTCTATTACGTTTGAAGATAATTATTAAAAAGTGTTTTGTGGTTAGCAAAAAGTACTCTGTTAATGTGGACGTGATTTTTTTTTTTCCTTCATTTTAAATTCAAACATTATATTGAAGGAATCTGGATATACCAGCTTTCAGACCATAAATTCCCTGGGAACTAAGGAAGGAGCCTCCTTATCTAGCCTCCCCCGTATCGTTCTGGGTGTAATCGCATTCCTAGGGGATGGCTGGCTGCCCGACGCGGGGCGTTCGCAGAGCTGGGTTGTTACCCAGAGCGCTTGGCATGGCTGTGGGAATGCCTCTGATCCTCGGCAAGCCCCGTCTGGTGCCTTGAGGAAAGGGCTGGCGAGAAGAACACCGCGCTCCCTCTGGCATGGAGGCGCGTGACAGGGGCAGGGCGGGAGGACGCCCTTTCCTGGCCACATAAAACGTGGTGCTCGGTTGAGCGCTTTAGCGGAAGGAGAGAGTTGCGTTGTTGGGTGGGGTTTTTTTTCCCCTTTTCCTCAAGGAAATTCACTCGAGATCTGCCGTAGCAGGCAAAACAGGAGCGGATGCTGCCACGTGGCTGCAGCTGCCATGAACGGCTGCCGGTGTTTTCACGCTGTCCCGAGCCTTGGTGCCCTCCGCGGAGGGAGGACGCTGCAAGGACAACCTGGCCAACGCAGCTGGTTCCTTACACCGCGCAAAAACCCCCACTGCATGGTTTCAAACTCACTTCTTTAAAACGTACCTTTTTTAGTAAGCATGATAAAAGAGGTCGTATTTGGTTTTCCGCATTTTCAAGACTTTTCAGGAGGCTCATGGATGCATCGCTGGGTGAGTACCTCTCCAGAGGCAGCCGGAGAGCAAGGATCCAAGGCTCCCATTTACCCTCTGTGTCCCTCTCGGCTGTCCTGTGTGAGGGCGTGCGCCCAGCTCACGGGAGGCTTTGAATCACGGACTGGTTGAGGTGGGAAGACACCTCTGGAGGTCACCCGGCCCAAGGTCCTGCTCCGGCACAGCCACCGGCAGCCGCTTGCCCAGGACCATGGGGTGGGAAACAGGCACCAGGCCCAGGCGCTTCCAGTGCTTGCCCCGTGGGGCAGCTCCCGCAAAAGGGACGCCTGCGTTTTGGGAGCCAAATTCAGACTACAAACTCTTTTCAGAGAAGCCAACGCAGTGTCACCGGATGAGAGCGGGTTTCGATCCCCCGCTAAGGTAAAACTGGATTCATACCAGTGCTGTGAAGACTGAAGCTCTTCACACTCCATTGCCATTTAAAACAGAGCCTTCCCCTGGTCTAGCCACCAGGTTTTTAACCTGTTTAACCAAACAAAATGGAAATGTGAATTTAAACCAGCCCCGTACAGCTTCCAGTGTAAAAGCTGCACTCTTCTCATGGAAGGTTTTCCATTAAAAAGTAGGAGGAGAAACTCCAAGCTGGCTGGAGAGCTAGTGTCTTCTGGGGAGAAAAGCAATTACTTAGACTATTTCTCTACATCTCTGCTAAGTA
Source organism: Aviceda cuculoides (assembly GCA_035590195.1). NCBI lineage: Eukaryota > Metazoa > Chordata > Aves > Accipitriformes > Accipitridae > Aviceda > Aviceda cuculoides. The sequence continues at coordinate 15,967,130 of JAVJGG010000058.1, forward strand.
ACTGCAAAATACTATATGCTGTCTGCCGAACACTCAAGCAGCAGCAGGTCACATAATGCTTCACAGAGCCCAAAATAAATTTTGGCTATCATTCTGACTAAAGGGACTCTCGCAGCTTCTTGTGGCTAAGACATTCTGTCTGCAAAAATCCTGATCTTATCTGGAAGTTGCCCAGAATACATCCCTCACTCAACATCATAGGATATTTTTATTTCAGTGGGATTGCTCATTTCACCTTCATCAGAAGCTAATTCTTTTCTGAGTGAGGAAAAGGAAAGTTGGGCACTTCTACTCTGAAGTACTTGTTTCCTCACCCTGCACAGGTAAATCCCTGCTGGGAATTCTCCCTCGCTATCCTCAGTCCATATTAACATCAATTAGCATGCTCGGTGTGAATAACCACACAAGCTGGTGTTCCCATGTCCTACACGTTTATGGTACTTTCACTGCACCGTGCAGCTTCTGGCTTGTACACAGCCAAACGCCGGCTCTGACTCCACGGATTGGTTTTATATTAGTCCGGCTTCCCAGATACGTTACAGCTTTTTCTAAAACTAAGGGCATGATATTCATTTGGGAATAAAGGGAACCTACTGTAATATAGATAGCTAACGGATACCTTTTTCTAGTAGTTCTTTAACACAGTATTGCATTTCCGCCTCTCATCCTGCTTGGAAAAGGTACTTGAAAGAAGAAATGAGGTAAATGTAGGCTCAGCCACACAGTCCTGTAGAAGCAAATACAGCTAACAACCTATCAGCGTCAAGTCTATGTCACTGTATGTGATCACGTTAACTAATGCTCCGGTACAGTTAGCCTGAACCTGCCTTATCCCTTACTAACTTGTTAAAACACACAAGATATACGAGGCATTGAAGGAGCCCATCAAAATTATGTTTTGTTATCAGCTAATCACTTCACAAAATAATCACTCCTGCAAAACGCAGAGAAGCCTGAACTAATTTCCAGGGCTCTAAAACCTCCCTAATCCTGAAGACATTCAAATGGAGATTTAGAGCTAAGCTTTCTACCTCTGCAACGTGTTTCTATATTAATTAGAAACACGGGCTTTTCTACATGCGGATGCCACTTTTGGGTCTCACCAACCTTTCCATTGCGTTGCGTTTGACCCAATTCACACAGCCCTGTTGGCTGCGGCGGGCTCTGGCAAGATCACCCATCCTTTCGGCCTTTCAAGACTCGCCCTAATGATACCATCAACAGCAAAACATCTTCTCAGGGCTTTCGGTTACACAGCACACACACAGACATATCCACATCTGCTGGTCCTTTCTGCAGCTTGAGCCGTGCAAGTCCACAGCCCGGCAGGTCCTTGCCGTACCGCACATTTAAACGGACTGGCTGGGAACGTACTCTAAACCGTGGGGCTATCAAGGGTCTAGGGATGGCTACAGTGGTTCTCTTTCTTCGTATGATGGTCCAATTTCTTTGCTAGGACTCTTTCAATCCTGTATAGTGTGAGCACACAGAAGCCGGAGGCAGCTAGCAAGACACCCATTCTTGTTAGCTGCACGCAAGAAAGTGCTTTAGTTCGCTTTGGGGTTTTGTTTCAGGTATAAAGTCAGATGCTGCCATCACTCAGTGAATTTTCTTAGCCTTTTGAAAATTTTACCTACAAATCCCCTAATGAGTTTAGCTCTCTGAAGGTTTAAGAGCTTGCTTAGAGACATGCGGTGGGAGAACCAACTTCCCATACAGCTCACAGTGTATCCTAGGGAATATAAATCGCCTGGGGAAACATTCAAATGCATCTCTGGATTTGACTGTACTCCCTATTTTTCTCATCAAGACTGCATCTTCTTCAGCTGCCAATGTCAATGTCCACACAGAAGCATGCCTGCTCCTTAAAGGATGAGTGACCTGTCTTAAAATTACATTAGCTGCCATGTGGTTTAGTGATTTCCATCTGGGATTTCTGTAAACTTGAGAAATCTGTGAAAAATTAAGAAAATTTTAGAAGACGAGACAGCTTTTCATCATGAATACACTAGGACAACTTCTGAATTACAAGTCGTGTTATACGGGGGGGGGGGGGGGATCACATGTGGCCC
>JAVJGG010000058.1:15969301-16016177 GCA_035590195.1 Aviceda cuculoides
GGGGGGGGGCACTCCGGCGGGTCTGGGGGCAACAGGTTGGTGGGCGCAGGCAGCCCCGCGGCTCCGACCGACCTGCTGCTTCTGGCCCGCTCTTCCTCCCCCTTAAAAAGCCGGCGCGGTGGTGGAGGGCGCCGGCAGCCGGCTGGGGGACCGCACTGGTGCCAGCGCAGCCCGAGACCCGGTGCTGGGCCCTTCGCTCCCTCCCTGCGGGCTCCTGGCGCAGGCGGGTGTGGAGACCGGGACTCCCGGCTCTGAGTTGGCTCCGCTGCTCGTTGCACTCGCAAATTCCAAACGATGAGGGTAACCTTTTGTATCGCCCTCCTTTAAACAAAAGGTCTTGCGGATAGTGACCAAATCCATGCTCCCAAGACGGGGGTGGGGGAGGGGGAGGCTCCTGGGCATAGCTGCACTTTCTGGTTGTTGTTTGGTTTTTTTTTTTTTCTTATTGCTTTTTTCGTATGTCCTTGTATACTTAACAGATGTAAGCTCAGTGTATTGGGCATGAGTTAGAGAAATACATCACGCTTTTTAGAAAATGTTTTTCGTCTGGGAGTGTTTTGACTTAAGAACCCCCATCCCCAGTAATTGTTGGGTTTTGCTGTTAAGACAGCTTTCTTGTTGCACAGTGAAAACACATTAAAATAGATCCATATGTGGTTGGGAAAAAAAAATTCTCGTTAGCGAAGCGCATTTTACTCAAGATCTGTAGGAAAGATGTGTATGCTTTGTCTACAAGTCCTGTGGATTCTGCCTGTTCCCATTTTAGAAGTGCACAGAGAGTGTCAGAGGTCAACAAGTCCTGTTTTATCCACAGCAGAAATTCTTCTAATCTTATTTTTCAGTTGGTTTCATTGTCAGTTGTCTAGTTGGCTCCCTTCTCCCCCCCTTGAAACAACTGCATTATGAACTTTACAAGTTAGAATTTCTGAAACCACCTTTTTCTAGAGCTCTTCCCTACTGCTGTTCTTCAAGAAAAAAGAGTCAGTGTCAGAAGATGTATATGCTGAAAATTGACTGGGTGTCTGTTGGCCTCTTACCAGTACCCTGAATTACAGAATTTCAAACCTGGGAGCATTTGAGGAAAGGAGAACAGAGCTACTTACTATGCCTGTACTAGCTGTCAAGTGCCAAATCAAATAATTCCACCTTTCTGGTAATGGCTAATAAGTGCTACCTCTAAAGACTGATCAGTGATACTTATTCGTAATGTTACCTAGGTATTAAGTAACAGGCTTAAGTATTTGTGGCATGAGGATGTGGCTGTGGTATGTGGAGAGAAGTGTCTGGACATGGGAACCTTGTAAACTGGGTCTGTTGCAAAGGAGTAATTAAGTGGGACCACAGCTTCGGTATCTCTTGAAACTATGCTCCTGTGTGGAAGAGAAATCTGGGTCCATCGGTGCTGACCTAGGAAGAAGAGATGACCTGGATCCTTGCGTCTAAATTTTGGTGTGTATTTTCATTTGCCATTGTTGGATGCAAGTGTATAGCACTAGTTTTGAAACCAGGGACTGGAGCTCGTGTCCCCCGTGTCCCCAGGACTACAATTCTTTTGCGGCAAAATCTTTTTTGTGATTCGACCCACCCCTCTTGGTGGTATTGAGTTTTGTTTTTTTCTGTACTGCTTCTACTGGTGGAAAGCTACTGGGAAGAATAATACCGGGTGGTTAAAACAATCTCTCCTTGCAGCAGGAGATGTAAAGTTTGTCTCCTCTCAGCTGAAGTGAGCCTTGAATTCGAGTTACCCCCTTCCTGAGCGCACGTGGGGATCGCCGGGCTGCCACGGAAGAGGAGATGCCGCTTCGCCTGCGCTTCTCTCCCTGTGGCATGTGCTGTCCCTTCTCAGGTGGGCTGGTGGCTGGTCAGCGGGGGATGGAAGAAGACCCACTGGACCGAATCCTTCAGGATACCTGTGGAAAAATTCCTGGTTTTGTGGATTCAGACTGTGCTTAAGTGTGAGCTGGCTGTGGAGCTCTGTCTCGCTCTGGTCCAGGGCGGCTCTGGGGAGGGGAGGATGGATGACGCCAACTGCCACTTTTTAAGGAGAGGAATGTGACAAGGTGTGAATGGAGTCTCAGATAGCAGCTACTTAAGGGGGATTTCTAAAATTCTGCCTGTCTCCTTTTTTACCAGTTGTCTCAAAAGCAAGATCAGCCTTTGAAGAAAGTTGCACCTTTTATATAAAGGCTGGGAAGTCTGTGGTGTAAATATTTCCTTCTTTCCTTAGCATGTGTGGGACAACTGTCGTAACCGCCAGAAAAGTAGCACCAGAAAATACTGGAATTGGAAAAATTAGTGAGCAAGTGTATGTTGTTCATTTTGCAGCACTTTCTGTGTAGCGCACCTCTTGGGTGTTGGTTCCTCTGGTTGTGTGGCTATTTCACTTGCTGACAGGAAGGGAAATTTTTTGTTACAGATACCATAGGGAGAATCTAGGGCAAGAAGAGCTGCAAACACTATCTGGGAATTTATTAGCTGGAAATCTAGTCAATTAAAACAAGAGTGACCTTTGATCCACCGAAGTACCAATAATCAGGCAGGGGAAGGTATGCTGAAGTGGAGAAAATGTGTCCAGCCTCAGCAGGGGAATGAGCGTGTGCTCAGCAGCTGGAATGTCCGGGGGGTGGGCAGGCATCCCTGTTTCATGACAGCATTTCTTTCTGTAACTGAAACAAGGCTTGGAGAAACAGTCCTGAACCAGGTAGGTAGAATATCAAGTTCACCTGCCACCCGTTACCATTTTTTTTTTTTTTTTTTTTCCTTCCCCCTTGCCCTTTTTGTTGTTGCTGCAGTAGGCACAGAGAAAAATGGTGCATGATGCAGCTTGCTCAATCTTTAGACATAGCTGGTCTTCTAAAACTTGCCCCACCCACGTGCAAGTGGTGTTGCTAATATTTAAGAAAAAGGTCTTTTACCGTTGTTGGTGTTGTGTTGCTTACTATTATTTTTATAATGTCCCTTTAAAAAAAATGCTTTACATTTTTTCTGATCTCTGTATGTGTGTATGATAACATTCCAACAAAAATTGCCCAAAGGCAGCTTGTTCTCGCCTAATTTGACATCTTGAAATAAAGGACTTGCTTTTTATGGCAATGTGTGTATTTCAACAGAAGGTGAAATGACAACTTTGATGACTTTAATTGGAAGTCTTGCAAGCCTCAGTTTAGTTTTTCCTCGTTTTAAAGAAGCAAACTCTGAAGAGGGAGATCTTACTGGAAATAATGAAAATGAAAAGTTGAGGTGCTCAGGTGTAAATCTTGTGAAAATCTCCCATAGCTGCATTATCTTGATTACTTTTACTTTAAAATGACTCTTATCTGAGATGGCCAACTTGTATTGACAGTCACAGCACTGATTGTGGGTGATGGATAGAAAGTAATTTCCCTTCCTGTACTAACAATATTCTTAGGAACTCTGAAGTTGTTCTGCAGTCAACGTTATCCTTATTATATTAATAAATGTGAAAGCATCATAGTTTCAAGAAAGATCGAGGTATCATTTAAATAAATTCCTCTTCAGTATCAGCTTTACAAGGGCCTGCAGCCGTACCTCCTCAAGCTATGATCTCATTGCAGGCTAATCAAGGCTGGGCTTGGCTGGTATTTCGGCAAGATTTCCAAGTGAAACCTGGACTGTTGCAGGATGTTTTGTTGATTTAGTAGATAGAGTTCTTGTCTCCTGAATCAGTGCTGAATTCATGCCCCAGCTGGAGGTGCTGTCTTTCAAGAAGCAGCAGTATCAGACAGACTCCGAACCTTTGTTTATTTCTCTTTATTACATTGCACTTTCCTAATGTGCTCCTGTTTCTGGTGAGGTGTGAATTGTAATTTGTTTAACCTAATAATTATTTAAATTGTATAAAGGAATGCTTCTTTACTAATTGGCTGCAGAACTTCTCCCTGTGACTGGTATCAATTTATTATTTCAGTAGTAAGTGAAGTGATTACTTTTTTCTTTGGCCTTAAACATATAACTAAAAGCAATTATTTGTATTGCTATACTGCAACAATATTTAGAGGGGGAAAAAATCACCCTTTAATGGCTGTATACAAATTAATCAAAAAAAGACATTTGCAAGCAAATACCAGTTGCCTCCCTCAAGTTAGGTGCTTGAGGTGACCTACATTGCTCGTAGACATTAACAGTTCTTAAACTTGGCTGTGAAGCTTGATGTCCAGAGAGCCAGCATTTAGTGGTAATCTTTGGAAGTTACTGACCACTTTAATGTAAATGCAGTCATTTGTGTAAACAGCTGATTTATAAGTTACTAGGAGCCATTGTACTGTGGCTGAGAGAGTTCTAGGTCTCTGTACCCTGACAAATTTCATTTGCTTCCATCAGTTCTAGAAAAATAATACATGAAGGAGTATTCATTCTATTTTATTTTCTATCCGTATTTTCTTGATCATCAAAACCAAGCAAAACTACTAGCCTGTATGGGCCATAATTTGAACATGTATCTTGACCAGCAATTTTAAAAGAATGTATTGAATCACATTCTATATTTCTTCTGAAACCTTTATTCAACTTCTTAACTTGTAAGAGGGGTATATTGTTTAGGAAAGATTGGTCTGAGTTGGACCTTTGTGCTGTTAAATTTGACAGTTGAGAAATTTCAGGAAATGTTTATATATTAGAATGAATGTTCTAGAATTAAAATACTACCATGTAGCTATTTATCTTTTTTCCTTGTCAAATATATTAAAAGCTGTGGGTTTTTCAGTGCTACAGAAACTGTTTTGAGTGGTGTTTACTTTTGTGTCTGGTTGCTGGAACCCAGGTTTCTGTTATTGGAAAAGAGGAGTTGGTTTGCTTTGATGCAAGAAGATGTTATTGCTTTTTACTTCGGTAAACTGATTCACGAAGGGAATGCTCTCGATTTTAGCACTTAAATGGCTGTTGAATGAGCTCTTTATCATGACTGTTAATTTACTGGCAGAATGGAGCCCACCACAGTCATATGTGGTGGTAATGGTCTGGCTGTGGAAGTCTGCAGCTTAAGAGATGTTTTTTTTTTTTTTACAAAAGCATTAACAGTTGAAACGCCACCAGTATTGGAAATTGCATTTTAAAGCTATCTTGGATATTGCTACATGCGATCTACAAACTGTGTAGGGAGTTGAAATGAGAGGTTGGTTTAAAAGGCTTGTGACTCGAGAAGTTTCAAGTCAGTTGAGTTACGTGCTTAGAAGTCAACAGTGTGAGAGTGCAATTTAAGAGATGGTGTGTATGTGCTTGCGGGCCTGAAACTGCAGTTTTCCTTTGCACATTTCACACTACATTTCAGGACAAAAATCCTCCCCAGGAGGAGTCAGAATGCTGTGTTTAAAACCAGAACTAAGAAGCTTCCTCAGAACAAGCAAACTTAACTTTTGGAAGTACTGATTCCTTCCAAATTGCTTGTTTTTCTCTCCTCTGCGTTTCTCCCTTCCAGCTACTTAGGCAAAACCTGTCAAATCTATCATGATTTTTTTAGTTTAAAGCAAAATACAAACAAAAACTTACACATCTGTGGAGTCTGGCAAAGGAATTAGCGTGTTTTGTGGGAATAGTTACTGCAGTAGGAGTTAGACAGTGGGATTGCCTATTTGAATGTTTATTAATTTAGTCTATTTAAAGGACAGTTTAAACTTATCTTCTTGTTAGTGTCTGTTGCTACTTTTCAGTATGAATTTTGAATGCTACTATAGACATTAGCATAAAAATAAATGACCAGCAAGAGACCTCTCGGTATTGCTTGCTGTTGTCAGAGGATTGACAGTAACACCGTTTATTACCTAGTTAATGGTCATGCTTGTGTTTTGGGGGTTTTTGAGAGGAAAAAACAGTGTGGGCTTGTGTGGTGTTTGTGTATATGCTACATATGCTTTACTCAGTAGACTGTATATATTTTTTCCTGTAGAATTTGATTCACTCTGTTTCTCCCACTTAATATTTGAAGTATGGGAGTGTGGAAAGAACAAGGTCAATGGGAAATGAAACCTGGTCATGAATAGATTAGAGAAAACAACTGTTTAGTAGTAAGCAAGCCAATACTACACCACATATGTGAGCTTTTTTCTTCTTGAGGAAAGCCATTTGTGTTTAGTCTTCCTATGCATCTGTCATCTGTACAGAGAATACCTAATATGTATATGGATCTAGTTCCACGGATCGCTATTACAGAGGTTTGAGACAGGTCCCAGCCATTAAACGGATTTTTTTCCTTGCTGTATGTTTAAGAGAGAAAGTGCATGAGCAGTTTTGCAGAGAGGTAAGGTAAAAATTGATGCAGTTACGTTGAGAATTCACCTGTTCAATCTATGCAATCTTGCTTTCTGTTGTCTGTGTTTTCAGACTATTTGATATAAGGTCAGTTGAAGGGGTTTTTTAAATATACATAAAGAAAAATAGTGATGCCGCTCTGTAAAACTTATGGAAGTCTTTCTGGGTTTTTGGTTTTGGAGGGGGATTGTTAAAGTTTTTTGGCTTATCTTTAAGATAAGAAACAAATTTGGAAGCTTTCTGATTCCACACAGCACGTTATTTTCAGTTTCTTAAAGGTTATGCAGCAGATGTGCTGTGCTATACCCATCCTCCTCCTCTCCCCCACCCCGCCCCAAGAATATTATCACCACTCTGGTGGTGAATTTTTAGGAGTTTAATTTTTGTACTACTTGTAACTTCACAGATATGGTCATGCACAAGCAAGATGGACTGTGAGGTTTATGGAATGGGTAACTGAATGCGTTTTGTTTAAATGCATTCATTCAGTGATAGGAAATGTCTACAAAGTAGACTGTAACCAGTTTTTAAATTCAGCTTGGTGTAGTTGTAGAATGTGTTTGCATCCTTCATAGAGACTTTCCAAGCAGCAGACTTTTGGTGGTATTCACCCAGACTTAAGCTAGATGTTTAATAGAGGTAGGTATTTTTGGAAAGTGATTCAGTGTTTAAATTAGACGTGACTGAAGTGCTCTGTATTGCTTTCTAACGGTGCCTACCATTCATTTGCTGTCAACTGTGAGAAGCTGAGGAAACCCGTGGTTCCTCGACACATACCTAGATGCCTATGAGGTACCTGTACTAAGATGAAATATGCCTGAGCAAGTTGTCATCTGCGTATTTGCAATGTGTGTGGCTATACCTAAAACTGTTGAAAAATTCTTTACTTCTCTGATTGTGCTTTGTTTCCGAACATCACAGTAACGTAGCTTCTCAGTTTGATTTATCGAGCTGATCAGGGGAGAGTTGTAACCTACCAAGGACAACGACATTTGTGAAGTTAGGAGAGAACTTCCTTCCCCTCCCTGTAAGTTAATACAATATCAGTATTCAGTCTTTAAGAAATTCAGGGCATTCTTGGTAAGCACAGGTCAGGTCACGAAGATAAGAGAATGGCTTCTGCAACATAACAAGTTATTGGGGGATCTTTTTAGTGGCATTTGTGTGTACCTGAGAGTCATTGTGGTGTGCCGAACTCCCCAAAGCAGAAAGAGATGACTGTTGGTAAATGCTAGAAATGCAGCAAATTGCTGCTTTGAGAAACTAAATAGCTTTTGTCAGGTACACAATGCTTGGATTGGCTTATAAAGTAGAAACAGATGGCATAGAGTGACAACAGAAAAGAGGTGGTTATTTCAAAGCTCTTCTGAACCTGGATGAAATGGCAAAATCAACTGAAAACTTTAAACTGGTCAGGCAAAGGCACAGTAGCATTGGCACTGAGGGGAAGGCTTCATGTCCTCTGTCCCTCTACTTCTCCTGCCTTACCCCCCATCACCCTTCCCCTCTGCCACCAGCCCTGCTTTCTCCCCCTTTAAATCTCCCTCTCCATTTCTAAAGTATTAGATTCTTTGAACTATTTAAATTCTACTTATTTATCCTTATCTTATGGGATGCTTTCTTTGCTCCAGGCTCTTAGCTGTTCTGTCAGTCGTATTTCTGAGATCTAGACCACCTCCATACTCACAGTAGTCTAGTCCTTTGCTGTGTGTTTTTGTCATCTACAACAACAGGGTGTTTAATGTTCTGGTAACAGCAGAGGTAGTTATCTCTGAGCAGTTTGGCAGAGGTTGTAAGAATGTCCTTGCTAATGTGTGAAGTTGAATTCAATTTGTTTTTGTTTAAACTGTAGCATAACCTGATAAAACTATTTCAGAGCTTCTTTAAATGGAAAGATGAACTTCATTCTAAGCTGTGCTTTTTCTTTTAAATGGAAGAAGATCCAAGTGTTAGTGAAACTTAATTGAAACAAAATCCGGAGCCTTTTAAAATGGCCGGATGCTTTAATTTTAGAGTAACAAGTTCTTCATCCTCAGTCCTTCTATTATGTTCTCTCTGTAATGGACTTGCAGTGAAGCCTGAATAGCTGAAGTAGGAAGAGATCCGTCAACGGGGAGCATGAGAGTACGATAAATTTGTTTGAAAGTGAAGCACAAGTACCTACTGCTGTACTCAAAATTGCAATACTTTTCCTCTTCAGTAAAATAGATTGTTGTTCTCAAAATCCCTTCACAAAGCTTTAAAAACAGATTAGTTTGGATTTTTTTCTCTCTTGAGATAAAACATACTTTGTTATACACTTGCTTTGAAAGCTTCCAACGTAAACTATGAAACAAAGCAGTTATCTCCCAGTTTCCCAAATACATATAAACTACTCGGCATTCTTCAGGAAATAAACTACTGTTTGGTTCAGTGAATACTGTAAAAAGTTACCGTTGGGGGGTAACAGTACTTTATTTGGAAGCTGTGTATTCTTCAGTAAACTACTGTAATCTTTTAGGATAGTATCATAGAAACATGATTTCATGGTAAAGGAAGCTAAACACTTCCTACACAGTATCAGTTAGTCATCACTGTGTTAATTTTCTTTAAACAAATTAGATGCAAAAATGAGTTTGTGGGTGTCTAGCTGGCCGATATCTCATACAACAAATTCTCCAACTCCTGATGCATATTTAGATTTTGGATAATGAAATGATTACAGTATTGTAAGTTGCTTTCTTTCCCCTACAAATACATGTTTTGTTGATGCAAAAGAAAGGAGGACATTAGATTTTCATTAGAGGTATTTGCAGTTGTCTCTTTTTTAAAACAGAATAGCAAAGCATCCATTTCAGTCATTCATTTAAATAAAAGAAAGATGCAAACATACCATGTTGACATAAGGTAGTGTCTTGTTGGGTATTTATATGTGGAAAGAATTTTAAGATAATGGGGAAAACTTGAAGCTTTATGTATCTGTTAACTATAATTAATGTTTAGAATAGTTAAGTCAAGATTTAAGAGAAATGTATACTTTCAAAATCAGCTTTTATAAACAATTTGTAATCTGTTTCTTACAAGACTATTTTGGTAAAGTGCCTTTATTTCTAAATATAAAGGCATCTGTAAAATTAAAAAGCAGTGTCGTGTTCTGAGGCTGGAAGATGTTATATAAATACTGGATTCTCTTATATGGAGCTCTAATGCTATAATGTTATTTCTACTTTCCAAAAAAATGGTAGGGCAAAACTTTAAAGCTCTGAGGTAATTCCCCCCCCCCCCCCCCTTTTAAACTATGTATTCTTAGTGTGCGCGAGAACTTCTGTATTTCCTGTTATTTTTCCTTTCCTGTGTTTTGTAAAAGGTAAAACCCAACAGTTTGCTCCCCTGCTTATAAGACTTTAACTGCAGTGATTTATTAGCAAAATAATTTTTTTTCCCTACTGTCTTTACCTTCTGGGAACTAGATGTTTTTCCTGACTGCTGGGGGAGATTGCTATCGAGAGCAGAGAGGAGGGCTGCGCCTTTCCTGACACCTTGGAGACCTGAGGAGTTTCTGTGATTGCTCAATCTGATGTTAGGGAGGGGTGTAAGGCAAGTCTTTTGTTGCTCAACTGAATTTCTTCTGGCTGATTAAGGAAACTGTCATCTTAAAAAATATCGTAGCTGTGACCTGTTATATCAAAGGTGTAGGTGATTAAAATGTGAGGGTGGAGAGACAGTGTGGTGCTTTGGTGGTGGTTTGGTTCCACGAAGCCAGTGATGAGCCCGGGTTCGCAAAGCTATAAGACGGAACCCTGTGAGAAGCAAGGAACTGGAAGTGTTAGCCAACTGAAAATTGGGAGAGCTAGTAAATTAATTGCCTCTTTTGCCACAGGTTGCTCGTGTACCTGTGTGGAGTTGTATGGCATCTTTGCCTCAGTGTCCAGTGTTGAATAGGACTAATAATATTTCCCTACTTGACAGAAGTCTGTTTCTCAGGAAACACCTGACATGGAAGTGCTGAAATATTATTGTGACACAGACTTTATAGTCTTTCTAGTAAAACCCAGGACCCAAATATATGGAAACTCTAGGAGTACATAGAGTTGTCTTAAAGGGCTGTAGTTGTGTGATTCTGTCAGGAGTAAATTCTTCTCCACAACAGAAAACAATGCTTTCTGCTTGTGTATCTCCAGTGTTTGTCATAAACAATGTACCGAAGTGTACAATTAGATCTTTTCTCACAAAATTAAACCTACTACCTATCCAAAATGCACAGATGTTCTCAGTGCCTCAGAAAAGTAGAAGAGATGAATGGAGTGAGACAAGCTGTCGGCACCTGAGTGGGAGGGAAAAAAAGACCCATAATGTGGACTTACGTGAAAGGTCAACCAGACATTTGAATCTGAGATTTGAAACACTTGTTAGCAGCAAAGCTTCATAAGGAAATACATTTTTGTAGCCAAAACACATGTCCTTGCTGACCACTTGAATTTCCTTCAGTTTCTGATGACTATGACCTACTTACAGCTCCTTGACAGAAATATACTGTCAGCAGCTTTAAGACTGATGGTGAACTTCTGGTTCATCATGGTCTAAGGTGTAACATAGGATACAAGTTTCAGCAGAATGAAGGGAGCATGTACATGTTTTTTTCTAACTGCAGGCAAACTTAAAAATCCAGTTTCTTTGTCTGCACATCACCAGCACCAACTGGAGACTACTCTTTGCTCCAATATGTTGTATCAATGATTGGTACGGTTGCCTCACATTTCAATCTAAAGGTTTTAGGCTAGCATAGACTTTCCCATCCTAAATACAGTGCTGCAAATAGTAGGTCTTTAGCAACCTAGTTTATTTTGCTGAAGGCTGACTGGGGAAATGTTGCATGAGCAATTTAATTAGCCAATTAGAGGGAGTGGAGATGAGCAGCAGGGAGTGGCAACATCGTGGTATACAGTCACACACCCCACACTGACTTACAGGCTGCGTCCAGCTGACTTCCAGTGAAAATTAATTTGAAGTATGGAAATTATTTTAGAAAACAGGAGATAAGCATTTACAACTTTTGAATTCTCATTAATGAGCAGTCTGAATCCAGACCTGTACTCTTTCTTCATGTTGTGATTTTAAAAAAAATGCATCCGGCCCTCTTCTGAGCACAAAATGGATGTAACTGTTATTAAGATCAGAGTAAAAAGAAAGCAGTTTTGCTTGTTTTAACTCTTTGCTGCCAAAAAATACTTCATGTTTGAACATCTAGGGGAGCCTGTTCACTAAATCAACACTAAACTAATCAAAACTAAAAAGTCATGACACATTATAGCTAGGTCTGCGTCTGTTGTGGGTACCTCTTTGTCTAAAGGCTTGGAATTTTCTGGGATATTTGATTGATGCTGGCTGCAGTTTGTTATGGCCATGTTTTCTTCTCTTTGAGTTCTGGGGAAGTTTCTGTGAGGACTTTTTTGTGCAGTTGGTTTTGATGTGAAATAAAAAAATTGGTTGTATACCTTCTAATAACATTATTACTTTTAGAAAATGTTTTTGAACTTCAGACTGAAAGGTTTTCTTTCAGATTTCTGATTTAACTTTTTTGTAGCAGTTCCAGTGCTAATTTAACTACTTCTCGGTCACTGGAAAGTTGCATCTAGATCTAGACTGTTACAAAACATTTCAAGGAAAATTCTTCATAGATGCGTTTGACTCTGTTAGTAATAAGACTGGCTTCCACTGTCTAAAACACAGCTGCAGTCAGTGACCTGAAAAGCAGCTCCCTTCCACCCCCCCAAAACCAATCAGTCTTTAGACACTGGACAGTAATTCTCGTTTGCAGTAAATCAATGAGAGGAAGGAGAAAGCATGCTATTTGGCCATGAAATTTAGCATGTTATCATGTATAGTTGTAATGAGTGTGGGCTAGGGTTGTATATGTAACACTTAATTACAGAAGTCTTAAATCATTCCACAGAGTCATTTGCTCTGTAAATTTTACATTCTTGTAACAGGCTTTATGTTTGTTTGCTTTTACTTATTTTTTTTCTTCTAGAGAAGACAGAAGAAGTGTGGCATCCTAGTGGCGTCTATGTAATTTTATCAACCGAACTGCAATTTTCCAAACTAACGGGAGCAACAATAGGTTGTTGTTTCCTGTGGGAGTCAACACTAGGAGGTGACTGGGGTACCTTGCCCACCAGGTTTAGGTTTCTCTGCTGCCAAAGTTATGTTTGGATTCAAGAACTCAGTCTCTACGTTCTGGAGGGAGCGTGTTGTAGTTGCCTCTTCTTTCCCATGCTTGGTCCCAGCCTTTTCTTATTTTCCTTTAACCTGTTCCAGTTTTACCTCTCTCTTACCTAGAAGTCTTTATCCCTTATCATTCTCCTCATCTGAGGGGTTCTGGATTCAATTCAACAGACAAAATCTTCCTTCTTTACAGGTTTCTCTTGCTTTGATATTTCTGTCCCTAGCTCCAAATCTCGTTTCACCTTTTCCAGCCACGTGCAGTTTGGCTTGCGTGGCCTCCTTCCCTTTTCCTTGGCACCTCTCTGCTTAAAGCCCCAAACCTACAAAATGTTTAGCATGGAGGATCTCCTCACGGGACTTGCAGTTGAGTGAGACTTGTAATAGCTGGACACTTTCAAATGTGTTTAACTCAAGCAGCATAAGGCATATATGCAGGTAGACAACCGTGTGCGCATCCTGGATGCTGTCAGGTTACTCCTTTCACTGAAGCAGGGGTCACCAGATTGCTTCAAATTAAGTTGCCAGTTTTGCTTTTTAACATAAGCATTTATTTCTTCATTTGATTTCTTCATTTGTTTCTTGGAACTGAATGAACCATTTCAGTTTAAATTTAAGAAAATTGAAGGTTTGAGGCTGACGTGCACGATGGAAAGTTTCTGCCTGACTAATTTGAAGTATGGCAAATTCATCAGCCACTGAAAGAAAATATGATCTCGTGATGGGAAGCATCAAACAACTTTGATTACTGAGGTGGCTAATACCACCTGTCGTTAATTACCAAAATGGATCTTAGAGTAAGATGAGGAGATCAGATGATTTTTGTCAAACTATGGCTTAGATCCTACTTTATTAGAAAGGTGTAATATAGAAATAAGAGCAACAAAGATGTCTGCTTTTGTTTGTATTGAAGTTTATAGTACAATGAAGAGGAAGTTGCGAGCTTGCAGGAAGAACAGCGATTTTTATGTTTTTGTAGTTGTATTTGAAGTTAATCAGTCTGTTTTTAATTCAAAGCCAGAATACACATAACAGACTGTGACCTGAAAAAGTATCCTGTGAATGTTGGTACGTAACAGAGCACATAGTTTTTTCTCTACCTCTGTGATTCACGCAACTAAGACATCTCATCCAGCTTTAGTTTTGAAGAGTAGAGTGTCTAGCAAGGTTACTGGATGTTCTGTAGTGTTTGATGATAGCTGGCCAGGTGATGATTAAATTGTAGCAAAGCACCAGAAGAGTGTGTCTCCTCTGAGATATTCTAAGAGTTATTTCCCTTTCCGACTAGGCTGTGAGTTGAGGCAGGAGAATGATGTAGTAGTTCCACATTTTAAAAGCCGAACTAGTTTTAATGTACAGTGACAGAAAAGGAATTTTCCATTCTTGAGCACGTATTATTCAAAGCTTGCAGTTTTGGAAGGAAAGCAGTAACACCTTATGACCTCCAGCACATTCCAGTGTTTTGTGTTTGAGGTGGTTTTGTTGTTTGTTTTTTAAAAAGTGACGGTTTCAAATGAATTTTGTTCTTATCTGATTTATGTTCACCGATCCATTTCCTGAACTGACCAAAATTCTGATGAATGGCACTTTTTTCAGGGGTTTCAAGGTTATATAATTAAAATTAAATCTTGAAGTTCATAAGCTTTAGTTACTGAATGCTGGACCTCAATCTCAAAGCACTGGAAAAAACCCAAACTGTAAGCTGTATCTCTGTTAAAGCACTTGTAACACGATGCAAGTTGTGCACATGGGATGGGGACTGGTCCTAGAAGGCAAGAAAAGCCTTTAAAAAGATTTTTAATAGGCAACCATGTGAAGTTTAAGATGCAAACCCATCATAAAAAAGGGAGTCCAGAGTCTTGGGTGTTAGAAACAAGGGTGCAGTCACCATAAATAGGTTGGTTTTTTAATCTGATACATGACACTTGACACAGGTTTCCAGTTTATTAGGAGGATGTTGAAAATTGGGTAAGGTACTGGAAAGTGGCATAACAGTTACTTAAAAACTGACAAAATGTATTTTACTTGAGGAAATTGAAACACAGCCCAAAATTTGATAGATTTTTAATCTAACAAACATGAAGCCTTGCCGTGTTTGAAACGATAGTAATAGTTTCTAACCTTAAGAGGAAAGTTGCAAGGCATATTGCTTAATGTTTTCTGTTTCTTGGTGGGTTTGTTTTGGTTTGGTTTGGTTTTGGGTTTGTTTTGGTTTGGTTTGGTTCTGGTTTTTTTTTTGTTTGGTTGGTTGGTTTTGAAAGGTACTTGCTTAATCTAAAACAAGTTATTGGGCTCAGTATCAATGTACCTGGAGGAAAGCAGATCAGAAATAAAGTTGGATTCTGAACTGATAGACCCTTTTAGTAATCTGTCCATTCACAGGTATTTAGTTTCTGAAGAAAAAGAAATGGACATTGGGATTCCAACCCAAAAAGCTTTGAGTTGTATGATGGCAGAGTAAATGCTAGCAAATTGTAGGATCTGTAATCTATAAAGCCGTTAATTAGTCACAGAGGAACCGAACAGGGAAACTTTTGACTGATACCATTCAGGTTAAGTACCGGAAGAAATGGGTTTTGTTTTGTACTGCATTGTGTTTGCAGGGTACTCAAATGAAAATATGTGGCTTTGTTAGTAGTTAAACACAGCTTTGGATCCCTGTTCTTCCATGGTCATAAGATTGTTTATATAAGATATGCGATCAGGTTTTACTGTGAAATAGTACAGTATTTTCATTTATTGGTTAAACTCCAGATGATTTTTGAGATTAGAGTGGATAGTGTTGGAATTTCTTAGTCATTCCTTCAACTTGTATCCCTGTTTCCTTATTTAAAGGACAACAATTTCTTCAGTAGTTTTGAAAAAAAATCACTGAGATTACTTAAATATGAGTTGTAATTAAATGATTCTACTTAATGTCATGTCACTATATAATGTTTCTGTATTCTGTATTATTTCTTAACCTTATGTTTAGTGTCATGTTAGTGTTTGTAGGTAAAGCTTTCTTTGTAGGTTTTTCTCTGAGGTGTAGAAAATTTTTTAATCTGCCTATTCTCTTTTCTAAGGGCCCATCTTAGCAGGGAAAATAAGCTCCTTAAGATATTAAGGGTTTAAAATGAAATTGTATTTATTATTATGGATTCTTTAGTTTTCTCATTACTTGTACAGTTGGTTTAATTCCTTCTCATAGAGTTTGGCACACTGTCCCTAATGATGTGTAAATATATCTGAATCATAACCTATTTTTAATGAAAACGAAAGATGATGTGCTGTACATTAGGTAGGAACATGTTAAAAATTCTTTGGTACTAAGGTATAACAAACCTCAGTGACTTCTTCCAAGATACTCCCCATGTGTATGGAGGCCTATAGTTCTGTGGAATTCTGTTGGTGCACATCCACTTGTTCATATATGTCAGGCATTTCATTTCTGCTTTTGAGTTCAGATTATTTCCAGATCCTAGAAAATTAGCGATGCAATAAGGATGATAAATTCCCTTTGAAAAACAGATGCCAAAAAGGTTCTGGCTTTTTTTTTTTTGCTGGATGTTGAGCCAAACGAAATCTCTCTCTTTTGTCTTAAAAATCTCTGTTAGCCACAGGATTTTTCCTGTGCCGTTGTTACTGACTTATCTGCTTGTGTTCCTTGGAAAAATTTGGAAATACTCATTGCATATTGAAAACAATAAAACAGTGTGTGTAAGAATGAGCTTGTATGGGTTGAATTGCCACCAGCTTTTTTTCAGCTGTAGAGCAGCTTCATCTTACTCCTTGAAGCATGTTGGCAGTTCAACGAAGATACTGCAAGTGGTGACATGGCAGTAGAAAGGAATATTTGAAGCAGACTTAATATCAGTGCAATAACATACTGGGTATTGCTCGAAGGTAAGCTAAGCAAACACTGCTTAGGGGATTGTATGGGACAAGCAGACCATTTTTTTTGGAAGACTAGATCTGGTTCTTCTGGTTCACGTGCGCTTAATGTCAAATACTGTCTGTCTTTTCTGCCAGCGGTATATATAATCTGAGTGGAGAATACCTCTAGAGCCCTCTACTTCTTAATACTGATGGACAGAGTAACCACTTCTGTAAGACTGGATAGCTACTATCACTTAAGAAAAATGGCCAAAAATGTGTGGACGCAATCTGTGACATTAACATTCATTAGTCTGCAAGTGTTGATCCATCTTTGAGAGCTGCACTGAAGATGGTAATGGTATAAGCATCAGACTTGATTATGGGTTTGAACCCTTGTGCAATTACTTGCATTTTGCAACTAGTGACTATATCTGCTAGTGGTGGCTCCTCATTTTCCAAAGAAATGCCAAATACATAAGTAACTGTATGGCATAAGGCATGGTGCTCTGAAAAGATGGTGGTCTAGCAAGAAAATGAGTGGACACACCACCTGTTCTCTGGTGATGTGAAATTTGCTTCCCTTTAACAAAACAAGATGTAGCCCTCCACTCTTATGGGTAGCCCATGTGGATCATAAAATAAACAGAAGGATTAAAGCATAAGGTTGTCCACTTTGGCTGGGTTTAAGCAATATATGCTGTAGTTTGTAGGCTTCATGTTGAAAATTAAACAAGAAGTGCTTGAAGAAAATGTTGAAGTGCTTAGTTCCCTCAATATATGTTTTGAAGATGGAGTTGTAAATTTCTTCAACTGGAGTCTGAGCTGTACCACTGGCACTGGTGACCAGAAACTTCAGTTTGTTCTGCGGGACCTTCTCAGATTCCTTTCCGAGAGAAATCTACTTGTCTGCCAGACCAACAACATGCTGGAAGCTGCCTGAAGAATACAATAGCAAAATTTCTGAAATTTTACAAATACGTAACTTCTTAAAGGTGAAAACCTGTGCTCTCGTATTGGAAATGATCAGCCACACAGCTGTGGGATTTCGTGTGCCACGCTTAAAGACAATCCCATGATTTGCCTGGGTGTGGAGACCCGAAAGGGCGTGCGGCAGCACTGGAGGTAATTACACAAGATGACAATAGCAGCAGGTTGTGGTTATCTCAGTGGCTGTATCAGCTTTGTGCTCGTAATTATCACAAGGAGAACTTCCTAAGGGAACCCGTGTCATATTGATATATGGTCACTGTCATAACCTGGCTGGAGTCAGCTTTGTGACTCCTTGAGCGTGGGAGGTGTATCAAGGCATAGTTTCTGTTTGCTTTGTAGTTTCAGAGGGAAAGATCTGTGGGAAATAAATGTGGCCAATACATTTGCAAATGTGATAAGCTCTTAACATGCAGGTCATGAACCTTAATGATGTATTGGGCATCCCCACTGATGAGGAAAACATCTCGGTCTTGCCAGTCAAAGATTTCCATTGAGGGCTAGACATTTTTTCCTGACTTGCTGCAGTCTCTGTATAATGACTGTTGCAGGAACATTTCTGTGTATTCTCAGAGAGCAGCTTCTAATTTCTTTCACATTTTAAATTTCATACATTTGGAGAGAACCAGTATTTTCAAAGCTAAGAGAACATACCTTGCTGGTTCACAGAGGAAAAAGTAGTTATAGGGTAGCTCTGGAAAACTTAGAAGACTAGTAATTTCAAGTGAAGTTATGTTGCCTAGGAAGATTCCTGTTCATTTTACTTAAGTATGCATTTATGGAGTCACTGCAAGTAAGAAGGAAACTTACGTGAACTATTTTTATTTAGTCACAAGTTCATGCGAGTGGACTGATTTTGTTTGGTTACAACTTGGCCTATTCTGAGATTTTGTAAAAGCTAAGTATTTGTCAGCTTTATTTAGGGATTGGAGTTGCAATTTCCTCCTGAAGCTTTAAAATTCTCAGCTGAAATTCTTTCATTTCATAAAAGATAACTGTTGGCACTGGTGAGTCTGTCAGTGATGAGTCTCTGTCAGTATTCACTGCCAGAATAGTGATTAATTTACTGTGCAGTGCAAACCAGAGAGTCTGATAAGCTACCTGTGCTTTCAAGTCAGTAACATTTCCTTTTTTATAAAAATAATAAATAGCAATATAGATTTGTATCAATCCATTTCAAGCTTCTGTTTGACTTTGGCATTTAAGCATGCTCAAAATGGTCTTACTGCTTCACATGCAGTGTTGCCATGAATCTTACAGGCTGAATGGTACTATAGAGTTTAAGGATTTTTATAGAATAACTATATTGCCTTTATTTCTTTTCCTTTATCATTGGATGCATTTGTACTTGTATCCAGAGTCAGAGCTCTGTTTTTTGTAGCTCCTTCGAGATAGCCATCCTCTGAGTAGCTGTTTTATGGATGCACTTTTCCACTGCTGTTTTCAAAAACCCGTTTACCCTGGCCAACAACATCTGCTACTCCTGACTATCACAATATTGCTTAGAGCCAGTGTGACCTTGCGCCTCTTTCTAAAAATGCCTTACCTGTAATTGTTGACAGTATCCGTTACTTTCAAATCAAAAAGGAAATTAGTTTTTGTTAGTCTCGACTTGCTAACATTACGCGTTTTATGGTAGCTGCTACATAGGCAGTTTAATGTGCTCTTTGTGCTATGGATTGATTTCCTCCTCCTTCCCCCTCGCCTTCCTCCTCAGCATCGTGAGACAGGGATATTGTCTGGGCAGTCATTTCTGCCGTACCTGGGAACATGAGGACAGCCCTAGCGACTAGGGACAAAGTCTGCTGGACCTTGTTTCCTGGTTTTGGAAGTAACTAGGAGTTAATAATTGAGGAAGGGTTCTAAGAAGCAGAAGTATAGTGTAATTTTTTTTTTTTTTTAAATTATTTCCCCTCTTTCCTTTCCTTTTGATATGGTCTTCTAATAACAAGTTAGGATTGTCTGAATCATTTGTGTTTAAAAGTAAATTATCAAACTCATGGCAGGACTGGTTTTTGGTTTTTGTCTTTTGGGGTTTTTTTAACCTCACTCTATCTTTAAACTTTTGCCTTCCCCAGAATCTACTAGCAATGTTTCATACCTGCTTTTAAGAAAAAGGTGCTATTTTACACAGCTGTCTAGCTGGCTTTATTATATTTCTGAAAAACAACAGGCCATCTCCATTTTGTGGATTCATGATAGTATGTGTTACAGATTCTTGTGTTATAGACTAATACATAATACTGTATAATAGCTCTTCTTGCCACATCTTTTCTAAGCTCAAGTCTGTCTGTCCTGATTCAACTCTCATGTAAATATTGGTCAATATCTCTGACCAGCCTGTTCTCTTTTAGATTTCTAAATTCTGCTGGCGGCTTCTTTGGGTGGGATGACAAGAATTACCTGAAACTTTCAGTTTATAAATACCATAGGGGATTGATTGACACAGCACCATCATGTGTGAGTGAGAAGGGAAAGCCAATCCCTTCCTAATAATTCCAGGTGTTTTATTTACTTGTCTGCTGTTGACCACAGAACTGCTGTTTTCAGAGCACTGCCTAACACGATGCCAGTAAAGATCTCTGGCAGGCTCCCCAGTGGGTGCTGGTGGGTCTGTGTTTATTGCTTGGGGGGGAGTGGGTGAGTTTTGTGTGTGCGTTGCCTTATCTACAGTAACTTTAAGCAACGCGGTGTTGTTGCGTGGCTTTTTGCAGCCAGTGCGGCTTTGACTAATCCAGGTAGTCTTGCATCATCAGTAAACTTTGATTGTTCATCCTCTTGCAGATTGCTTATTTAAAAACGAAAAAACAAAAAAAACCCAAAAACCCAAACCAAAACTGAAACCACAAAAAAAACAAGACAAACAAACAAAAACCCCAACCAAAACCCCCAAACAAAAAAATGAACAGCACAGGCCGTGCTGTAGGTGCCAGGGAGACTCTTGATATCCTCTCTGTATTGTGAAACTGGCCTTTTTATTTCTATCCTTTGTTTTCTCCTTACTGGGTTTTTAGAGAGGAATCTTTTAATCCCATGACAGCATAATTTTTTAACAAGTTCTGGTAAGAAACGCTGTAAAAAACCAAAACAAACAAGCAAACAAAACTTCTGGGGCCAGGGGGGAAGTAAAAATAAATCGTGTATTGCTTGGATAATTCTTTGTGTTGAGTCCTTCAAAGAATTTTAACTCAACTATGACACAGAAGCGTGCAGAAATCTCACTCTGCTGCTGCCTGCTGCGTGTTACTAATGCCATCTCTTCTGTCGGGTGTAAATTGGTAGAAACTATAGTACTTGTGTACTTACCTGAATTTCTCAGGACTGTTGTGGGGCTGCTTTAGAGGTTATTTTCATATATTGCCTTCATTTTGTGAGGTAGCAAGGTTGTTTTAAATGAGAGGTTATACTCTCAGTATGAGTTGCTTTAAAACATATTCTGATCGTGGTTTGTCGAAGGTTGTTGTGGTGGGTTTTTCCTCCCCCTTGCTGATGCTTCAGCTTGTGACTGTTCTACTGATTCTTCCTTTTGTAAGATATTACTCTGGTATGTAGGAATTTCTAGGATTTTCTCTGAAACATCTTTTTCTTGAAAATTTTACAGAACGCTTCACTTAAGTGTTAGTGGCAGTGCAACATCTTGCTGAGTACATGTATTATACACAGGTTGTTACTCGGGATCTGCAGAGTTTTTGACTGCAGCTCCAAATTTTTTATTTTGTCTTCCCAGATGAAATACTGAGGCTCCTTTCTTGATCTCCAAAAGTTTCTAGTTTGGTTCTTGGCATTCGTTAGAATAGCAGCATTGTGATTTTAAGTGAACAGGAAAGGCTGAAAACAAAATAAAGCTGTATGGTCCTATTACTCTTTAGAGAATGGCTTGAAATAAAACCTGATTTGCAGTGTGAGTGATGTGCTTGATCTCACAGACACCTGGCCAAAAGCAGTTTCAACAAGCAGCTGTATTTTTCATTCCATAAGTGCTCCTATACCTTGTTTATAAGACAAGGACCTGATCCCATTTTCTGGTCAGGGATAATTACCAGCAAAATTTGAACATGCTTTACTTTGGGTTTGGTTGTTGTTTTTTTTTTTTTTTTTTGTCTAGTCTTGCATAATAACAGTCCATAGCCTAGTTATTTTTTATAAATTATTAAGCATTCTTTAAATTATTACTTAATCAGACAATTGGCCCTGTCTTCTTTCTAGGAGGCAGCTGTTTCTCAGTAAGACAGTCCTATTTGTTGGACTCCTGTCCAGCCAGTCCTTCCTGGATTTGTTGGACAGTCCTGACTCATTGATCTTAAACCCTTTTTTCAGATCATCTTCTGACTCTGAAGCTTGACATTTGAGGATGGCTGGGCCCAAAACCACTTGCATACATTAATAATGCTTTCTGTGGTTTTTCAGTATGTTCTTTTTCTGTCTGTGGTATGGCATTACCTGGCTGTATTTGTTTGCTTCCATTTCTCTTAAGTGCTTAGACAACATAATTCCCTCATCTGGCATTGTCCACGTGTGGACATCATTTGCTTTTCTCAGGCTCTAGGAAGCTGTGCAGCTTTTGTTCTGCATTAAAGCCATAGTTATAATGTTGCTTCCCTTATTTCAAGAAGAGTTCTGAGCTGTAAGTGAGCTTTCTGAAATGACAAGTCTTTGGATAATTGGGGTTTTTTTCAAGGTAACTTGTGCCAAAGTTGAAATTATTGGAAAATAAGGGCACGTAAGGTTATCTTGTGAACTAGGTTTTACCCAAGGGCCTGAATCTTGCTTCAGGATTTGTTCAAAGAGAATACTTGTCTCTTCAAACCTCATTTTGGCAAAAGAAACTTCAGTGTAAGATTCAGGCTTCCTTTGTAATCTCCTTTTTCTGTTATTTTGTCACACCCTTGTTCACTTACATCTGTATGAACTCCACTATGCTTTACTTAAGAGAAAATACCATTGCTCCAAACGTACTGTGTGGGCTAGCTGGTTGGAAAATACAGCAGTCTGGCTTCTTAGCTGAGCTGTGTGTTTGATTTACTGTAAATGGGCTAATTAAATGTAAGATGCCATACTGCTCATGTTTATGTGTAAGGAAGCTATGCAGCATTTAGCCCAAGTTGCTTAGAGTTTTCTATTTCTGTCCATTGATTTGTTGTAGTTATATATAAGGAGATAATATTGGTATAACAAAACTTGAAGTAAAAAGTAGAGAAATAGGCAAGACAAAAACTATGTTGTGAGCTGCTCAGTTTGTGCTCAGCATTTCTAGATATTTTTCAAATATAGAGCTAGCTCAGATTTTTGTATTTTGTTGTTAAATAACTGAGAAGAGATTTGTGATTTGTTTTTACAGTCGTTCATGGGAGTCTTAATAAAGACTAATTGGTGAAGGATCTGTCCTTTTTAACCCTTTCGTGCAGAGAGACTTAGCAAGCTTAGCATTACAGTACTTTCAAAGAAAGAATAGAGCGGCAGTCTGTTATTACTACAATTGAGATCAATTAGGCTGTCTTAAGGGCCTCGTTGTAGAAACAGCATCTTTTGGCATTTGATTTTTTTTTTTTTTTCTATTTGTTTGGATGTCAAACTTTTCAAGAAACTTGTGGGTGCTGGACCCTCTCTGTTCTGTAACTGAGATAAGCAGTGAAATTCTCATACTAGCAAAATTCGCCTATCAGTCTATTCAGTAGAAGACAGAAGTCTGTCCTCCAGCCTTATCATTCTACCATTTTGTACCATCTGTAGACAATTAAAAAAACAAGGTAAGAAAATATTGTTTGCTTTTTGCTCTATATAAATAAATGGAAGTGAGCATAATAGCAGCCAAAGGAAACATTCCTCTGTGATTGCAGCAAGGTTTGTCCAAAATAATAGACCCTGTATTTTGTAAATGTTTGGTTTGCCTCTGATGTTTAACATTTTAGGCTCTTTAATGTATTTGGGTGCATACCAGGCTAAGTGTAAAATTTCAAAATCCATTGGTGGAAGTCTTCTAAGACGAGACCACCTGCTGTGTTTGCTCTTCTGTTTCAATTGCTCTATTATACAATTTCTTCCGTTGCAAGTTGAGGAAGATGGAGGAGGCCAGTCAGTTAAAGTATTACTTGGCATTAAGTGTTTATGCTGGTCGCCAGTTTCCTGGTTTGGGAACAGAAAGTTTTATACAAATGACTTGTAAGTCCTCTGGATCCACAGAACGATGGATCCGACTTTATGTGGATCCAGCCCAACGGAAAGCCACACCAAGGCTGAACTGCTGCTGCTTTCCGTGAAGTGATGAGGTGACTGCAAGACAGTAGTGTCCTGTGCATGTCAGCAATTATTCTCAGGTTTTAACACTGAAGTAGCTGTTGAGACTGCGTGAAGCTAGCTGTGTCACTCTAGTCACAGCACTACTGCTGGTTAATGAACAAATTGTTAGGAATAATAAATTCTTCAGGCTTTAAAAGTGTCTTCATGTAAATGTTCTTACAGAAATAATAAGTGCTTTGGTATGGGACTTTAAATCAAGCAGAACTGTATGGTAAACAGTAATAATTTTGGCCCAAAAGCATCCCAAGTCAGCACAGAAGACGATCCAAAACATTTCTTGGTCTTGTGCAAAAAATAAGGGCTTTCCTTGTACTGAGAGGACAGTAGTGGTCAGCATACCTCTAGTTTTACAGCCAGCCTTCTGCACCTGTGGGAGAAAATCAGATTTGTGGATGTAATCCAAATGATGGCATTGTCTCTGTACCTTACGATGGGTCTGTGACTCTGTTGACTAAATCAAAAGCACAGTCAAATGAGAACCTCTAGAGTTAGTAAGAAAAATTAGGTCTTGTCCTTAGTCCAGTCCTTCTCTGTACAAGAAGGCCTCTCAAACATTTGTAAGTACTGATGCAGAATGACTTGCCCATCTTTGAGCCATTTAAAAAGCTCAGCTCTAGCAGCATATTTCAGTTAAAAGCTGCCTCAAGGAACTGTTCTTCTGGGTAGGGTGGTGCTGGTGTGCGAGACCTAGAAATCACGCTACAGAAACTGCTGCACGTCCTCTTAGCCACAGTTAATGCTGGGCAAATACTGTCAAGTGATTAAATTTGCATCTTACAAGATGTAATGAGGAAATCATGCTTTAATACAACTTAAAGTATTAAGATAAATCACAGGCAATTTAATACCGTTTTAGAGGTAACTCAAATGCGTTCTGCCACCTGGGTCTGTCACTGAAGTAGTAACGTCTTGGTAAGAAGGACAGATTTTACTCTCTGAACTGTGCTGTGCTGAGCACTTCTGCAGTAATATAAACAGGTACAGTAATGGAAAAGCAGTACGTAGGGGAGCATAAAACCTGTGTGTAAGAAGCCCTGTGAATGTTGACCGTTGAGAATATTTTTAGATTTAAAGACCTTATTTTGTCCAGCTCTGAGTTGGGTTTGTATAGGAATGACGTTTTGAGTAAAACCATCTTATATCAAGAAAATTAAAGGATCTGAATAAGAGACATCTTAAGTGTCTACAAAGGAAAGCATCTGTAGCTCTTGTTTTTTTAACACTGAAGATAATGCTGCCTAGTAGACTGGATTTCATTTGCAACATTATTCTGTAAATACTCTAATGGCTAATGATGTAGGTCAGTGCTAGGGCAGGTGACATAGAGGCCATTAGCCTGTGCATTCCTGGTCATCTTTTGATAATCTTCATTGCTGCTAATCTTTTAAAAGATATCTGAAAATGAGTTAAAAATTGTGAGGTGATGTTGTCCAGGTTTCTATGGTGGGCGTAAAGATGGTAGTCTTTCTCAGAGATAATTTTTGGTTTGGTTTGGGTTTTTTTCTGCTGTCTATTCTGTCTGTGTGTTTTCACTCTCCAGCTCTTAGTTGTGGTCGGTCCATGTCGTTTCTACCCCAGCCCCCAACTCCAACACTGGAACAGCTCAAGGTCAAGAATCTGGCTGTTAAAGGAAACTGTTTTGTTTTGCATCAAGATTAATGGAGCTTTAAACTAACCAGGAGAGAAGAATTGTTCTGCTGAAATTGTTAAACACATCCACCCTTTTCAGCAGACGGGTTTTTGTTCTCAGTAGTGCTGGAAATGAGTTTTTAACAGATTGCACAAGCAGTAAGATATTCAGTGCAAGTGCATAATTCCTTTTTAATGAAAGGTGAGATTGGATATGTATAAAAGCGGCAATCATAATTAAGAACTTAAGTAAGCCCTAGTGCATAGTATTGCTCAGTAGGGGGTCGTTCAGTTAGAAATAACCTAAAATTATAGTCCTATGCCTTTCTCTGCATGTATGCTTTATGTTAGCTTACTCGAACAATGAGATACACTGACTATGGTTCACTTTCCCAAGTGATTTGATGGAGACATGGAGAGAGAATACAAGGAAGGCCCTCCTTGTTATCTATTCAAAAGACATAACGGTTCCCACTTTTTGCTCTAAACATCTTCAGGAGTCCTTTCGTGAGCAATGTGGCAGCTGCTTAAGTAATTTTGGAACAGAAAAAAAAAAGTAAAAATCAAGCAGAGGTGTTTTGTCAGTAGCATATTTTTCATATGTCTTAACTTCTGATGCTTCTTCTTCCCCGCTGCCTTCCAGCCACACTTTGCTCGGCGTTCTGTCTGGCTTGTGCAAGCACCGAGAAGTGTGACCCAGCAACATGGCTCATGCCCCCTCTTCAATTCCATGTATTGGAGGGTGCAGTACTGGAAGTAAAATATGGTATCGCCGCTCAGTTCTGGCTCAGTCCAGAATAACTTTGGCCGACTACAATCAGGCGATAACTTGCTAATCTTTCCGATGAGTAGGAGGAGTTCACCGCATGTGTGCTGACCGCAGAAGCCTACGCTGTCATTTTTCACTGAGAGGTTATACAGTCCAGAGATGAAATGTTAATGTTTCCTTTCAGCCATACACTTCCAAATTTTTGAGACCTTTTTTAGCCAGTTCACTTGCATTTATTACTGGCTGAAGAAGTAACATCATCTGCTCTTCAGTACTTTAGAAGTACAGTTATCTGTTTTTGTTTTCTCCCTGTAAGACAGGTGATGACCCTAGGGGGTAGAAGGCAAAGACCAACAACTGGGGGGTTTCTCCTGCAGCTGGAGTTTTCTAAAGAAAATAAATCAAATCTGAATTTGTACAGGAATGTTTGCCTTGCATTCCACACACTGAGTCAATTTATCTCAGGGGCTCTCTTTTTTCTCCTCCCCACCCTCTTTTTAAAGGCTTGGTGACTGGAAAAAAAGGAGGGGTGTATGGTAGATTGTAGAAAGAGATTTTGTAGCCACTGGTGCCAGGAATCATCAAGGAATGCTTAAGTAGTCCCTCTTGTGACAGCATCCAGTCTATTGGAAAAGCAGCATGTGCCATCTGGCTTCGATTTTGACTTAATTAAATGCATGCAGCCGTTTTTAACAACTCGGCTAAGATTCAGCTGTCTTGACATTTTGTAAAGAGGTAGAGTTTAGATTTTGTTGGGGAAGCTACAATAGTCACCTGATTTATGTTGTTCAGTTCCTTTTCAGTGTGGTCTGTGCAGTTTGCTGGTATTTGAGTGACAATTCTGTTCAAATAAACCTTTAAGACCTGCTGACTCTTGGAAGCCTAATTCAGTAGGGTTTTTCCACTCTAGATTCTGGGATTTTTCTTAGAACTGCAGTTATTGTGGAATTTTTTAATAGTGAAAGGAGATTCTTAAGTTCAGCCAAGTCATTTGTCTGGGAAAAAGGCAAACTTCTTTGTCGAAGAAGTTAGGTTACTCCACCCAAAGACTCCATATCAATGGGATTTTAGCTCTGAGTGGGGAGGCAGGAAGGGGAAGGATGGGGGGAAGGAGGAGAATGCCTTTGCTCTTAGCCAGAGTCCTCCTTAATGCAGAGAATAGCAAGGAACTACTTTTCATAGCTAAGCAAACCATCTTGTACTCATGAGAGCCTATCCTTTTAGTTCTCTTAACTGTTGTTTCATCTTGCATCTTTAACAGCAGCTTGCTTACATGGATGAAAGATGTTGAAAAAAAATCTCTGCAAACTCCTACCCATGCAATTATAATTAAAAAATACTTTTTTGTTGTTCTGAGTGCTAGGTATCTTGGTTTTTGAGGCTTTATCACTTTGATCTTTAAAACTTTCAAATAAAATTCAAGGGAAGACAGTTTCACAGAAATACTGTTATTTTTATTTAGCAACTAGGTGAGATGAATTGAGACTCATTCAAATTGCCCTTTTTATTCTTACATTGAGTTTTATCAAGTTGACTAGCGATTATGGTGAAGCATTAATGTAAAATAAGTCTTCTGCCATATTTCTGAAACTCCCAAATGGTCAATTTTTCTCTTTTTCATCCATCTATTGAGGATTACCCCATTTGTTCCCATTTTTATCATTGGAAAGGGTATATTTGTGGAAGGCCCTTGCTGAAGAGGGATTAGTTTTATAGTTACATATGCAGGAGTTTCTGGCCCTTTTCTAGTTCTATATTGCAATAAATGTTTTTGCTTTTTAATTTTTCTAGATATCTTATTTTTAGCAAGTTATCCTTGGCCCCTTGCCACCCATTGTATGAATGGAATTCTACAGCTCTCATTATGAACGTCAGTTTGCTTAGACCTCTTTAGCTGATTCAGTAAATACAATATCCAGACCCCTCCTGCTGTATCTTTAACAGCTGTGCTGCAGGCTTGGGCTAGATTTTAACATTTCATTTACATCCTTCTCTTTTAACCCCTCTCCCCCCCCAAAACAAACAAAACCCCTAACCTGTAATGGGTACTTTGGCCTGCTCGTTCAAGAAAGAAGCTTTAGGAGCTGCTTAGTGTGCCTTCACATTTCCATTTCTCTTTACCCCTTCATGTTTGAAATCAGGAGTTATGAAAAATTGCTGTTTTGACAACCTTGGCGATTGGTCCACTCTCTGTAGAAGAAAAATAGCGTGAAGACATAGCTGTCAAACTTCCTCATGCAGCTCTGCTAAACGTATCTTAAGCCTGGCCTTGAGAGCCCTGTTCCCGGGGGTGAAGGACTGCTGGAGTTCTGCTTTCTTACGTATCGAATTCTTGGCCTCTGCATTCAGACTGCTGAAAAAGGTTGCAAATAATGTTTCTTGCAAAGGAGGCACTAACAGCTATAACCAAGAACATCTTCCTCCTAATGTTAAGCTCATTACTGTACGACTAATTGACTCAAAGCAGTTGAGAATCATGGAGCTTTAATTTCTTATTGTCCACCTGTATGTGTAATCATCAGGATAAGGAGGCTACGTATTTGGAACAGCTTGGATTATTTGGAATGATTTTCTCAAAATCACTTTGCTAGTATGCATTGCATGTGCATTATTATTTTTATTTACTGCAAAGTTAAATGCTTGGATTGAGAAGCCCCCCAAACTTTCCTTTTGTTGATTATGAACTGAGTATCAGAGCATGAGATTCTTTTTCCTTTGTGTGAATGCATTTAGATTGTTTTGCTTGTATTTATCCCAGGTCATTCTAGTGGGAATGCTGCATAGCCTCTCTGGGCTTGAGGGTGGCACAGTTGTAGTGGTAGACGTGCTCTGATATAATTTTAAGGAGGCATTCATCTACTTTTCTCTGATTTTTGGTGACACACTGGTAATATATACAAACAACATTCAGTTTTACTTACCATGAAACAGGTAAGCAAGGCAGTGGAAGCTGGGATGTTGGAAATAAATCTCCTTCAGGAAAGCTATCTGATGGTTCTGCCTGTTTTGTCTCTGCCCACATATTTATTTGTTTGAAGGAGACTATAGGACAGAAACTTGAGCCAGAATTAGGTTGAGGTAAGAGGAAAAACTGTTCAAGCTAGCAACTCTTACTCAGTTGGATTGAAGTTAGCCCCAAGTTCATTTGGCACCTCCCATGATTTGGGATTGTGGGGCATCGCTTGAAGAGCCCTAAAAGACTCTAAACGACAGAAGTGCCTGAAATTGTAGCCGGGTTGTACTATGAGTTCCTGGTCTGAGAGCAGGAGTGTGATTTCTTACCTTCGTTGTGTATATGCATCCATGCGTGGGAGCCCCTTCCCAGCTGATGGTGTAGCAGAAGAAGCTTTGGGAGTTGACTTTATGGAAGGTCTGAGAGTTGAACCTGCTGATTAGTGCCTCAGCTGTAGAGTAAGTCAAGAAGGGTGTAAAACAACGGAAACCACCGTTGCTTTGAGTGAGACTACCTCTCTACGTTTCTTCTTGTACGTTGCTCTTGTATGAAAGGTAGTGAGCCTATCTTCTCTAACCTGCTACTGAGTTGACTTCTGTTTCTTCTTGATCCACAGCTTTAATTTTAGTTTCATGCTTATTCTAAGGTTTAGTAAAAATGTTTGTTTGCATTGTACTTATCGTAGATACTCCCTATAGAGCACTGAATCAGTGCTTAGTGTTCCGATTAATCACGGTGCGTTTTCTTGTGTGCTTCAGTGGTAAGTTTAGTGGATGAAGAAACAGTCACCTTGATCTGTGTTATTGTAGTGCATAGTAGACAGGTCTTGGTGCTTGACTGAGGCTCTAAAAAACCATGATGGTGCCAGCTTTTCATTGTTTGTACAGTTAAGTGTGATTCTACATTCCCTGATCTCTTGGGGAACTGACTTTTGAACCTGAAGATACTTCCATGGTTTTGGTTTGCTACACTTAAGGTACATACAAGTGCATGCATGTACATGCATGTAGTATGAAATGGGGGAGAAGGGCCCCTCAGGTCAAGATTACCTTTATGTGAATATCTTCATCACCCCTTCGTATTTCTAATTGTGAAACAGTTAGAGGAGGGATTTCTCGCCAAATAAGCGAAGAATGTAAAAACGCGAGGTCTCAAAGTCCAAGAGCCTGACCCCTTCAAAAACTAAGGAAGAAAGGAGCTATCGAGCTGACTTTTCTAGGATTATTGATCTACTTTGATCCAATGTAATGCTTGTCATATGAGAATTTGAAAGGCTTTACACTGACTATGGTTTAAATTTTATTCAGAGAACCAGCACGGTGTCTTGTATTAAAACATCTGTATGTCGCACTAAGAAAATAATGTCTTTTGTGTAGCACAATTTACTTGGTTATTATAACAGAAATTGTTGTGATTTTTGAAAGTAGTGGTTGGAAGATACAGGACAGTTACTGAAAATTGAAAATTAAAAAAACTTACTTGGAATTTGAAAACAGGAAAACAAAAAACTTTTCCTCTCTCTTCAACACCTTTTTTCATTTGAGTACTGGAGAAGAGAGAGTGTCAATGCTTTAATGAACAGCAAGGAAAGTTTTTTGAATAAGTTCTCTAAGACTTTCTATTTTCAAAGAAAGTTTGCTTTAATGTATATTTTCAAGTAGAATATTTTGACCAGCTTCAGTTTTATGCTTTCATAGTTGTTGAGATTTTTCATGATAAGAACGCAGATTTCAAAGCATGAGGGTTTTGTGCGTTAATTAGGATACATAGCCTTTTCTCTGCCAACAGAAGGGCATGTCCAGCAGTAAGTGTCATAATAAATCTTGAGTGGGTAGTTCACAATTTTTTTTTTTATTATTTTTTTTTAACTTCTTGCATGGATGTGTGACAAAGGGAGCTTCTAATAAGGAGAGTATCTCTGGGTGAAGAGAGACGTTAAAGCAAGCCACTCTCACTTCTTTTAAATGTTTGGAGCTTTAGACCTAAGAGAAGAACGAGTCTCCTGTCCAATGTGGATAGGCCTTGGATTTTCTGGATCTCGTTGAGCGAAACCTGCTCTGTGACATGTAGCCAGGATGCTTGAAGACAGACTTGTTCCATGGGCAAAACAGAACGTGGAGTGAACCAGGTACCTCTGTCCTGTAGGCACGTTCCTCCTGGGCAGGGAAGTCCTGAAGGGTTGAGGTGTTCCTTACAGCCCTGCGAGCACCGCTCCAGCCCTTGCACCTTTACGAGCTGTAATACAGACAACTACGACATACGAAGTATCTTCGTATTTACCAGGCAGTGAGCACTGTGGGAGGTACAGTCGCATCCAAAGCCATACAGCCATATGCATGTTTTGTGGGTGGAGATCTGAACTGCAATAAACTCCTTAAGTTACATTGCTCAGATGAGAAAGCAAAATATTATTTGTACAGTATCAGTAGTTGAGTGTGCATATAGTATATAGATCCCTTTTAAAATATGGGAGGGCTGCGACCTCGCATTCCTGAGGAGATTAAGTAGAAAGCATCAGTAAAAGCCGTCTGTAATCAGATTCTCTGCAGTTTTTCTTTTAGTGCTTTTGATCCGAGATGAAGCCAATGAGTGATGTGAAAGTCACTTTAGCAGAGCATGAAACTTCCTAACTTCATGCGTTTGGCACATGTTCAAATGGCTCTGTGTGGGGTCAGTTGTACTTTAACCTTGAGCTTTAGGCATGCTGCTAGAGAGCCTGAGCACTTTTATTTGTCCTCTTCTTTCCTTGGTTAATATATTCTATGTTAAAAGCAAAAATATTTAACAGAATGACATTTTTTTCATTTTTTCCACAAGTCAGGTGTTAAATGTTATGAGCCAGATAACTTTTCTTTCTTTAACCACTCTCCAAACTCAAACTACTATGTTAAACCAGTTGAGTTTGGGAGCTGGCCAGAATTAGCTGAGGAGTTTCTTATCTAGCCAAATCATTCTGCAAGCATTCCTTTAAAACTCTCTCTCAGTCCAGAGAAATGAACTGGTATAGTCTTGCTGTGTCTCAACTCTGCCTGCCCAGCATCTCGGCTAACTATGAATTTAATAGAAATATGCTCTAGCTTTAAATACTTTGGTAGTGATCCTATTTTACTGTTGTTATTTCTTTGTTGCATTGAGCAAATATATCACAATATTGCTCTCATGCCGATTAAAGCAATAAGTATTTGTTGTTTGTGGTCATTCCATACTATGGGACAGAGCTTGATAATCATCTTTTGTAGCAGTATTGTGTTCATTTGTCTGTCTTGTGCAATCTGTACAACTTAAACAAAACAAACAAACAAAAAAAACCCCACAAAACAAAAAACCAAAAGCTTTTCATGACTGGTGTCGTGTGGCAGTTTCCATGAGTCTAGAAGAAAACTTGTTAAATGTCAACATGTTTAGACATTACCCTAAGATAATTCCTTCATGCTCTCAAATGTTGCCAGTGTGTCCATTTAAAAGAGAGAGTGTTTTTTGTCTCTTCAGCCACAGAACAACTGCTGAAGAATATACCTCACTTAGATTATTTTGCTTTCTTTCCTTCTTCCCAGTTAATTGATTTGAATCACTTTTTTGCTTGGCAGAGTACTTAAGTCAAATTGGTGTACAGTAAGATTCATACTTTGCTACATGTCTTCTGATGCCACAGAAAACGTTAGCTTTTTTTTTTAAAACACTTTAAAACACTTTTACACTTCTGTGCCGTTGACTGAGAGACAGGCAGATTTTGAAGGCTGGAGGGTGGTTCTGTATTTCATCTCTTCCATCCATCAGTTTGTTTAGCCTCCGGGATGTGATCATTTGCAAACAATGCACAGCCTGGTACAAACTATTATAAATTTGTCAGCCATGGAACAACAGAGAGAATTCCTAACTCAGATTTTATACGTTGTAACTTTTTTCCCCAAAGACAATCTGCATATTTGATAGGCTTAGGCAAACCTGTAAATATTTCAACCCTATTAAAATTGTGATACTGGATGGAATTGCCCGTTGTTTTTTCCCTCGTCGGTAATAGGGCAGTGTAAAAGCGGCCGTGTCGCAAATGAAGTTCTGTAGGGGCGTATTTTTATTCAGCTTTGTGTTCTTTTTTCCCTCCTTTTTTTTTTTTTTTTTTTTTTGTAATTGGGAAAATTGCTGTTACTTTTGAAAAAGCTGGCACGGTGTTGTAGGTTAAAGATGCTGCTGCTCTGTGAAAGGAGGCTGACTGTTGGAGTTTGGGAATTAAAGTAACTTCTTCCACTGTGTTCTTAGAAAATGATGACATGTTGCAGAATTGAGTTGCTTTAAAGGTGCTTTTTAAATGCATCATTCACTGTACTGAAAATATCTGTAATGTTGAAGTTTATTAAGATGTGACTTTTTCATATTTTTCTTTTGCACAGGATTGGAATATGTGCTGATAAATCTTATGTAAGATTCTTTTAACACAGTAAATGAACTGTGCTTTTTTACTTGTAATCTTGTGGCAGAAGACTCAGAGTTTTCTAAATTAGTATTTTTTTTTCTGGCCCTGTGCTGCTTATGTTTAAAATCCTCTTGACAAGCAGAGCAACTGTTGTGTTCCTTGCATGTATGTATAATTAACAGGCTGCTTGTATTGCCTCCTAATCTAGATTATCATCCTGAAGAAAAAAAAATGTTTTCCTTTCACAAAGAGAAGAATGAAAGGCAGAGGTGCAATGTTATACCAGCATGGAGGAATAGCATTACCAATTAATAATACTATCAGGAGAAGGAAACTTATGTTCCTTATCACAAGACAGTTGCACAATTTTTAGAACTCAACCAATTTTTCCTTGTTTGTATTTGACAGGCTCTCTGTAAGAATCATGAAAATGCACATTTGGTTTGGTGTGAAGTAGGCAACGTTGTCATTAAGTTTTGAACTCTTAGTCTCCCATTTGTAGGAAACTTTTTAAAATGACCTTTTTACAGCTTTTTGCTGTTCTAGTGAGTAAATCATAGCATTATTAAGTACACTAACTTACTAGTTTATTCACTGTTTTGTGCTAAGCTCTTGGAAAATTGATACTGAGACAGCCAGCTATAGTTCTGATGTCAGATGATATTGCTGGCTCTGTGGCAGCAGCCTGTCTGGTCCTGTATCTTTTAGAAGATCACCGTAGAGAACTTTGCATGTGTAATGGGGTTTATGCTACCTGTATTCCTCTGGAGATTTGTTTACAGTGAAGTAATGAATGGGGAAAACTAGTAGCCTTTAATGCAACCCACATGGCAGCGGCTATGCCAGGTAGGACTGAGAGGGTGAACTTTTGAAGCAAAACGAATACTCTTTGTAGGCTTCCTTTTTTACTTCCAGTAAGTTGCTACACAACGTAGCTGGGTATTGGACCCCAAAAACGCTTCAGTCACCTCTGTTAAAAACAAAACCATCCAAGAGGTCTGTTCTTTGCATTCTGTGCCTTGCTGATAAATAAGAAATGTGATACTCCCAACTTGAAATGAAGTACAGTGGTATTCCAGAAATAGTATATGGATATTTCTCTGGATCACAGCCTTTAAACTTCATGGAAGAACCACCATACAGGAGAAGTTCTAAAATGCGAATAGTAAAACAGTGAAGAATTCAAAGGTTATGTACTAAAAAGATAGTACTTTCAGCAAGTTAATTCATATTTTGAAACAGTCTTGAAATACAAATAGTAACTGTAGTAGATAACTGATAAAGGAGGAAGGAGAGAGGGATTGGTATTTGTAATGAGAAAACTATGAATAGAAGACAAAAACAAACTTGTGGTTTGGATAACTGCATGGAAAATGCCGTGAGATTTTATTTGTAAACTTAAACTGGATGATGCCCGGACAGGGAAAAACCTATGACTGATAGCTGTTATGGATCTGTTGTAGCTGTAAAATCCTGTATGTAGCCAACCAGTCTCTCAAGCTTCATGTAACTAGCTGATATTTCAGAGTAAGAGAATTCCTGCTTTTTCTGTACAGAAACATAAACCAGCGGCTTAGAAAATGAAGGAAGGAAGAGGTACTGTCTAGTAGATACACCATGCTTGCTTTAACTGGTAATGTCTATGCACTTGAGAGAGCTTCGTGAAATGTTTTGTCTTAAAGTTACTTTATACAGCTCGGAAAATAAAGTATGTGAACACAGCAGGAGTCCCTGCGGCTTTCCTCAAATACTGAAATGGAAATTTTAGGTCTTTTATTACACAGTTATCTAACTTCCTGCACTTTAGTCTTACTCATGCTCTGGAAACTCCCTAATGTAAAAAGCCGCAGTTCTTCCCTCTGTCGAACAGCTCGCGAGGCATCAACCGCAGCCCACACTGGCACAATACTGTGGCTGCTAATATCTGCTGCGTGGTACGGGGCCAGACCGACTGAACGGGACTGCTGCTGGCCCACCTCCGCCTTCCTCTGTCTCGCAAGGAACAATCCTGGTTTTCTCCACAGAACGCTAGAAGTGAAGAGTATCGTGCAGCTTACTGGGAGGAAGCTGGGAGTTTTGGGATGTCCTCCCAGAAGGCACATCTGCACCTCTAGAGACAAGAACAAAACTCGAGAACAGCAGTGCAACTTTCCTCCAAATTCACATAGCCGCACGTCTTTCTGGGGCGTCTGTGTAGGGCTTTTTCTCTTGCCCGGGTGCGTTCGAAAGTGCGGACCCATGTTTCTGAAACACTAGATGTACATAAACGGGAGGAACTAAGCCACCTGAATTCATGCTTCTCATAGTCGTTAGCTATTCTTGAGATGGAGAATCTATCAGTAACACAGGAAGTATAGGGATAGCTGTCTAATAAAAAACCAGTGGGTTGGTACTGACTTGCTTAGTAAGAGGCTTGCAATGTATTCTTGTTTTCAGCAGCCCCCAACTTTGATCTGTAGTAATAATAAGCTCTTTTAATATTAAAAACAAAAGCTCCGAATCTCCTTCTAGGTATACCATTTGTTTTACCTGTTAACAGGAGAATTACAGTTCTTGGCAAAAATAGCAAGGTTCATCTTCAGGAGCTGAGCTGACAAATACCTAGAAAATACATTAACCGGTCTTCAGGTCCATACCTAGGCCAAACAACAAACTCTAGAGGCTTACAAATTGGTCACTGCAGTGCCTGACGTTTAGCTCTTAGGGTCCACATACAGTTTATAGTAATGAGGTGCTTGAAATAGGTAATTCAGAAACCTCCCTGTTAAGCAAGGAGCTGCTTAAAGAAGTATCCCAACATGAATGTCTGGACAGAGAAACAGTCTGAATTATCCCCCGCTCTTTCAAAGAGGAGAGCCAGGACTGCAGTAGCAAAGGGAATTTACAAACCACAAGCTCAGGGTGAACTGTTTCTTCACTCCCCACCGCTTTCTTCTTTCCTTCCTTTTTCTGAGTAGGGGATTACTAATTACTCTTCTTTTAAAACAAAGCAAATGAGGCAGCAGCAGAAGTGGCGCTTGATCATCTTTTGTGTTCTATCCGAATGTGGGGATGCACGTCCAGAAAACGGGAGGCTTGAGGGCAGTTCAAACGCACACCTCCTATAGCTGGAGACTGCCCCAACCACCGGGCTGGGCGCTGGGACGCTGCGGAGCTGCTCAACCACTGTGCAGAAGGAATCCTGGACTGGTAGGGCTGGGGTGAGAGCACAAAGTGAATGTGATTTTTTTTTTTTTTTTTTTTTTTTTTACCCCCTCCCCTTTTTTTTTTTCCTCCTTTCTTTCTTTTTTGTATACTGTGACTAGGATGCTTTTTGGAGGAGAGGTGAGTGGGCAGTCTTAGGTACAGATTTCAGCTCCTAGTATTTATGTCTATAATGAGGAACATAAAGTGCGTAAACACTCGTGGAAGCAGAGAGTAACCTGCTGTTACTCTTTTCTAGGAATATGCAACATCTGTCAGATGTTTGACTAAAAGAACATCTTTCACAAAGCCCCTTCCTAGTAAGTTGAGCTTAAAATGTGTTTCTGCGTCATTACTACTTAAAGGATGGGATATACTGCATCACATAAAAACCCAACCTATTCATCTGCAGCCCAGTCCTCAGCGTAACTACTGAGAGACAGAACCACTCAGCGATGTACCACTCTCTCCAATTAATTTTTTTTCAGCATCTTAAAGTACACCCACTTATTCTTTAAGCAACTATGAATGAGGAATCCCAGGAAGGATTTACCGGTGGGTAAAAATGCATTCATTCAGCCAAATTTTGAGGCTGTTTTGGGAAACGGTGTTTATTTCTATAGTAAAAGATGGCAACAAACTGCCTTGTTGGAAAGATTGCATAGACTAATGCACAGCCTGAAGTAAGCTTGAGCTATAGATTTTAAGCTTCAGCTGGGAAATGGTGGAAGACCTGTTGGGTGATGGCTTTACCTAAGAATACAGGATATTCCCCGAGTTTCTGGAAGTGGTATGGTTCAGCGCTGCAGGTAGCTGCGTACCCGTGAAGTCTTAAGCCTGTGTGGTCAGTGATCCAGAATGAAGGCAGGCACGAGGCAAAGGCAGCAGGCATCTTCAGAAGCCAAATTGTTACTAGAATTACATGCTGCTGAATGCAGTTTTTAGTTTAAAAAAAAAAAAAAAAAAAAAAGCTTTCATCCTCATTATTGAGTTTGTGATGCAACTAATGTAATGCTGATCATAGTCTTAGATGCATGACAGAATCTTCACCAGATATTACAGTTTCCTGAATCACAAAATGTCAAATTATCCTATAGGAAGCTGGTCAGCCTCTGTGCCCAAAATAAAAGATGCAGAAACATGTTGCCTGTTTCATCTGGAAAGCAGAAGGCTTTCCAGTTGCTAGTTTAGTCAAACCTTCAACTCTCTTTTACCATCATAAATAAAATCGTAATAAAAGGTTTATCCTACAATTTAGAGTGTAAAAAAATTACTGAATTTAGAGAGAATTTAAATACAGTGCAAACAAAGTTTTGTAGTATGTAGCTGTTGTAAAGTAGTATGCGGTTTAAATATTTGGGTATCATTCAGAAGAGTAGATTGTTTCTCTGCAGTTTTCAGTGATGATAGATGTTTCTGTTGAACTCAACATGTAGCTAAGTCCTGTAATGCTTTGTGACCTAATGATCTTTGAAGGATGAGCTTAAGATGTACATTGAAATTTCAACCTCCAAGTTGATGTTTACAAAAATACTCCTCCTTTGTGATTGAATCTCAGCCTACATGCATCAATCTTATGCAAAAAACAAAATTCAGGGGTTTTTTGTGTCTAGGAATCCTTTGCACTTCACCATTTGAATAATTGGGTCTCTGCTCAGCATATGCTTTTGGGGGAAGGCAGATTGTGGTGACAGGCTTGAGAATGAAAGGCAAGTTTTGAATGTAAGTGTTGCCTACAGTGGGCAGGCCCTCCAAAAAACCACGTTGCTCGTCTTTGAAAGTGGTTGTAAGAATATGCCTGTGGGAAATTGTCAGGACTATCAAACTGTGGGTTAAAATACTGCTTTGCTCCCAGCTCTTGCATACTTAAGCGTTAGGCTTTAAGACCTGTCTTGTCTCAAAGGAAAACAGCTGTTTCATGGTGTTCATAAATAATACAGACAGTATCTTGTGAGTTCCACAAAATATTCAGTTTCCTTAACAGTGTTACAGACTCGTTTCAGAACGTCAGTACCAGCAGTCTTTAGTGGTCTGTCAGTTATCAAGATGTGCAAGTTCCAAATCTCCCGTGCAGTGTGATATTTAGAACAGTGAACCTCCTGGCAACACTGACATCCTAAACTGGCGTGCGAAGACATGAATTTTTCATTAGTATGGTTGCATGCTGCTTGAATACACGCTTCTGAGAAGTATTCGTGTTCACCAGCATAGGCAGCAGTGGGAGACATGAGCCATATGTATGATGATGTGCACATGTGCATATATAGTGGGAAAATAGAAGTGTAATTATAAATTTTCTCCTATTGTGCAAGAATTACTGTACAAACATTCTTCCCGAAAATTCCGCTCGTACTTGAGCAAGTGCTGTGCGGTGGAGTTGTGACTTGTGCTGCATGAGCAGGATGTGCCTTTTAGTAACTGCATCTGCACATATGACAGATACTTCTGCCAAACAGAAATACAGATGTTTGTCAAACCAAGTAGTTTTGTCATAATTAAATATATACCTTCTGAATCAGGAAGAGCAGGTAATTGAGTGTGTCATGGTTTGGTATTTCCTTAAAAACTTTCTATTTTTAAGTCTTTGGAGTAATGTGCCTGCTCTAAGAGCTAATTATGTCAGCAACATGTGTTATACAATGAAGCTTTCAAAAAAGAATGAAAGCCTATTTGGAGAATGTCCATTTAGAGTAGTAAGCATGCTCTAATTTCAGAATATGAGAATTCTCCTGTGCTACATCACAATTTATTGCTAAATCCATGCAGCTTTTTGAAGCTCCTATTTGTTTGGTTTGTGTAAGTTTCCATTATTTTAATCCGTGGTGATTTTAGTGCATTAGTTGCTAGTGGACAGCACAGTTCTGTAATTTCTGGAGAAAAAAATAACCATTGTCATGTGAGTATGAATTGCATGACCCAGTATAATGATCTTATTGGTTGATTATCTCTCATTAATCCCAGGAAGAATTAGACCTCTAAAGTAGAGAGAAGGTGGCAAGATACTCACAGAGATAACAAAAATGCTTGCATATCTAAAACCTATGGTAAATTTTTCATGAGGAGGGAATTTCTTCTAATGTTCCCTGATATTAACTAGTGGATTTGTAAGGAATGGTATATAGAACAACTACACAAAAGGAAGAACCTGAAATTATGAACACCTAGGTCTGTTTAGAAAAAAGGAGAATTTCTTTTTTTAAGAAAGGTTTTTTGTTGGGGTTTTTTTGGTTTTGTTTTTTGTTTTGTTTGTTTGTTTTTTGTTTAAAATCTGAAATACATGGCAACAGCTTACTGACGGTTAGGGGAAAAAGGGCAGGATACCATAATGTGGATGATGTCTAGGGGTATAAGTTGCTATAGATTAGTCCCTCACCACAGAATTGTATTTAGTTTTTTTCAGGTTCCTGAGGAAGTCTCAGAACAGACTTAAGGTGTCGGTGCTTGATTCTAACTACATGGATGTCTCATGCCCTGTTCAGATGAGTATGTGCCCTAGGAAGGTAGATGGGTACTATTTCATCTTGTCAATAAACTGCATAAAATCACTGGTAGGCTTTTTATTGACATGTTTTAATTATGGCATCATGAGAGGTTTACCCTGATTGCGTTAGCAGTCTGTCTCCGTAAGAGCGACTCTGATGTCTGACCGTACCACTCTGCTTGGGCAGGAACTGCCATGCAGTCCTTCCTGCAGCTTGCTTGTGAACCTTGTTTGATAATTTTGGGAGCAATTGTGTTGCAGTTCCTGCCCTAGAAAAAAATATTTAATACTGTAATTAGTGTTTGCTTTCTTCATCTTTTCATGTTTGAATTCTGGGTGAAAGTGGAGTGGTGGAAACTCTCTTCCTTTACTGGGACACTGATAAACAACAACAGAGGAGAAACTAAGGGCAAGGTTACCCAAACCTGTTTTGTTTCTCTAATAATACAGATTTTTGTTTTCTTGAGGGTCATCCCACTAGCTTCCGAGTTTTTTATTGTTTTGAGAAAGAAGAATTGAACTTCCATACAGAGTGCACAGCAGAAACATGGGTTTGGTAGAGTGGCAACACATACCTGCATCTATTCAGTCTGAAGTATTACATACTTACAGTAAATGGGGTTGTCTAAATATGATGAATTAAGACAGCTTTAGGGTTTGTTGCCTGTTTTAACACTGGGGTGAGGGAAGGAGGAGTGAATGTGTCTTCTTGTTTGAACTTGGCTTTAAATACTAGAATTGTTGAGGAAGATGGTGGCAAAGGAAGACTTCAGTCTGTAATTTGTGTGTTCTGTGAGCCTGAATATC
Organism: Aviceda cuculoides; assembly: GCA_035590195.1. Taxonomy (NCBI): domain Eukaryota; kingdom Metazoa; phylum Chordata; class Aves; order Accipitriformes; family Accipitridae; genus Aviceda; species Aviceda cuculoides. The sequence goes on from JAVJGG010000058.1 coordinate 16,010,142, forward strand.
AATTCTGAACAGGGAGCAAAAGTTAATGTAAAGAACAAAGTCTGTTGTCAGATTTTAAACCCCTCAAATTTTAGAAGGAGCCTGACCCTTCTTTTGAAGGTTTTTGTTTTCTTTGCAGAGAAATGGGTAAGGGAGTCAACTAATAAGACACGTTTTTAAAATTCAGCACCTTAGAGAGACTTTTTTTTTCTTTAAAGTTGAGTAATAATGCAAAGGGGTACTCTTGTTAAAGAAATTGCTGTTGGTTCTTATGAGAGCAGGTCATTGTCTTCTCATTAATGCTTATGTGTGTTAGATTGTTGCTTAGACATGTAATGTTATGTTCCTGTTCACTCCACTGCATAGCATTGGGTTTCTAAAGGAGTACTTCAGCAATAACTATTAAAAATTACTTTTACCTTTGTGATAAAATCAAGTTTTCAGGAGTTGATAAGAATATTCTTACAAGAATTATTAGGAAGCGTTATACTTTCTCACTGTCTGAAAAATGAGCATCTGTGCTATGACAAAAATGGAAGGTCCCACATAGCAGTCATGACTGTAACCCAATGATGGTATGAGAATGTCAAGATAAGTATTCTGTTAAAAATGGGCTGTTCGAGAGAAAGTATTTAAAATGGAAACCTAATACTGTTTGTAAAATTCCTGTGGCTTTTGGCAGACCCATTACAGTGCTTTTTGAAACTTAACAGGCAATGAAGCAGTTTTTTCTGTTGCTGGGTCTTAATCAGTACTACCTGTGTCCAGAAGTGTTGCTTTTTTCTGGAAGCCACAGCAGTCTGTACATATAGGCATAGAGGCAACTTAAATTTTATGTAAAAGGTTAAATTTAGACTGACTGAAGGAAATCGGTGAAATTTATTTTCAGTAAAAATATTCCGTTGCCATCTACTAGGTCTTTCAGTGTCTTCCTTTGAGGCATGTCAAAGTTCTTCACAAACAAACTGTAAGTTGATGAAACCGGACTTTTCCTTTGTAAATAATGCATAACTGTACCTACATGACCTTACAGACAGACCAATTTTTTTTTTTCTTTGATTCGTCAGTACATCCTACCCTTTCACTAGTTACGCAGTGGTTTTTACTGGCTGTTGGATTGCATTCAGTATGTTATTGTCAAGGGCACATTGGCAAGCTGTGACGTTATTTTCCTGGGTTGGACAGGAAGGCAGAAAGATAAGCCAGCCTTTTTGGAAGTGTGTGGTAGTTGCAAAGTAAAGAGCCTTGAACCTTATGATCATAAAGATTACTTTGTCAGGTTGTATTTTTCCTCTTGAAGTCTGTTCCTGTTATCAGTTTGAAAAGATAAAATGTGAGTTGTTTCTATGCATAACCTCTTTTTTTAACCATTCTTATCATTCTTCATAGTAGTTGAAAGTACAAAAATGTAGACCTATAAAAAATGCTTAATGTTAACTGCACAGATTACATATATAAACAGCCTATATATATATATATATATAGTAATCCTTACGTAAACTTGCACAAGTAAATATGGATAAGCTAACCCTTTCAAACTTCTCTGGTAGGAGGTTTGTTAGAATAAGTAAACTGCATATAGAGAACGAAGTTCTCTTTTGGCCTCCTGGCTATATTTTTCATAGCACAGGTATGTGCTCCTTTCTTAAGGTTATTTTGTCATTTTGGAAAAAAGATAGGAAGGTATGTTTAAGAACAGTGTGAGGTATCCTTGAGTTCCGATGGGTTCCATTGGGTTAGCTTCTGTGAAATGCAAAACCAAACTCTTGGCTAAAAGTAAATGAGAGTTATTTCTCATTGATTCTTGTAAGACACGTACAGCTTGTCTGGACGAATGCTATACTAAATAACAGCAGTAGGAGTGTGTCTAGATGTTGATGTGGTGCTAGAAAAAAAATCAAAGCTTGAGCTATGCTTTGCAAGTGTCACATTGGTGTGAGGGAGGAAGGGGACTGGGGTTCTCCAGGTTCAGGATCAGCACCACCAGCAGGCTTCTGCCACCGCCCCTGCTTCCAGCACCTCCGTCTGCTCCGCTATTGACTTGGCCTTATTCTTACTCCAGGTAAGGGTCCATTTTTGCTTTGCAAAATGATGGTATCATCATATGATGATCCCAATGATGATACCTTGCCTGGGTGCCAGCCTGGGGTTATCAGGACTGCAGCGGCTAGGAACCTTCCCCGCCGGACTTGTGCTCCGGCATAGCAAGATCTCCAAAACCTACAGTTTGTACCTGTTTACTTGCTCTGTGGAGGTGGGATATACGCAGGTCTGCTGGTGTGAGTTATGCGGGCTGAAAAGGCCTGGATGTGCTTCTAAATGCTATTGTGGTAAATCTCACTGAGTTGGAAAAAACAAATTTTATTTAGAAGCTGTAAAACGTGTTTAGCAAAGCTTGGGTACTAATAGCAAAAAACCATCCCTGACACTAAGCAGCCCCACCTTCCTTTTCCTGATACATTAGCTGTATGCTTTCAAAGCATCAAGGTGGTTTTTAGTTTAATTTTTTTTTTAAATTCTAGTACAAGTGTTCCGCAGTGATGAAATGTTTCCAACTTCTATTGCTGAAACAATGGAATCACTTTGAAAAAAAACTTTAAAAATAAACATCTGTCGTTCAATTTTTAAAATCTACATGAAGTCTCTCTTCCTAACACTTTTCATCTGGAAGTTGTTATCATTAGTTTCTTGGGGCAAAGATTCATTAAATTTTTAACTTCAAATACTTCAATTGATCCTCAATTTGCAGAGCTTGTAATGGCCCTGTGATTTAAATAGTTTAAGATATAATAATAGTATCCTCTTAGAAATAGTAACAGGTGATTTGTAATCAGAAAAGTCTTCCCACAGGCTAATGGTAGGTATTGTTTTGAATATAGGTTAGAATAAAGTATTAATCAGTTTATGTATACGTATTAATTTTTAACAAGGGCAATGGTGAATGCTTTACCATAGTTTTTAAACACTTCTGGTTTGAGGAACTCTAAAGTTAGGTTTCAGCCTGGACTCAGTTTTTACAGCTGTAATAAATCCCCCACAAAAATGGCCAGTTCTAGTGGAAGTGACAGCAAGCCCTTAATCAAAACGGTGGAGTGGACACAATTATAAAAATTGAATAAATACTTAAGGAACTGTACCAAGTGACAGCTTTTCAAAATACGGTGCTTTCTTTAAAACAAAAACCAAAATGATTGCTGGGCAAATATCCAAATGTTTAAATACAGCAAATAAAGAGCAATTGGAAGGGGCCGTGATAGACTGTGTCCTATTACTGAACTCTACCCTTTAAAAAAATGTTTCCAAATTGATTTTTAAGAACCAGCTGTTAACAGAAGGGAGTGCTCCTGCCAGCTCACGGTCTGCATGGCGTGATGGGGGACACCTGGAAAGAAACTGCTGTTAGGGAATTAAATTGCCCTGGACTAAACGTTCCTAAAATTTAGTGCTGTTTGCTGTGGTGTTTAAACATAATCTGGGGAAGAGCAAGTACGGGCAATGGCTGGTGGGGTGTGAAATGATGATACCAGGGAGGAGGGAAGTTCTGGTTTCTGTTTTAAGGTAGGGTGTCACCAAGTGCAGCAGACACTTACCTGCCTGGTCAAAGTGCAGCACTTGCCAAGTTAATAGTGTTGGGTAGTACCGCGTAGGCACAGATTCTGCAGGTTGGTAGCACATCCATCGTTGGGCATCCTTTTTTTTTGTGTATGATGTTCCTTAAAGTTTGCGTTGCGTGGTTGATGGTGGTCGTTGGACCCACAGTCTGTGGGGAGAGGTGGTTTGGGGTTCTGGGTACCCTCCAGTGACTTGAAGGTTTGTGTGGAATTCCTTGCTTTGCTGCAGACATCTGCATCCTTTTGGGCCTTGTTTCCCTGTATGCTTCTGAGCCCATCCGTAAAAGAGGGCTAGAGTTAGTTCCCTGCCAGGTGTCCTTCCAACAGTCTCTTTAATGTCCAAGTATTAAATCACAAGTGGGAGAGAAAGGATGTGAAAGAACGTAAAATCAAATGTGTTAGCCTTGCCCAGCTTCTAGTGCATGCATGCCTGTGCGAGATGCCTTGCGTATACACACCCATTCTCTTTGCACCAGTCTGGTCCTGTTGCAATTTGCACCCCTGTTTTATCCTGCCTGTTTGACCCATGAATCTTGCTGGTGAACGCAGCCCTTGCCGCTCAAGACTGCATTTACAGAACATGTAGCCGGACTTAGGTCAGTTCTGTTACTTTTATGGTGATTCCTCAAAGTTACACAAATGCCAGGCTTGAACTGTAAACCTGTTTCTCCTTTGTTTAACTCTGTGCAAATCAAAATGATTAACACTTCCTACATTTAACTTGTTCTGAAGATCTCATACAAAGAGCGTTAGTTTTTTGAAAAAAATCCATATTAGTTGCTCATAAGATAAACAAGCACAGAATCATTTCTTGGCTGTACGAGAAGGGAATTATGATAAAATAGTTTATCATGGCCTATAGCAGAATGCTGATAAATGGTGCTGTTTTTTCCTGTGTTTGTCCCTGGGTTTGGGTTTCCATCCCGTCTCCCACCCTGTCCAAAGAGAGCATGGACAAGAAACTGTCGTCATTGTAAACAAAACTAGATCTTGTGTGACACGGCATTTCCCCAACCTGTCTCCTGCTTGTTTATACAGGTGCCTATAGAGGAATGTGGGTATTTTAAGTAAAGCATCAGATCTGATAAACACAGAAGTGAAGGGGTCACATTCTAGAAGTGGTGCTTACCATCAACACTGCAGCATTTTAAAGCTGCAAATACTGGCCATTATTTTCTCTTTTGTGTGTATTGCCAACAGTGGAAATAGACTTGTAAGTGTCCTTTGAATGTGTTTGTGTATCTAGCTGCTAGACTTTTCTCCACAGCTCAGCTCTTCCCTCATTTCAAGGCACTCTCTCCTTCTCACAGAAGAATTTCGCATACCAGAGTTATGTGTTGTTTTTTCAATCACAATTTTTTCAAATCTTATTATCTGCATCTTGTATTGGTGTCTCTTCCTGTTTTGTGGATATGGTATTTTATAAGCAAAAATAAATTTGGGAGGATATGACAATTAATGTACCTACTGTTATGACGGCAGAAGCCTGCAGTTCCAATCCTCCCTGATGCACGGATCCCAAAGTTTGCCTTTGCTCTTGGTTATAGGGAGGTCATCAGGGACAGCAGGGTGAGACTTGGATGCTGTCTAAGCAGATGCTTTTTGTCAACAAACATCCTTTTCATCTCCTTTTGAAAACACGTTTTTTTTGGTAGCAGTATCAACATCCCTGCTAATGATAGGAAGTCATAGTGTTTACTCTTGTTAATTCAGCTTAGTAAGGGGGGTATGATTTTTTTTTTTAATACGTATTGAAAGCATGGTTTGAGGGCGTTTCTAGAACTCTTTACTCATCCAAGATAGGCAGTGTAACTATACCTGTTTTTTGAAGGCTTATGTCCATTATTTATAAGAAAATAAGGTGTTGATTGGGGTTTTTTGTGTGTGTGTCTCTTGTTTCCTGCTATTGCTATAAAAATTTTAAGATGTATACTTCATGGGCATTTGGATCCTGCAAGTACTCCAGACTGGGCAGAGGGGTTGTTTGGTTTACATCCAGTCGCATCTGCCTGCTGGCGGTGACTGAGGCAGATCTCTTCTTGTTGGCTCTTCGCTGGGTAAAAATCTGGCTGAGTGACTGAGCCCAGAGAGTTGTGGTGAACAGAGTTTAATCCAGTTGGCAGCTGGTCACAAGTGGTGTTCCCCAGGGCTCAGTTTTGGGGCCAGTGCTCTTTATCAATGATCGGGACGAGGGGATCGAGTGCACCCTCAGTAACTTTGTGGATGACACCAAGTTGGGAGGCAGGGTGGAGCTGCTGGAGGGTAGGGAGGCTCTGCAGAGGGATCTGGACAGGCTGGATCGATGGGCCAAGGCCAAGGTTTAACAAGGCCAAGTGCCGGGTCCTGCACTTGGGTCACAGCAACCCCAGGCAGCGCTACAGGCTTGGGGAGGAGTGGCTGGAAAGCTGCCCGGCAGAGAAGGACCTGGGGGTGCTGGTTGACAGCC
>JAVJGG010000058.1:16016277-16030594 GCA_035590195.1 Aviceda cuculoides
TGTATTCCTCCCAGGCTACCTGTCCTTGCTTCCACCCTCTGTAGGCTTCCTTTTTGTGTTTGAGTTTGTCCAGAAGCAGCTTGTCCATCCATGCAGGCCTCCTGGCATTTATGGTTTGGTTTTGGGGTTTTTTGGTTTGGGTTTTTTTTTTTTTTTTTTTCAAATTCTAGGTCAGTTCTTCTTTAGGGATACTTTTTGGGAGTCACTTCCTTTTACGATAAGATACTAGAAGCTGAAAATGCAAAAACAGGAACTCCTTCTGTTTTTGCATGGGAAAAAAAAGTGCTGCAGTTCCATTTGCTGCTTCCAGAAAAATACACTGACTTTGTTGTTGTTGTTGTTGGAATTTGTCAGCACTTTTCTTGGAAAGGCAAGAAGGGAGTACAAGGTATTAAGGTACTTGGTGTGTAGAGACCAAAAACAAGCAGCAGAGCCACAAACACAGTTTTGCTGTTTTAGCTCATTGCATTGAGTTTTAAAGAGTTACAGACATTTAAAAAAAATGTGGTGATATCAGAAAACAACCTGTTAATTTCAGGTGTCTCAGTCAGTGTGAGTCATATTGAAGGTGTCCAAAATCCAAAAACTGCTGAGTAATCTCCCTTTGAAAACAAAAAGAAAAAGCAATGAACGTGTCTCAAAGTCCACGTCCAAAAATGGAGACACCCAGAATCTCTCCTGACTTCTGAAGATCACAGCTGTAGCAATTAAATGTCTGAGGACTTCTTTTAAATGTGCGAATAAGACTGCCTGACCAGAACAGATGCTTTTTTTTTTTTTTTTTTTTTAAATGCTGAATAGTTTCAGGTCTCTCGTTTTCTCTGTGGTTGAATCCTTTGCTGGTAGCGCTCTCTTGTGGCTAGTGTTTTCATTAAATGACTTAAAAGGGATTTCAAAAAAATATATATAGTTTAGAGATTTCTGCCTTAGAACAGGCACAGTCTGTTTTGGATAAGCATTCCTAAATTAAATGTGGTAATATAATTTTGATGATGCAGGAAGGTCAGTCTAGACAAAAGCATCCCAGATGTGCTTGCCAGAAGATCTCGAAGAGGGCGCACATCTTGAACGTTGAGGTTTTTAACCATTTTTCATCTTTGCATTTTTGGCGAAAAGCCATATGCCTGAGGAAGGACAGGTGAGAGGCTCGGAGGGGAGAGAAGTCCGCGTTGGCAGCCGGACTCAGCTGGAGGAGAGACTGGGACGGGCACCTTCGGCAACAGATCTCGATCGCAGATGCTGATTTTCCTGTGGCGCTGCTCCCAGTGATGAGCAGGGTACTCCCCACAACTTTGGTTATTCAGACGAACGAAAAAAGGATCTGGGAAACTTTCCCAGTGAAACTGATATGTGTGTTCCCAGTGAAAGCTCTTCACCCTGAATTGCTGTTTTCTGATTCCAGGGAGGGGAGAGGAGTAGGGGTGGGGGGGATAACTCTTGAACTGTTTTGTTTTTGAATTATAAAGCTCTTAGCTGGTGTTTTATTTTTCAGTAAGGTGGTGAAGCCTTCTGGAAGCTCAGATGGTGGCGTGCAGGCGTTTCCTTTGAACTAGGAACATACAGCTTCCTCGCTTAAGAAAAGAGCAGTTATTAGTGAAAAGTTGTTTGGTACTACTTAGACTTGATACCATTGTGATTACAAATCCAGTGTCCTAGCTCTGTAAGCGCATCTGCGTTAATACCAAGTGCGTTAAGTTGTCTGTAGGCTTCTTTTCCTTCTACGCTGTAATCCAGCAGCAACTAGAGTAACGATCCCAGGTTATTTACTTAGTTGTACGTTCTTGGACGCAGGCAGGTTTACACTTCAGATGAGAGGGGTCTTCACCCTCGAAATACTTAACTGAAAAGTCTCTGTTCTTCGATAGGCTTGTTAAACCTTAATCTTTGTGCGTGGCATTTGTCTGGTCACCCACCTTCTCTGATCTTTGGATCCTGTGTGTAAAATAAGCACAGTAATAATCCCAGTCCTTTCAGGGATATTTACAGCTGTTTTCCAGCAAACGCAGTGCCATTCCCAACAGTCCTTGTAGTGACGGTAAGATGAGCTTGCTTTGTCTGCTTGCTGTTCTGGCTGCAGTCTAGCAGGACAGCTCATCAGTCTCTGATTGCAAATTAAGACTAGAAGAAAGCTTTTTAGAGCCAAATTAAAAATCCTATAGCCAACTCTATTTTGAGGTTCAAGTTTTCCTTTCCTTTAAAATTAGGGAGTTACTTGCTTTTTAACTTGTTTTTCTTCTTTTTTTTTACCACCGTACCAATGTAATTCTAATACTTTTTCAGACAATGGATTCAATGGTACTCACTCTATACCATTTATTCTTCTGTTATATAGAGTGAAGATGGGCTTGCTGCTGGAAATTCAGGAAAAGAAGTTCTGTTTTTCACTTGATTTTACTTCTCTGTTTTGGCAAATAAGCGACCAAGTGTAGAGTAGTATTTGTCAGCTGGTCTTTGCATCCTCATTCACAACAATAACTCCGTGTTTTATAGACTCTTTCAGAAACAATGTTAGAAGAGTGACCCATCAAACGAAAGTCTGTCTTTCTCTGGACTGAGTGTGCATGTGCACACACATGCATGTGTGTTTGTGTTGATAAGCAAGGGATCATGCTAGCTTACCTTTATTATTCAGCCTGCTTCCAAAAAAACCCCTCATTATATTAGGTTTAACATCTGTGAGAAATCAATACTCTTACCTTTATATAAAGTACAGTAATTTTTTGATAGAATGTTGCAGTCTGGCTGGGAAAGTTTTAGCCATATACCATCTAACTTCCAGCAAGTTCACACAGTGGAGCTATTGGACTTCTTTATTATTGTGTAATTCTGCCATATGCTGTCTTAACTAGATTTCTTATTAAAATCCAAATATGCCTGCATAAAATAAGACCACTTCTTGCCCTTTTGCCAATCTCTTCCTCCCTCCTGAAATTTGAGAATTTCTGTAAATCCGCGGTACTTCCAGCATTTCCTTTACAATATAAGCACGTCCTCCTTTGACCTGTGAAAAGCCATTCGTTTTTCATATGCAGGATGGGGGTCAGTCAGTTGGTAAGGATGCTGCAGTGCAGTCAGCTTCTCGTGGCAATCAGTCTGCTGTGTTTATAGCACAGAGGAAATAAAAATGTATAGTCATTTTGTGTTTAGTGTGATGGGTCGGTAAACCTAAGGAAAACCTGATCTCGGCATGTAGGCCAGTATATAAGAAGAAAGTTTCTCGTTCTCATTCTCCTAGACTGATCCTTAAGGATACAGCAGAACTAATATTTTTCATTTTCCCCCAAATAAACTCTGTGCAGCCTGTTAGTGTATCCTTTACATCCTCAGGTATGATGATGGTCTGCAATGGTAGAAAGCTTACATGTGCAAATCTGGCCAGCGGCAGGGGATTAATGGTGTGAATATGGAATAAAGCTTATTTTTTCAAAAGATTATTAAAATAAATTGTCCTTTGAAAGAATTCCCCAGAATTTCTAACATCAGTCTCCCTGGGAGATGGAAGGACGTATCTGCCACTTTTCTCCATAGGTGATGATTTCCAGTGCCTTTCTGAGTACTGAGGTTGTTATTTCTAGGGATATCACAAGCTGCCTCTCTTTTAGAGGAAGTACTGCTCCCCGAGATGACTGGCTGGTTGGTTTTAATGTACGGGAAAACATCTGTAACTCAAAAGCTGTTGACAGCCCATCAGATCTTAGAGAGGCCCAGGCTGTTCTGGAGATTTTCTTTTAGCTTTGCTCCTTGAGCAGATTTGTCATTTCACAGGTGACATTAACTTCTTTACAATGCAGTGCCCTAGACTGGTCTATTCACCCACCTATTTGCTTGGAAGATTGCAAAAGGAAAGGATGGAACAGCTGAAAAAAACAGTTTCAGCAGCGTACTCTCAGTGTATTTTCCAGGTGCCATGTCAAACACCACTTCAAATTAAAAATAAAAGTCTCCCCTCCCTCCTCCTACTCCAGGAACAGCCCCGCTTTCATTTTTTGGGGCTTTGCTCAGCTTTTGCCCGCCGAGTTCCGCAGGCGGTGTTCACCGGCGTGGGTCGGCGGAGTCGCTGGTATGACTAATCAAAACTGCTCTGGCCTCTTAGCGGGGAGCGGTAACAAGGCTCCTTTGTAAGTCTAATTATATCCCCTAAGCTGGCACAGCGGCGCGGATTAGTACGAGAGGAGGACAGTTGGTCGCGGAGGGCCGTGGGGTCCCATGCTCTGCCCCACCGGCATCGCCCGCTCTTCCCGGGGACGGAGCCCCGGCCCACGGCCAGCGCCCCATCGCTTCTCTCTTGTCCCAGTCCCGCTCCCTGACGCGAGCTGGGAGCCATGCCTGGTCCCCGAGGAAGGGCTGTGGGGAGGAGGCACTGCCCGGCGCGGTGCCTGGGTAGGTACCCGGGGCTGCGCCGGAGCGGGGAGGCTCCTGCCAGGCTGGCTGGGAGGCAGGACACCGGCACCCGACCAGCTCCGGCAGCTCCTCGCCCCTACGGCCCAACGTTGCGATGAGCAAGTGCTCGGGGGCTTTTTTGTATCTTATTCACTTGTCCGGGGGGGTGGGGAGAGGGCTATGCAGGGGTGTCTCAAACGCATCTGATGAAAATTTCATGATAGGATTGTTGAAGCGGAGTCAGCAGGTGTGGAAGAGGGGAGGTGACTTTGAGAATGTTGTGGTTTGCTTGCCAGTTCGCCTCCCGTTTCTCACGCAGACCTGGCTTTGGCGTGCTTTGTGTTGCCGAGCAAAACAATTTCTCTCCCAGCGAGGCCGTGCGCTGGGGTGGTTTGCAGTTGCTACTTTCTAAGAGGTCTGCAACTAGTCTTCTTGGACCGGTCTCTTCATCCCAGCATGTATCATAAGGACAAATGGAGTAGCAGAGTCAGTCTGTTAGTAAAACTTAAAGTGTCAAGGCCTGAAAGTTTTTCAGTCTTGAGCTTTTATTGGTGTGAAAAGAAAATTCAATGGAAAGAGTTTCCCAGGCTGTGAGCTGTTTGCCAGCTTGTGCGGAGGTTACACAAGGATGCAAGGGGATTTTTACAGAACAGTGCAAGAGGGAATGAGTACGCTGCTAAATGTGTGAGACCAAAATTGTTCCTCCCTGTAAATCTAAAGAAGGGATTGTGGGATTTCTCCTTGGGAAGGAGAGAATTATGAAGTAGTAAGCAAAACTGTGGGGGGAATCTTTTAGATACACTTGTCTTACACAGTTTTGGGAAGGGAAGGGAGGGTGTTAGATGATAAATTTGGCAGAGTAGGATTTTTTTCTCACTGCCAGGCAGTCGCTGCTTCCTGCTTTTTGAGAACATATGCTGTGAAGGTGGGGAGCCGGAGCAGCGTGGGCTCAGGATGTGTTTCTGTCTCGATCTGCTTAGTGGTGACCAGACAGAGCAGCCAGCTCCATTAGGGAAATCCTTAATCTAGTGAGACTAACGGAGCTTCCCTCCAGTGTGTGCTGCTCGGATGGGAACTGCCTGTTGTGTTTGTGGGGCAGGATCCCAGGAGAGTTGTGATCAATTTTTGTGGGTTGCTGTTTGTTTATAATAAAGCATAATAATACATAGCAGAGCATTGGCACATAAAACACATCACACGTTTCTGCTGACCTTACTGAACTTCAAGTGAAGCTATAAAATATTGGACTTTCATTAATCACTTGGAGCTCATATGTAATATTCAGTGTGTCTCTTCCACTGATCTTTTTTCATATATGGAAGACATAATTTCTGTTCTTTGAGGCTGTTTAAGCTTCCCTGAGGGAGCCCTGTACCACCCTAACGCCAGCGTTACAACCCAACGTTGTTTTCCAGCTGAAGACTAAATCTAGCACATATAATTTAAACAGCGGAGTAGTCACTGTTAGAGCCACATTCACTGCTACAGGTTTAAAAATAGCGATATAGGCACGGCTTGCATGTGAATATAGCATTGTTACTTGTGAGATTGTCTGTAGATACCTTGCACTAGGATCCATACCTTGGTTTATGTGGGAAAAGTGCACGGATTAATTCAGTTAATGAACTACTCATTTGCTTCAGAGGGATGCTGATAGCCCTTACAGCTTTTTAACAACACACAAGCTTTAGCAGCAGGAATAACTGTTTATGGATATTAGCTAGACCTTTTTTTTCCCATGTTTTGTCATCTATTGTAACTGATGTGGCCTTGGAAAATCATTGAGGTAGTTTCCGATTCGATTTCTTTGTATCCAAGCGCATGTTTCAACTTGTGGTTTTTTAGTTTTATTTTTGCCAGATTGACTCTCTTGTAAAACTTATTCTTGGTGATAATTAGGGTGACTAAAGATTGAGATCTGAAGAGATGGTGTGAGGTAGGCTGAAAGAGGAATAATCTGTTGAAGATTTGTGTTGTTATTGCTGTGAAGTGTTTCTGTTTTCAATCTTGCTTGGAAAATAGCTTTTATTTTACTGTGAAGTGACTGAACCCAGCTTTCAAGTCTAATGATGTTAAATTGGGTGCGTATCTTGGCACATTCAGTTTCTGCAGAATAAGCCTAAAAGCCTGCAAGAACATTATCCACTAAACAAAATCAGCTCTGCTCTGGGAATCCCAGAAATCAGAGTTGTCTGGGCACTTTTAAACTTCCATCTCTAAGTGGTTTAAAGTGTTTTAAGGCTGCCATGCATCTGCTCAAAGTAAGGCCTGTATGTGATCCCAGGGTATCCAAATCAAGGGGAACAGCATTGTTGCAGTTAGTGGGTTAAGCAGGGTTTTATTTTTCTGATCAGCGTAAATTTACTGAAGACCTGAGTGTGTTTACGGAGTGGCTGGACTGGTGTGGGTTCTTCACCTGGACCAGCGGCTTGGACCGGTCACTCTTACCAGTTCTTGCTCCTGTGGCCATCGGCTGGATCGTAGTCTTGCTTAACCACCGTGTCCTTATCAGCGCTGTCTTGTAGCAGGGAGGATTGAAGTTGGGGTCCAGCTCTGTTTCTGACAGAACAAAATGTCAGGGGGTGAAGCAGGACGTAGAGCCAAGCTCAGCAGAAGAGCCCGCTTCTTTCACCGGGCCCATTGCAGCCCCTCTAGGGATGGAGGGCAGTGGCCTTGCCTGTCTCCGGGTAAGGTGCAAATCTGCAGCCCCACAGGCTGGTAGGAGCTCTCGTTGACAGCAGTGACGATGTTATACCTGCCCATGCCGATCTCCTCTACTTCAGTGAAGGGTCTCTACACAAAATGTTGGAGAGATTGGGCCTGAATTAATACAGGCGTAGGAGGAAAGGAGCTCCAAGAAGTCGCAGGAAAATATCTGTCCTTAGCCGATGGAGAAATTGTAGATGGATGCGTAAGTGTTTCAAATTGTACTGCTGCTTCTTATAATGCTGTTAGAGCTGCAGTCATCAGTTGGAGATTAAGGGGAGGATATAACTTGGAACTGAACAATTAGCTTCTCCACCTGAAACTTGAGCTGCCCCTGGGAGGTAAGGAGGGAGAGGTAACCTCAGAAGATGATTGTGCAACTGTAATCACCTTATGCCTTGGGCTTCCAACACGTTAAGGCAGCTGAGGTTTCATGCCCAAGTTATGAGATCTGTCATGTGCCAAAATTCTAATGTCTGTTTTAGTCTGAAAATAGTTATTATGACAACAAAAATGCTTTGTGAAAACAGTGCCATATATCACAGAGTGATTCACAGTTGCATAGCAATCTCCAAATGTCACATTCGGTAGAAGCACTGTAAATTTTTACATGCACTTGTATGTTTAGCCCAGAAGTGGCTCCTCTGGAAGGGGAGGTTTTCTTCCTCCTCCCCCTTTAATATTTTTATGGAGCAGGTTTTTCTTTCCAATCTCTGTTGTCCTTCAGAGACCAAGATGCCTCGAGGGAAAGTTTCTGCATAAAAAGCTTATTCAGTTCTTTATTAATGTGGAAAATACTGTAATTTTTTTCTACAGTATTACACTCATCTTTTGTCTTATTATGGCTAAACTGGAATGAACAGGTCCTGGATGCTGTGTGACGTGGCCAGTATTTATTTGGAAGATTACTTGAGAATGCCAAGTGTTGTGAGAATAGGCTGAGAAGCAATATTTGAATACTTAACAAGTGCATGGTCTTAAATAGATGAGCAAAAATACTTCCATGTGGGTCTGTTGGTTCTAGTTCTTATTCCAGTGTTTTTTCTGACTAAAAAGGACTGTATCATTGGTAATAGAGACCTGCGCGGTGTTGTTCTAAATATTTATTTCATTAAATACCATTCCTGCAGCGCATCTGCTTTTGCCATTCCTCTGTGTGAACAATTTTACCACATAATGTATTGTCAAGGTTGCATTATCCTCTGCATTTCTATGCCACCACTACCAGCACAGTTTCAACAGAGGTTTAGAAAAGACTTTTGGGTCGGGAAGTCTAAACTGGGCCACAAGTTTGTCATTTTGTATGAATTGCCTTACTGGTCCTGTTAGCTGGTGGTATTTTCGGTATTCCTTCTCTTAGATCTTGCTGAACCTGAGTAATTTCTGCTGCTGTATTTGGGGAAAAATTGTGGTATGGCACTTGAAAAGGTTTCAGAAAATGGGAAAGCCAGAATCTGACTGTTGTTCTGATGTAGAAATAGTTGGAGGATTGAGTTAGAATACTGATGCAGAAATTCAAGAAACAGGAAACTGAGTTTTCCCTGGTATGGCACTGTTGGTCTCTTAATGTCAAGATGTCCGTAATTCCTTTTTAGTGCAGTGGTGATCTCGATACTACAGCTTCAGACTGGACAAGAGGGGATAGTAATCATTCCCTGAAGAAAACAGAAGCTGTTTATGGGCAGTCTGCACCAGTTTTAGATTGGGAGTAAGATCCTTCTGTGTTTCAGAAGTTGGATAAATAATTCCCGCCTTAAGGAAGGACAGCTACTGGGTTTAATTTTTATGCATGGAAATTTATAGTTATGGTATTGCAAATCCAGAGGTGTTGAGAGCAAGATTTTGACAGAGCTCAAGATACTGCTTTTAAGGTCTACAGGCTAGAGAAAGCTCAATTGCCAGTGTAGGGTATGTCAGGAGTAAATTGGGGTTGGGTAGACTGGAGCAGAGGAAACTGAGACAATCAGAGATTTCTTTTTGAGAAGAGTATCTTGTTTGGTGATCTTGTCTCTGTACTTCTGAAATGTCCTGTGGATTCTGATGGAACAGAAGGCAGATCCTTCTGTTCCTGTGTTTTCTTTGTTCATGTTGAAGGTCAGTCAATATACACATCCACACACAGAGTGGGGTTATATTTTTTTAGGCATGCTATGTTGGTTATTCTTAGCTTGTGGGTGATCCGGGGGTTTTACATGTAGATATGTTGAAATTTTGTGGGTTTTGGAAGTTTCCGCTCTGAAGCCTAATTTCAATTCAGGCCTGCAGATTATCTCTAGACTAAATAGATTTTGAAGGCAGTTTATCTAAACCATTAAATAATTCTTACCGGCCATTGACAGAGCTCTTAAATCTAGTATAATTAACTAACCTGATACACTGAATTTAATACATATTCATTGTTTTGGTACATGTTTTAACTTGATTTTAAGTGACTGCAGTGCCATCTTCTATCGCTGCAACTTACCTTCTGACGCTACAGAAGATCCACAAAGAAGCCTGCCTGGCTGCCAAGGTAAAGACACAGGTGGGAAGAGGCTGTGTAGGAACCGGCCCACAAAGGGAGTGCGAACTTGCCATGTTCTTGGAGAGGGGAAGGTAGGAATAGCCAACCCCAAACAAATACGGGATGGGGGCTGGAGAGAGGAAAGGATGCAAAGATGGAGGCGGTGGTGGTGCTCCAGGGGGACTTGCGCTGCTGACTCCAGGCAGGGAGATGGCTGAGCTGAGCAAAGAGCTCCCGGTGCAGAAGGTGAGGATATGCAAACTTCTTGCAAGGAGCTTCTGTAATTGCTAGGGATTAGGAATTGGGTGGACTGCTGTTAGACCAGGGTTGTCCATTGCTTCATGGTTATTCAGTTGTTAACAGCTTTCCTTAATCAAGACAATTTTCTTCACCTATAATGTGTTTTCAATACACTTTAATGAGAAGGAATAATACTTTACTATTTGGTAAATTAGAGGGATTCACAAAGTTGATTGGGAGCCCAATTTTCATTTAGTTTTTTCTGCTCAACAAAAAAACTTTGAAAAGGGTTGAGTACACTAGGGAAGTCATAGATTTGTATTAGGATGACAAGGCTGCTAATGACTTTTCTCTTTGCTTGAAAATTTTATTCTTTATTTGTAATTTCTATACATGGGTTTTGGCGTTGCTTGAGACTACCAACTGTTGTCTCTCAACTGTTCGTCTTCTGCAGTTTGTGTGTCTGTGCATGTTACGTGCACGGTCTTGGACGTCTGGGTTTTTTTGCCTGTGGCTGATCCAGCCGTCACCGGACAAGGGGATGTAGGCAGCAGGGCTCAGCTGTCTGAGGTCAGAGAAGAGTTTTTTCATACACTGAGCTGATTCGTTTTCATCATTGGTTCATCCCATTCCAGTGAAGCATGTCGCAGGGGATTTTCCCAAAAGAATAGATGCTAATAAGGAGAGGTGGTTCTGACACACAGATGGGGTGCGTGCTGCTGTTAATGGAGAGAAGCAGAGTCTTGAAACAAGAACTCTGGTGTGGCTGTAGTGCTGCCAGTAGCAATTTGAATTGGTGTATGTCAGCCTTCCTTTTTATTTTGGAAAACAGTGCACAGCTGGCAAACTAACAGTAGTGTTGCTGTTGATGGTTTCTGATACTAAGAGCTTCACCTTTAAATTCACTTTCCTAGGCTATCGAGTTGGCATACTAGTTTTTTAAATCTCATATAAGCAGCATTTGATCAATTATGATGTGAAAGCATTTCCTTTTAATCTTCAGCAGATACCTAATATAACAACCTTCAGCAAATTTTCATCCCAAATAAAGTTCCATTCAGGCATTTTTTTGTATTCAGGGAGTAAGTGTGAAAGAGAGGAGAGGATGTGTGTTGTTTTTGTAAAGCTCGCTATGGATCTGCAGATGTAAAAGGCACTGCCTTAAAATACTTACCGTGATGATATTTACCAATAGTTTTTCAGGTTTATTGCTCACCATGAACAGGCATTTTACACATTTTAAGTTTAATCTCTGTAAAAGTGAGGGTGTGATGTCCCCACATGGTTAACTTAAAATTTCAAGTCCTGATGTTTGTGCCGCAGCTAGGACGGCCCCTGTTTGTTGGCTTTTGAGAGGGGTTTATGCAGTCACTCTGTGGCTCACCCAAACAAAGCCTAAATTTACTGTCCCTCTTTGAAAGGACATTTAAGGCTGTCCTGGATAGACAGCATGAATGCTGGCATAGAGTGCACTTCAAAAAAGCGTTTAAATTGCTGCTGTGCAGCCTCAGGACAGCAGGAAGCCGGGGCATCCAAGGCTGGATCTGCGTGAAAGGCAGTAGGACAACCGTACAAAAAGGGAACAAAGCAGTTCGGGCTGTGATGCTCTAGAAAGAAACAGGGAGGTGAATTCAGAAGTGGACGGTGGGTCAAGTTTTAGGAGGGTTTTGGTATATTGGGAAGACCAAAAACTGGTGGCTGAAGTGCAAAACCATCAACCTGGACAGAGAAGTTGTGGGCATATTTTGAATTCTGAAAAGCCTAAAAAGTGACTTTGCATATGTGTATGGATATATGTGTATATGTACATATCGTATGTATATATCTATACATGTATGTATAGAGATACATGTATGTGTGTATATATATGTAACTTTTTTGAATCATCCATATTGGTTAAGAATAACAGACTGTGAAGGTTTACATCAAAATATGTTGTGGGAGTTTTTTTAATTTGGGGGTATCATTCAATACAGAATTGTTGCATAAAGATTTTCAGGGGGCTTTCTGTGGTTTTTTTTTTTTCCTTCTCGTATTCTTTCGCACATACATACCACCCCCCTTCCTTTCTCCATTTTCAAAGAGATGAGGAAGAAATAAAGTGGGAGAGTAACCGCGTTCAGGAAGAGTGTTCAACCTCACGTTTTGGATGCTTTGTCCTCTTTTTAATATCATGTTTACCCATTGTCTGGTTCTCTGTTACATCCAAGATACAGACAGGTATGTCGGGTGGCAGGACAGCACTGAAAATGACAAGGGGAAAGGATGAGGACATTGTATTGCACTTAACATAAAGCTTCTTTATGGGATGGATAACACTGTTTGAGTCTATATTAGGGTAACTCGTGGATGTATTGAATTACTAAGAATGACACGAAGCTGTTCACATTCCTTATATAGTTTTGCTGCTGGACCTTGGTCTTTTGCCAAATTTTAGATACTTCATTCCTATATTACCTTGGCAGATAGATCTGCCTGTTGTGACTAACATAACATGAAGTAATTGGAATTCTGTGAATATAGCTGCCTGAGAGAGAAGACACCTCATGTCTTTGTCTGTGGAGGGCGATGACTCCTTCAGTACTCTATGGAAAGGAATGTTGTTTGTCTGTTTGAAGGGGAGGGTAAGAAGAAAGGAAGAAGACTTTTTGACCAAGTAAGTGCTCATTCCAGAAAACATGTGATTTGTTCAGGTAGCAATTTTGTCTTTTTTTTTTGTTTTAGAAAAAAAATCATCCTATTCTAATCATAAGCTCCCAGGTTAGGCAGTTCGGTGAGGTCTTCACAATCTGCAGGCAAAAATACATTGAACTATTTTTGGAACGAAAAACAGTGACATTGTTATTTTCTTATTATTTGAGGCCCCTGTGGGTAACTGCAGCTTCATGATGGTTTTCAGCCTCCTTTTTTTCTGCCAAGGATTCAGAACACTAAAATAAATCCAAATAATGTTTTTCATAAATTAAGTGATTTATTAGTTTATTTACAGTGGCTTTTTGCATGCCCAATTAATTGCATTATATGTTGGTCTTCTAGTGTATTTTAATCCATTGAGCACAAAATTGGTAAACAAACAACCAAAAAAAAAAGGACATGGCTTGGACTTTTCCTCAAGCACATGCAGATTTATAAAAAATTCATTAATGAAGTGTTGGTATGTCTGGCCTAGTGTTACTTTAAAGGAGGTGAGGTGAGAAAGCTGGGAACTGTGAACTCCTCGTAGTTAACTTGCATGGCTGGCATGGGGCAACGCTGTTCATAACCGGCCGTCTTAACAATGTATGAGGGGATTTTTTTTGCGTAGGACAAACAACGCATGATTTGGTTTATTTGGCTTGGAAACAACCCGAGGGCACCTTGTGAGACGTACCATTCGGTACGTGCAGTGTCCGAGCGCGCTTCTTGCTTGAGAATGCCGATGAATTGTGTGTGTGACCTTTAAGCACGAGTAGGTTTCCGTTTTATCTCAGCGCCGCAGCCTTTCTGCGTTTCCTTAGCGTTGTATCCTTGGTGTGCAGGCAGGGCAGTCTTGTATCCATTTACCTTACACTGGAATTAGGACAAATTCCTGGTTGTAGGCAAGGTTTAAAATAACTGCAAGTAGTTTGGGCCTCCTGCTGCAACTGTGAAAATGTGAACTTGGGCTGTTTTAAAAACAGTGCTGGAGAGAGGCTTTGCTTCACTGCTGGAAAGTCTTGAGTTACATCTTGGTGAATGGAGGGAGAGCGACTTTATTTTGATAGCTGCTGTTCAGTTTAACTACATTACTGGTTCCCAAATTCTGGGGCTTGCAGGGAAGTCGTACCTCGAAACATGTGGACTGTTCTGTGAAACAGTGGTCTGCAGCTTTGCGAACAAAAATGTTCTGTAGAAACCAAAGTGTCTGAAAACTGAATATATTATTTTAAAGAATATTTAAATAATCACTACAACAGTTTTAACTCGGAGAACTAGTGCTGATGGTGTGAAACTGTTCTTTGTAGATACAGCTGAGTTCTGACTGAGGCCACTGACTCATCCTCAAGTTAGGGAAATTTGGGAACTCTTGTCTGAACCTGGGTTTTGTTTCCTGGTGCAGCTGAACAGTGGAAGGAAGCACTGCGTGTGCAAGGACTGCCATCAGCTGCCCGCTTCCAGCTGGCTGTGCCAGAGGGAGCCCTGACTATGAGCCATGACTACTGATTCGAGGCGGTGCCGTCAATTCTGCAGCCGACAGAAAAAAAAAAAAAAAAAATATTACCATGCGATGTTTCGGGGTCACAGAACAGTGCGCCGCTTTAATGTCCCGGGGAAGGATTAATTAGCATGAGAAGTAACAACGGTAAGACGAAATAAGCGCGTAGGAGAGCTGCCGCTGGCTGACTGGGTTTCCCCAGGCGGTGCCTTCCCTGTCAGCAGCGGGGTTCCCGCCGGGCGGGGCGGGGGCGGGGCCCGGCCGTCTCCATCTCCGTCCCCTTCCCGGGGGTGTCGGCCCGCGCGGGGGGGGGG
>JAVJGG010000058.1:16030694-16057195 GCA_035590195.1 Aviceda cuculoides
CCCCCCCCCCCCGCCGCCCCGCGGCTTTTACGGACTGGAAAGGAGTTGTTGTTCCCCCCCCGACGAACTCAGCCATTTTGAAGAATTGCTTAGATTTGACGTGGAAAGTAATGGTACGAATCATTAAATTTGGGGCAACGTAAGGACGAGAAATAGCGTAAGACAGCCTTTAAAAAGGGAAGTGACTGGGCAGTCCTGGTTAAAATGCCCCATTAGTATGACTGGTCATTTTCAGGGTTCCACAGTTTTACCTGAAGAAAAGCCCCCTGGGAACTGTTGGTTGCCTTGTTCTTGAGATGGGCCAGAGCGGCTCCGTGTGGGTATGTCGCCGCTGCTGGTATTAAAAACGCTCCTTCGCGCTAAAGAGAAGGGGCCAGCGACGAGATGAGCGAGAGGGATGAAAAGCCAGTTTTCTGTTTCGGAAATACAGTACAGCCTCCGTCATGGGTAGCTGCCGCTAGTTGCAGTGACAGGTTTGCAGCCTTGCGCTTAGAGGTGAGCCTGCAGCCAGGCCTGCTGTCTTCGTGGATCCAGCTGGAACGAAACCCGGACAGACAGATAAATCCTAGCAGTTGCTTTCCACCTGGACGCAGGCCCCTGGAACTGCCTGTCCTCCTTTTGCTTTGGGACTCCAGGTGCACGAAAGCCTGTATGGTAGGGTTACAGTAGGGGTGCTCTTTGGTAGATGAGAATAAAACAAATTCTGCTGGGGGGCGGGGGGAATACAGGCCTCTGTCGGTGTATCTGCCAGCCTTTTATCTGAACGGTACCTGCAGGAGTTCAGAACGTGTGTGAAAACAGGAGATGGCTCCTATTCATTGCTACTGTTGTGTGCTGAGGTAGTTCAGTTACTTTATTCAATTTCCTGTCTACTTTTCACTTCTAAGATGTTTTCTGACCTTTGTTGTTGTTTACAGATAAGTATTCTTGTCCAGTTTAACTGTTTCTCTCTCCTGGTCAAGGAAGTACATCTCTTCTCCCCCTCCAGTCAACTTCCTCAGTATTGCTGCAGCAGTCTAAACCAGTATCTCAACTCTACAGCCTGTGAAATTCAGAGTGTCTTTCTTAATGACTTCCAAGCAGTAACTATAAAAGGACAGATTTATTCTGAAAAACTGCATTGAAAAGGTTTATTGCTAGAGTATTTGCATACACATGTAATTGAGACCACTATCTTAACGGATTGCTTATAGTCAATAGAAACTGGTTTTTTACCTTTGTATCATATCTTCAGAGCTTATCAGCTTTTTCCTTCCAGCAGCTTTTGTAAAAGCACTGGTAGAAAGACAGTCTCAGTGAAATGCTTTTATTAATGCTTCCATTAATGCTAGAGGTTTTCTGGGTTGTAGGTTCAGATGATCTCATTCTGTCACTCAGAATTAATACAGAGGTATTACATTAGAATATAAATGCTCAGCTTCCAGCATCTTTAGTTGCCTGCAAAATATTCATGTTTTGAGTCTTTAATCTTTTCTTTCCAGTCCTCCTGCCCATTTGTGCTGAGTTTTGGAATCGATATTCATGCTGTGCTCTACTTACTAGGAAAAATTGTTTCTTGGCATGCAGGACATAGTAAATGTAATTAAATTATGAGAGTCCAGCAGAAAGCGTTGTTGGCTATGCACAGTAAATTAATTTTTAGTCATGTTATGGACTTCAACGAAAGCAGGTGTCTACATGATTCCACCTTCTAGGTATCCCACCAGTATTTTTAGGCTGTTCAGACTATTACGTCTAAAAAAAAACTCTGAAAAATATATGTGTGTCCACAAATACATAAAAATGAAACAGAACGTGTAAGTTCTTTTCCACTTGACTTGCCTCATGTCACAACTCAGTCCAGTATGTTCCTCCCCTTTCTTGGCTGCTAAGGAAGATGAAAGTGGTGGTGGATATTGTAGCACAGAAAATGCCATCTGAAAATGATGTTCATGTAGCGAGAAACTATCTTATGAAGATCTTGAGAAGTTCCATGAGGTACAGTACTGACTTTACAAGTGCATCCCTTCTGTTCCTTCCCTCTGATTGGATTCCTCCTACCGTTTGCCAAGGCCATAGCAAACTGTTGCAGAAGGCCTCTTCCCGACCTTAATTTCCTTACACTCCAAACGTTGCCTTGTATAGTGCTAGTTTTCTAGTCTTGTGTTTCCTTAGTGGTGCATCATAGAAAAGTAATTGTCTCATAATAGATAAACCTTTTTGCTGAATTGATGCCTAAGAGGTCTGTTGAATTTGCCTAAATGGGTATTTGTGGTTTGCCAAGCTGGTATCAGTACCTTGTAGAGGTGAGCTGTGGGAAAAAAAAGCCCTTCGATGTTCTGCGCAGCTGAACAGTGGAATTAATTTTTTCTGTACCTGAACACAGGCTTGGGGCATGCAAGGACTGTCTGGAGCCCATCATGGCATGGCTGAGCAGAATCTTTCGCACTTGTTTGCTCTGAGAGTATTGGGGCTCTTCCACTCACTCTCTGAATTTCACATCCTACCAAGAAGAACATAGTGATGCTCTGCTTAACTGTTTTCTCTTCCGTCATGCTGGGGAGAGTAAGCTTTTGTTTATGGAAACAATTACTTCTTTTTTTTAGCGACAGTAATGATGCTACACTTAGTGAAATTACAGCTTCCCTGTAGAATTATTATTCTCCTTTTGTAATCTCGCATGCAGAGTTTGGAAAGGCAATTCATCATTGAATTCATCAGACCTTCCTGAATGTGCTGCAAAAAGCCATGTACTCAAATTGGACCTGTTTTGAAGATAGTGGGTTTATAATGAGCTTTAGTTTTGTTCTCTAAATTCAGTGGCTGTCTGATAATCCAAATTTATAAAAAGGAGGAATGAGTAAAAAAATGTAGAACTGCCTTTAGAGTTCAAGCTGAAAATAGGGAACGGTTTCTCAGCTTAGCAAATGACTTTCCTAACATAACAAATAACTTTCCTAAGTAACAAATTACTTAATGTTGCAGTAATAAACTTCATAAATACATAAGTGAAATATATAAGTGCATTAAAAAAACCCTCAAGAGCTAAGGTCCTATAAGCCTTTGTTTCAGACTGTGACTTGGAAGGATGGGATTTGTCTCACCTTATACCTTGTCTAAATTTTAAATTACACTTCCCCCAGGATGAGCCAAAGAGAAGAGCAGGATGAATTACCTTCAAGAAGTTTCTCCTTCGTTCCTGGGCAACTGATAGGGTCTAGACAAATGGCCTGTGCTCGGCATCTGCTCACTGAAACAGAAGTAGCTGAATTCCACCCAAAAGGCTTCTTTAACATTGCGGGAAAAAGAATGCACTTATTTCATGAGTGCCAAGAGGTGTTAACAACAACGGCAAGCTCTTGGAAGGAAGTGCAAGCTGTTGTTACTAATTCCTGAACAGAAGGAAGGGGCAGAGGACTGTAGAGCAGTTTTGCAGAAAGGTTTGCAAGATACAAACAACTTACTATAGTACTTCTTAGAAGGGATCTCTTCAGTTATATGAGCATGTACATTTGGAGGTGATATCCAAGTAGGTATTTGGGGGACTTAGATGAATTGATAAACCATTTTTGGGAAAAAAAAAAAAGTTTGTTTTTTATTTCTTTCAAAAACAAACAACAAAAAAACCCAAGACAAACAAAAAACCTCTGCATACCTGGGGTGCCAAACATTTCAAGACCTGAAGCAGAACTTGGCTGGAGTTAAAATTATTAGTTACATCACTCTTACTAACTTGTGTGAAACAATGTACGTGGCTTTATTCCTTCCTGTCATTAAGTGTTTTCTTCCCACCTCCTCCCATAAGCACATAACTACAGTACAACCTTGCAAAGCCCTACCGTACTGTTGTCATGTTGTAAATGTCTCATAAGTCCCAGTATTAGCTTTAACTGTTAAAGCTCTGGATACATGTCCAATACTTTAAAATTCATTTGCCTGTCTCCACCCCTCATAAAGACACCCCACCCCCAAAATATATAAAATTTAAAAAAACCCCACCAAACAACACCCAAACAAAAAACCCTACCAACAACCAAAAAAAACCCCCAAAACCCAAAAAACAACACCCAAGCACAGACCTTGGAGAGTATTGATGTTTTACTGCATCTTGAGCATTTTAAAGGAATGCTGATGTCTTTTCAAAACTGGCATGCATGTAGAAAGTTGTCTCATTTGCTGTCATTTAAAGTCATTATGCCTCTGTCTTATCTGTATAGTGTTTGACTACTGCCCCGGTAGATTTTTTGCTGCACGTCACCTTACTGAACCGTTTGCGTTAAACTAGTACACTCTACCTCTCTCGTTTTCAGAAGAAATGACCTAGCCTGCAGGCCTCACTCCTGGCACGCAACCAAATTTACGGAAAGTCAACCTGAGACAGCCACGTCACATGTTTCCTCGTCCAATGCCTGCACTTCGTGGCACTCGCGCTATCATGCAAGGTGAGTCTGCTTAAGTTACACGCATAAAGCTCCAACAGCGAGACAATAATAATGTAGGTCATGTCGTTGAGTGTTTTTTAAAGCAAATACAAATACAGAATCGTTGTGTTATACATCTTTAGTATTGCCTGTCCTTTCAATGCTTGAAGGGGGAGCATGGGAAGTTTGACATCCGGATGAATGGATTTCAAAAACAGTATGTGCTATGTGCGTGTGGTTGAAAGGTAAGAAACTAGCTTTAAAGGCAGTCAAAAGGTTGTGTTTCTTGTTCTGCATTTCCTTTCAGTGTCCACTGGTAAAATCCTAAATCTTTATAAGCTAAAAGAAACCATCAAAATTAACATACTTAAAGTGAAATATTAAAGGGAGAAGAAATTGAAAAATACTGTTTCAGGCTATTAAAAAGGCTTTTCCTAAAGGGAGGGTGCAGAATGTTTTAATGTTGGACTTTAAGTTATTACTGGTTTTATTAGTTAAACTGTCTTTCCGTAATCTGATCCTCCCTACAGCTGTGCTCTTGCTTGTGTAGAGAGGTAATAAGACTAATGATTTTCAATCCTATTTAAAGCACCTTAATATTTGTTAGGTCTCATCCAGCACTAGGGGAGAAAGGCTGGCACCCTTGTGAAACTTTAAACTTTTAGTTAATGCCCGTTTGTGTCTGGTTACAGGTTCTTGTTTGTTTCCTGCTCATAGGTGACATTTTCACCAGGGTTGTTTTGTTTTGTTTTGTTTTTCTTTTGTTGCTTTTTTCTTCTCAGTTCCCATTGGGCCTTAGTTACACTGAGCATTAAAGAAAATGAGTCTGGTGTGCAATCCCAGTTTGGAAAGTAGGCTTGTGTTTTCTATATTTACTGCTGTACATTCTCTGTCATTATTTCTTGATGTTAATTTATTGTGGTAGTTAAAACAGAAGAACATTCATACTTTAAGATTTTATTTTATTTTTCATGTATTTTTTACAATTGTTTTTACATAATTTGTTTTCTTTGGAAGCCCTCTACTGTTTTTGAAATAACTTGCTATATGTCCTTGAATAAAGTATGAATGTTAACATTTAGACAGAAAGGTTTTTAAAATGCATTTTGTAATACTTCATTAACAGAAGTTTTATAGCACATTATATTTCTCAAATCCTCAATTATAATTACTGCTGCTTTACACTGATTTAGAGCGTTTGTATTTAAATTTCATGTAGATGGGCTGAATTAGATTGATAGATTTGAAGACAGTAAAAGTCCTTGTACATAGAAGCAAAATTCAGAAATTCCTAAAAACTTTATAGTGTCCTGGTTGCAATGCTAACTCCAGAGTATTTCTGCTTTCGGTCTACTGAGTCTTCTGACTGAGCTGTAAATCAGTATATGCTTCCTGATGGTTGTCCTTGTACCTTGTGAAAGTAAAATACTGCAAGACACATGTCTCAAAGCGTGATTTGATAGGAGCTGGGCGAATCGCAATATTTAAAAAAGAAAAAAAAATACTAATTTGGTTCAAGGCCAGTTTGGAATGAGCTTTGAGCAGGAAATTGTGGGTGTAAAGGAAAAAGGGGAGGGGAATAGAGCAGTCCTCTCCCCCCACATATCAGAAATAGCAGCAACTGCTGGTAGACATCAGTATTAGTAAAAAGGGCAAATTCTGCTTTCTCAGATGCTGCTGAAAGATTTAGTGCCTTCAGCACAGTCTAATACCAGGTTCCCCAGGGCACTGCCGTCCTGAACCCCTTGGCTGCCTGTGCTGCTCACTTGAAAAATGATGTACTTGGGAGATTTGTCGGTCCTGGTGGCTGTTGCCCAAGGCAGTTTCGGTGGCAGAGCTGACTTCAGACTGTGGCTGCTGGAGGCCCAGCATTCCCAGTGTGCCAGCCCAAGGATTTGGGTATTTTGAGGATCCCAGTTGCAGAGGGGGGTTCTTTGGGCTTGCTCATTTGCAGAAACAGAAGGTGAGCAGCCTCAGAGGTTCCCCACTTTCAAAGTACAATCCACAAAATCAAGAAGCACCCTGCACTCTAAGTCAAGCACCAAACTGAACAAGAGACACAGTAATCAGTAGCTAAAAGCAGCAGTATGCAAGGAGATAATAGAAATAGTCTGAGGAGGGGATGTTTTTAGCCCAAGGATCCCATCCTTGAGCTATTTCTGGAATTTCTTGTCTTTCCTTGAGCTAAGAATTTGAGATTTGGTATTGACAGCCTAAAATCTCTTCTGAATGTGCCTGCCTGCATTCCCTCTGTGAGTGTGGAAACTAAATCACTTGTAAAACATGGAGAATTCTATCAGGGGGGAGATGCTTTTGCTCTCTTCCAAGTAGGATATACCCAGATTTTGTGTGTTGGGGGGACTGGGGCGCAGCTGGACAAAACAACCCTCTGAAAATTGTCCTTACTACCTAGGTAGATGCTAGATTAAGCTATGGGTAATTTGATTTGGTTTGGGTGGGGGGGGGTTGGCTTGTTTTGGTGGTGGTTTTTTGCTAGCCTACTGGATTTGGACCTTTGAGAAGGTGCATGAAGCTAGAGGAAGACTGACAGACCAGAAGGGACTGTACTGGTGTAGATAGGAGAGAGGGTAGTTCTGAGCCCAGGTCTCCACATCCACCACTATGTGTATTTTTTATCATGTGACTTGCATTCAAAAACTGTAAGCTATCTTGGGAGCACTAAGCCAGGTCTAGGTGCCTCTCACACAAGGCTAGAGGGTTAGACATTGTAAGCTTTTGGTGCCTTCATTTCCCTCTGTTTGTCTTCTGCTGTCTTTTTCACAGAAGTCATACCTTAACAAAATGGATGCAGACTTTTTCCCTAGCTCACCCTAGACTAAGGCTGAGTGCACTTTTCTGGGAGGTGTGGATATTTTAAGTTGCTGAAAGTTTAGACCCTGCATTTTCTTCCGGTAGGATATACTATAATAGAGGATCTTATAATTTTTGTTTTGTTTTGTTTTTTGGGCCCCTGGGTGTGCAGTTGAAACCAACAACCTCTTCTACATTGTTCTGGCCTTACAGGTGTGGGTGTGAGGCAAGTATGCTTCGAGAAGGCTGCTTAAACTGAGTTTTTGGGGCAATTAGGATCAGGTACATCTGGTCTGTAATCCCATGTGGTCTGATTTGCTGAGATTATGTGATTTCTGGGAGGGCCCAGAAGCAGAAACTCATGCCCCAGGGTTGGTGGAGTGCTTATTGGCCAAAGTGGCCAAGGGTGGTGTTTGTAGATTATTCCTGGACTTTACTTGCCAGTCTTCGACGAGCAGTGTAGGTGTTTTTATGAATCCACTCTAAAAAAGCCATTGAGAGAAGGATATTCTGGGATGCCAGGCTTGGGCAGAGAAGTGGCTTTTGGACTCTCTTCCATGTCAGGGTTCATGGGAGGATTGCCCTGCAGTTAAGGACCACAGCAGGCTATGTTTCACAGAAACACAGCACCAGAAACTTTCCTGTCCTTTCTTTGAAACTTTTGCTGCATCTGCTGGGTTTTCCCTTAGGCATTTTCTGGCAGGGCTTTGACCTCTTATGCTGATGATCTCTGCTTCACATTTGATAGCAGCAGATCTACATAAGAATTGTAAATTGAGGGTTTTCTGCACAAGTGTCATCTTTATTTTAATTGATGCCCAGTATCTCCTCAGTGCTGAAGAGGGGGGGGAAAGATCAGCAACTCATAGCAATGTCTGGCTTACATTCTTCATTAGCAAAGGAGATCCTAATAATGACCAAGGCTTTTTTTACATGAACCACAGTATCTGCCTAAGATGACAATTAAGACCTTTTTAAGTATTCAGTAAGATGTTTTAAAATGCTGAAAATAAAAGAATGAAAGAACAAAAAACCCACAAGATGAAGCCAATGCTAGTGTATCTTGTTAATAAAATGCTTTTAGAAAATAAGCACAAAGTGTACCTTCTCTCATTTCACATAAAGTGCTTTTGACCATGTTGTATAAAAAAAGTTACAAAGACTATAGTAATAGAGGGGGGAAAAAGCAGTTCTCATGCTAATACTGAATTCCAAAGAACTGTTGTTGACCTTTGCAATATTTTTGACAGAAAAAAAGACCTGGATCACCCTCTGTATTTTTTATGTGCACTAATCTAATTTCATTGCTGGCTTTCACAGGTTTCTTTACTGCAGAAGATTTGATAGATGCTTCATGTAATTGTAGCTGCAGGGAAGTGGAATAATTCTGGGATTTCTACCCAAGGGGCTTTGCATGCAAGGGCAAGAATTTGAATTTGGTATATAAAAGCAGGAGGGGTTGCCAGTAAAGTTCAAATAGGGAGATGTGATGAGAATAATTGGAAAGACTATCGTCTCAGCATGAGTGTGTTGCATTGACAGGGGCTGGGTGCTGTGAAAGATAGAAAAGAAGGAAAACAGAACAAAACTGATTGGGTAGAAAAACAACAGAAGCAACAAGATTTTGAAATGGTGTCCTAGGCAAATGATCCAGAGAAAGTACAGTGTCAAAGATGACATTTCTATAGAGGAAAGAGTGGCAGAGAGGAATTGGTGGCAGTAAGGATTCTTGAAGGAAGGTCAGAAGCTTGGTTTTGGCCATGCAGAGCTTACGTTACTCCGGCGTCTCCTGTCAGCATTGTGGATCTGGGTGGAATTGAATGACGTTGTAAGGCTGTCAACCTGAGAGTGGTTTGAAACCACACTGATAAGGTGCACATGGAGGTTCAGAACTAAAATGGTGGCATTTGAGGCGAATGTTTTTAGTGAACCTTTGTTTAGAAATGAAAATATTAAATGGACAGATTTCGATAAGCAGGACAAGGGAGTAACTTTATGGGCTGAAGAAGTTTAGGGTGAGATTACAAAAGATGAACAGGGAAGTACATGACTTAAATAGCTGGAAGAATCAGGGTGCCTGGAAAATAAGCTGAAAAATAAGTTGGTGTTTGTCCTGGGAAAGAGGGAGCTAATGGAGCTCAAACTAAATTAGTCTAAAAGTAAAGTCAGCAAAACCAACAATTTGCAGAGGGAGAGGGGAGCCTTCAAGGAGATAAATGTGTATTACTTACTGGTCAACTTAAAAAGGGAAATTGAGTTAGTTATTAAGATTTCAAGCTTTGAATCAGTGGCGGAGTATAAAGGTAAAGCCTTGACTTCGTGTTCAAACTTCCAATTCTATTAGATTGTTTGTCTTGTAACTGCTATGCAGATGGATCTTAACCAATGTTAGTAAAATTGGTGGCTATATATTTATAACTATGTTGTGGCATTTTTTGACTGGTATATTTATGCTGAGGCTTTTTGTTTATTTCCTACCGTAGTTGTTCTTCTCATGACCTGTCAATCTCGTGGGATCAGTCAAGTCTACATCGCACTTCTGACCAATTCAGCTCCTTGGGAAGTATGGACAGCTGGGACCACACTCCACAAGTAGCCCAATATGGAAGGCTTTCTTCTGCAAGATCTAATAGTAGCATTGATCATCTAGGGAGCCAAAGTAAGCGGGATTCAGCCTACGGATCTTTCTCCACGAGTTCTAGCACCCCTGACCACACTCTATCCAATGCAGACACTTCTTCAACAGAGAACATGCTATACAAAGTAGGCCACTGGGAGTCTGCTAAGCACGGAAGTAAGTCTGGCCAGTTCTTGAATGACAACAGTGGAATAGAGGACAAACCTGCGTATTTGCCAGCTCCCATCCAATATGAGAACAACAGAAGTCCTAGAATAGAGGAACACCCCGATGGCAAGCTCACTAGCTCTGGAAGATCCAGTTTTGGACCTGTCTGGTATGTTCCTGATAAGAAGAAGTCTTCATCTCCTCCCCCCCCGCCTCCACCTCTTCGTAGTGACAGCTTTGCTGCTACCAAAGGCCATGAGAAAGCCCATGGCCCTGTGTACTCAGAGGGTGCCAGCACGCAGCACTTTACAGCCCTGAACCGGTCTCAGCCCAGGAGTGACTGGAACTTGGAAACTGTGGAGCAGCAGCGGCGGCCCTCCAGAGCATGTGACAGGAGGGTCAGCAGCTCAAATTATAAATCTGATCTCAGTTCAGAGCACACTTTTTCTTCAACAGGTGAAAGGTACAATAGTAATGCAGGAACTGTGAACAAACTGCAGTCATCCTTGTCCAGCATGGATGTTCGGTTTGCACAGCCTACTTACAGTTACCACCACCAGCACCAGTACAGTGATGAAAGCACTTTTTTTCACAATGCAAGAATCTTGGCTGCGCCTAAAGATCAGCAACATTACCTGGCCTATAGTGGCATTCAGGAGTTACCTACAGATCATTTTCATGGCTACAGTCCAAACCAAGCCAGTCTGCTCAACACTTCCTCTTCGAACAGTGCTGCTGAACAGAAGCCGGACAACACTGGACAGAGTCGCTATTATTGCGTGACAGCAAAACAGCCTTCTCAGGGAAGCTCAAAGCCACTGCAACTCAAGGATGACAGCTGGAAATCGGCCGTGGGGACTGAGGCATTGCTTGGACCTCATGAAAATCCTGCAGTTGTCACAATGGTCCAAAAACCAAAATACTATCTACCTCAACAACCTGTTGAATCCTCACTGAAAGGGTGTGAGAACAGTAGTCATTACCCGGTGGACAGAGAGGGGGATGCTAGGTGTGCTGTAGTAGAAGAAGCTAAAAAACCCAATCATACTGAAAAGTCTGGACAAAAGAAAAACTTTGAGAGCAGCTCTGAGGAAAGTGAAACTAGGTACAGTCAACAGGAGTATGTAAAGGGCTGTGTCCTTACCACTGAAAACAGATCTGCTCAGAAAGATTTTAAGTGGGGGAAAGATGAGAGTAGCAAGATTTCTCCTCAGAAGACTCCAATGTTGCACTCTTTAGCTCAGGAAGGGAAAAAACAGTCTGACAACAGCCCAGAAGCAGTAACAGAGCGACAGGCCCCATTTGACACTCACTTGTCTAAACAGGCACGAAGGAGCGATCGTTTTGCAACAACCCTGAGAAATGAGATCCAAATGAGAAGAGCGAATCTGCAGAAAAGTAGAAGCACTGCTACATTAGTAGGGTCATCTGAAACGGAGGAGTGCAATGAGACCTGGAAGCCAGATTCGGCAGAAAATGTCACTGCCTCCCCAGATGCTAACTTTACCAGCACCTACAAAGATCACCTCAAGGAAGCACAGGCCAGGGTTCTGAGGGCGACGTCCTTCAAACGGCGGGACTTGGAGCCCAGTCCCGCTGAGTATCTCCCCAGGTCACCTGAGCGGAAAACTGGTAGTTACAACTCTTCATTATTGGCTTTGGTTTCTGAAGATGTGTCTGGATTCCTCGAGGCTACGCAAGCTAAACCGAACCCTACAGGGAGTGGCACTCATCACGTTTCTCGCATTGGAGCCAGGAAGAGGTTCACAACAGAGCAAAAACTGAAGTCTTACTCTGAACCGGAGAAGATGAATGAGGTCGGGATGTCAGAGGATGAGTGCCGTGCTCATTGCCGTCCAAATACATCTGAAGAAGCCCTGGGCTCGTTCGCAGACAGGTGGAAATTTTTTGAAGAAACAAGTAAGCCTGCATATAGGAAATCGGCACAGAAACCAGCTCCCCACGGTCTAGTTGAGGGGCAGCCTGAAAGGCCAGATAGGAAAGCTCACAGTGGACAAGAGGGAGAGGAGTCATGGTATGAGAGAAGAGGTCGGGCAGCCTCTATTGGATTTGAAACTGCACATGCTTCGAGAGATAATGTCCACCATAGTAGCAGCAATAAGGCTGCTGCTATGATTGTGAAATCTGAACAGCCACAGCGCCTGGGAACCTTTGCAGAGTATCAGGCATCATGGAAGGAGCAGCGGAAGCCGATAGAGCCAAGGAGCTCAGGAAGGTACCATTCAGCTGATAATATTCTTGATGCAGGCCACGAACAACATGAGAAACCCCAGTACACCCATGAGAGGTCTAGATCATCCCCTTCTACTGATTTCTACAAACAGGTACAAGTGTCTTTCGCATTATCCTTTAAATTGCTGGCGAGGGGGGGGAGGCAGGAGAGTGGTGGAAGGGGAAAGAGAGAATTTTTCTGAACACTTCCAGTTCAGAAGCACAATGTAGTATCATGTTTGCCTTTTGTCAGTAAAGGAATAATTGTTACAGTTAGCTCTCATAAGTAAAATTAAGAAGATCAAAGTTTGTATTGCACAAGAATTGAATGTAGCAAAGAGCAACTGGATCAAGTAATTTCTTGTGTGTTGTAGCCAGATGGAAGAAGACTTGATTTGATGATATCCTTTTTTTTTACAGTAGAGGTGTAGAAGGATCAAAGCAATCTTCACCCAGAGTTATTTCTTCATTGCTGTGGCCACCTTACCCATTTTAAGGCTTTCAGTTCTCTGAAACTATGAAGAAAAATGTTCCAAGGGGAAATAATATCTACTTTTGTGCAATTTTGTTAATGGTCTAATAATTTTCCATAGATGTCCTCTTTTCTTCTAAACTTGCTTGATGCAGAAGCTACATAGGACAAAACTTCTGCCTAATACAGTTTAGAGATTAAAAATATGCCTGTTAATATTAAAGCTACACTACAGCAACAAGTGAAACTGCTTAGTGTTTCATTTTATGTCAGTTTGCTTGATTTAAGATGCATAAATTCATTCCTTAGAGAGATGCCAAATGTCTGTTCAACTTTCAAGCAAATACTAAGTTAATTTTTAACTGAGCAGGGCCAGGGAATGGTTGGCAGGTGTCAGGAGAAGTAAACAGAGAAACGAAGTCTCTTAAGTTCTCTGTTTAAAAGATGTTGTTCAAGCTACTACAAGATTGCCTGATATGTATAAGGAGTTATAGTGTATTTACTTGTGTTGAACTTCACCTTATGCAAGAAAGGAATTGAGACAATGCACTCGTATCTTATTTTTTCCTTTTTTTTTTTTTTCTCCCCTTTTGGTAAAAACATTGCATACATACATAGACATCCACACAGCACCTCTGTGTGTGTGTGTGTATACAGGGAGTAGAATGAGAATAGCTCAAAAAGAAACAAAGTATGTTGATCTCTAAAAGTTGTGGAGTCTTTTTCTTAAAAGTTTTTTTGTGGCTTTAAGTTTCACAAAAGTTATTGTTGAATGCTATGTGCAGACTTGACTATGCGGATAATCGACTAGGGTAGAGATTCCAAGCGCTGGAAATACTCACCTGGAAGTTATTTTGAAAATTAAATTAAATAAATTATTAAATAATTGCCTACCCAGCAGAAAAATCATCATATAATCTATTCCATGTATGCATTTCTGGTTTATTAGTCAGTGCCTTTGAGTTCAGTATAGGACTCCTGGGGCAAAATGCAGACACCTGTTTAGGCACCTGGAAAATATGGTGATAAGTGCATTGAAGATGCTTACAACAGACTGAAGTAAATAAAGATGTTGTTTCTCATATATGATTCAGATGATTCCAGTGCTAATGCGCAATTAAATTTCCTGTAGGTTCAGTGTTTGTAATGCAAAGCTATGCTTCGGGTGTGGTTGTTTGAAGATAGTGAGATAATAAAATTCTGGAACAGTGATGTTGTATGTTTTACTGAGAAACTAAAGTACACGCTTAGGGATTGAAAAGCTGGTGTGTACTTGCCTCTTCTAAACCATGAGCAACTCTTCTGTAAATTCTTTGCTGCTTTTTTTTTTTTCTTTTTGTCTTCGCCAAATGGAAGTTGTGAAGGTTTATATAAATGTTAAGCTCTTCTGTAGATCAGCAAAGTAGAGCAGGAACTCGAGCACAGCCAGGTTGGTAGTGCTGCACAAGAGTTCACATAGCATACTGTACCACTTAAAACCAAACAAGCTTAAGACATGCTATGCTGTTGACTTCATGTATATTCAAACAGAGCAAACCCACAAATAAGAGGTTCCATAATCATAGATTTTTCGGGAGTCTGAAACATGATGACTTGGTGTCTTACTTGTGCTATAAACCACTTTTAGGAAGTCTCAGTTGAAGTAAGGAGGCAAGCAGAGGATTTAAGGGAAGATGGGGAGCGTATTTTCTCTAAAGTTAACAATCTGGATGAAAGGAACTGCACTGTAAGGTAAGTGTT
Source organism: Aviceda cuculoides (assembly GCA_035590195.1). NCBI lineage: Eukaryota > Metazoa > Chordata > Aves > Accipitriformes > Accipitridae > Aviceda > Aviceda cuculoides. The sequence continues at coordinate 16,045,135 of JAVJGG010000058.1, forward strand.
TCTTAATTTCTGGCTTTAAGAGATTTCTTATGACAACTTTGATCTGATCTTTTCCTGACCCAAACTGGAAGTTTTGCTATGATGATTTCAGAGTTTTTGTAATGCCTTTTTCCCTTGTTTCCCTCCTTCTCCCCACACACTTCAACGTGCATGATAGACTTAATGTTGGGACTGAAATTTATGGGGACTCTAGGGTGATCTTGAAGAAATTGTCAAGTGTTGAGTGTATTACAGTTTGTTTGGAGCCAGATGATTCTTATTTGTGTGCATGAAACGATTCAGCTATTTTTTATATTTATCAGCTACAGGTTTTTGGTGGGGGGAGGGAGAGGGCTGGGAGGGAATGCTTGAGGTTTCCCAAAAGAGTTTTCCGATATTATCGGTTGCAAAGACTGCATGCTACTGGAACACAGTAGTGCTGTAAATTGGACTTTTCTCTACTTGTGCCTTTACAGAATGCAATACATGAACAGAAGCCACCAAAAGTTGTTTTTCCATTTGATCAGTTGCCCTTTTCTCTGTTAATTCACGTTGTAGTTAAACTGTACAATATTTTCAGACCCTTTTCAAGTGCATGACCGTACGGACAATGCAGTTAAAAACCTTAAATGTCTAGGGGGGTGCCCTCCTCCTGGCCCGCAGTTCGCTGGAGCCGCTGTAATGGAAGCAGTGATTTCAGCGACCGCTGATACTGCGGCTGCTGAAGTGGCGTGCGGCAGCTGAACTGGGGCGGCGCACACGTCGCTGCCGCCAGGTTTGGTAGCTCCGGGTTTCGTAACGGAAGAAACACACGTATGCGAAAAATAACTTCCGTGGGCTTTCCTCAGTTCTGTAAAGTGGTATTAATCTCTCAAGGGGAGAGAAAATTATGAACCGTCGCAAACGCTTACTCTAGTTGTGGCCGTAAAAGCTTGTAAAAAATCAGTATTCATTTGTGTGTTTATACAGTTGTATTTTGCATTGCTTATGGCCCAGCTGAAGACACCATCTGCTATTTTTCTAATTCTTTGTATCCCTTTGTACTTACCGTAGTGATTTCAAAACGAATAGCCCGTGAGGGTGTGAGTGTGCGCAGGCGCGTGGAGGGGGGGGAGAGGGGGAGGCGGCAGCACAATCAGCCAGGAGCAGACGAGCTTCTGTAGGCAGGCGGCATCTCTGGACAAGTAAAATTATTTCCATCCACCAGTGCTGAACCCTAGTCACAAAAGCATGTGAATAATACTCCTACGCCAGCATTTTAGCAGTGTTTGTGCAGCACAATTCTTGCTTTATAATCACGGAATCCATGAAAATCACGTGACTGGGCACCAGCTGCAATAACCTTTTTTTTTTTTTTTTTTTTAAGCTGAAGCCTATTTTGACATACTATTTCAGATGTAGTGTTTGGCCATTTCACTGCATTACAGGAGGTTTTGTAAAATGGTCTCTTTTGCAGTCTTTCCCTCAGCACTTGTGTTATGCAGAGGGCTTATATGTCTTCCATATTCAAAAAGCTAACTAAATAAAGTCTCTCATTTGGGAATTTAATTTCTGTGCTGTGAACTACTACTCCATGATGATGAGTGGCTGTCCTATGGGAAAGAATATGTATTTCCATGTGCTCATTTTTTTTAACAAGGCATTCTTGTGCTCAAAAGCGACTGGACTCATCATGACATGAATTGATTTTATGATTTTTGAGCTGCCCTAAAGGCATTTAGTTTCCTACTTTTAAAAGCTAGCAATCTGCAAATGGCTAGCAAATCTACCTAATGCGTGGTATATTCTAGAACATGAATATTAACCAAACCTAAGGTCTTCCTTGTGGTCATATTTAATACTTTCTTTGAAAATTTGGGTTTGGATTATATTGCCGATGGCCCTTATTTTTTTTGCCACTGAGGCCTGTGTGCTACAGTTGCCTTCATGCTACCAAAACCAGCGTGACCGTGCTGGACGTAGGAGCAGCTCTTCAGCGTTCGTGTGGGTTGGATGTGCAGGGACCCGAGCTGAGCGCCAGCTGTGGAGTCCACAGCTGCCCTCTCTGGGTTAGAGACTGCCCAATGCTACAGGGTGCCCCCCTCCCCTCCAGTGGTTTTGCGGAAAAAAAAAAAAGAAGAAAAATTTGCGTTTTAAATAAACTTTGAATGTTTACCATTACAGCTTCCCTGATAATTTTCAGGAGTAAGAGACTTTTTAATGCACTGAATCTAGAATGATAAAAGGTTGGAGTTTTGTAGCAGCAAATGGTTAAAAAACAACAAAAAGAAGACTCTGATAAGCAATTTTTTTTTTCTCCTGGGCTTTTTGCTCCTGGTTCATTTTGCCACAGTATTTTTTTGGTACTCTTTTTAGCACAGTTGCAAAACCTAAATTAATATTACTTCGAAAAGTTGGGAGTTTTTTAAGTTGATGAAGATAATTTGCGAACTCCTTTCATCTTTGGGCTGTATTTTACCCCTCTGAGACTACTGAGTGCTTCCAGTGAGTTCAGGTTGTTTCATCTCCGCTTCAGAAAAGCTACAACGTATTCTTCCAAATTGCAGTATTTGGAATACTATTTTTATAGGAAGAGAAAGTAGTGGTCCATAGTAGCCATTATCATCTCTCATGCAAGAACCAAACCACTCTTGTTATGAGCTTACAGGCATGCAAACAGTCATCTGACATGAGCTGAATATTTTTATACTGAGGCTTGATGTGATTCTAAGTATGTTCTTAACTTTAGGACTGCTTAAAAGTGTTACATGAGTCTGCTGATCTGTCAAACAAAAATTGATGCTTTTTTATTTTAATGATGCTACTCTTTCTATTTCAAATTAGTTACAAAAGCTTAGGTTATTACAGATGTAAAGTCTATCCTTCTTTAAACATGTCTCTCTCTCTGTATTTGTCAAATGACATATGCTGGTTATATAATTAACTTCCCTAGAGAAGTCTCCACAATTTCTAAACAGACATAGCCCTTCAGAAGGTTAAAGGTAGAAATTGGTGCTCTCCCCATAGTCTGTGGCTTCCTGCCGGATGACACGGCACACATAAAAGTCAATCTACATCAAAAGAATAGTGCATTATGATCTAATTCTCAAGATTGCCATCTACTAGGGATGTTCACAGCTATTGCTTTTATTTACTTTCTAAGAACATTTGACTTGTATCTCTGTTAATTTGTTTCTGCAATGTCTATGAAAATTACATAATTTCAAAAACTGAAAAAGGATTTATGGGATCACAGGTCACAGAAAATCTTTCAACATTTTAGGTGTCAGTACAAGAGCATGTGCATGTCAAGTATAGGACCACAACATGACTCAACTCTAATAAAACACTGAAAGATGTTTCTTTTAGTTTTTTCATGCCTTAGTAGTTGCTTCTATCTGAGCTCTTGAAGACAGAGGAACAGCCTTTACCGTACAAAACCTAAGTAAAAATGATTTCTTGATGCCTAAGTTGACCTAAATGCCCTAGTTTAATGTTATAAAAAAATCTTTGACAAGCCAGAAACAGGACCCTATAGAGAGGTTCCCGAGTTCATTATTAGGCAGTTCATAAGGAAACTGATTTTTCAAGAGCTGGTGAATATCTAGCCTCCACACTTACCAGGTGATGGAACAGCAAATTATTTTGCAAGGAGGAAGGAGAACCTTCAGCAACACGGGAATGTGAATAATCTTATGTCTTCTGAATCAAGTCAGATGGAAAAGAATTTACAAGTGGGTGATACTCCATTTATATATGTGTTTATATGTGTCAAGCATATATGGATGTTTGTGTGTGTGTGTATATACACACATAAAACATACATGCATGTTTTGATAGTTATTTCTCTGAGCTTGTTCTGTTTTGTGACTATTATAGGAGTTGGAGCTACGTATTTATAAAGGATAACTACCAGAGGGGAAAAAAAAACAATCCACATTACGCTTTTGGACAAATTAGTTTCTCATGTAATCTCATGTTTACAATGATAAATGGTGTAAATTAGGCATTGCAAAATAAATTAGACATTGGAAATACTTATAGAAACTACCCCGTTTTTTGTAACTCCGATAATTTTAAGTTCTATATTTGGGACTTTTTACTGGGCTGTCAAAAAAAGTAGTATAGTAGCAATAGACAATGGTAGTATCTGCGTAACGGGGAACTTAGGTATTGAAATGCAAGACTGGAAGGGTTTGAGGTTTTTATACGTAGCAAAAGGGCCATTTGCTTAAATAGTTAAGCAGAACTCTGCTTGCAGGCATTGCATGACATACTGATTTTAAACTTAGATTCTTCATTTATGGTATATACATTGCTAAGAGTCAAATTAAGAAGTTTTTCCTGAATGGATATTGCAGGATGAGTGTGTCTCAATCGTTGTAGGACTTATCAAGATATCACCAGAGCTATATAAGCAAAATGTTTTCACCCTCTTCCCTTTTCCTCTTGAGGAAGAAATAGTATGATCTTGTGCAACTGCTTCCTTAAGAATCAGTGAAAAATTACTTTGGCAAATGTTTCATGCATGTATTAACAAGCTTTATGGTGTGGAAGAGGTGTAAGTTCTCTGTTTTACACTTCACCTACAACTGTTGTAATTTTTCACATAAATTCTTCTAAAGGAAAGAAATATTTCCTATCAGTGTGCTAAGTGTAGAATGACCTAACAAGTAGTGTTTTGTAGAAAATGAACTCAATATGCATGATTACTTTTTTATCTAATGTGCAGTGTACTAACAAATTCTGCATTCATTTTCTTCAAGAGTTTATAAAGTGAAGTGTTCTCTTTTTAAAATCCATTTAAGTACAATAAGGACTATTATAAAAGTTCCAGTGCTCTTTTTTGAGGGAGATTAACTATTCAGTTAAAGGCGGAAGAAAACATGCTTTTTGTGTAGTCAGAACATACCAATTTGTTCGAAGTAGTGCTTCAGATATCTGAATTCCTAACGCTAATGAATTTGCATGTGAAAATGCCTTCTTGCATGAAGTTAGAAATAAAAAAAATTCTAAAAATTGCAGTTTTCCCTTTCCAGTAAGTTGTGTGCAGCTACTTGGCATCTGGAGAAAGTGCAGAAGAGCCAATGTGCATCCTCACAGGCTCTTAGCTATTAACAAGGACTTAAGTATGTAAGCTGGTGAAGCCCTTTCTGTTTACGTTAGCATTTCTTTATCATGAGATATGGATTATTAATGCATCTGTCAGACCACTTTTTTTGCCAGTGATGTCATTGTATGTATCATATGGACTAATGGGTGATGCGGTACAGTCTTGGGCTGTTTCAAAGTCTGTATTTTGTTTGAAACTGGGAAACATTTCTGTGGCTCTTCCCATGCATATAGAGGCAACAAAGGAGAGAGAGTCTGGCAGCATCTAGTCATGTATCAGGAGTCTTCTGCCAACTTTCACCTTCCTCAGATTTCTGTAAATACTTGTAATTAGTACAAGTTTCGTTGCCATGAACCACTATGTCTTTCCAGTGTACTAGTGTATGCGACTGATTAATAACAGCTAAATAAATATCACACTCTGAGACAGACCTTGAATCGCTGACACATGAAGGAAGCTGATGGAAGTTGATGCTTAAAAACACAGGCCAAAGGTCTGCCGAAGCAGGTTTCCTTTCTCTGATGGAAGAGCAGCAGATGCTCGGAGAAAATAAAAACAAGGCAAACATGGAGCCGTGCTGCTGGACATCCTTGCCCAGCCTCTGCTCATCTGCAGCTAAGAGGTGCAATCCCAAGGATTTGTGGTTAGCAGCCCTGGATAAATTTTTCTTTCAGAAAAGCATCTAACTGGTTTTGGACCCACATTGACTTTCGACATTTGTAGCTTTTTGTGCTGATGTGTTGTGAGGAAAAGCACCTCTTCTGCAGGGGGCGGGTGGGGTGTCCGCTCTGTGAAAGCTGTTGTATGGCTTTGCCCATCCTTATTTTCTTCTTCTGTGTCTTCCCGCATTCTGATATGTTCCTTTTGGAGCCGTGGGAGAGCTGCAACAACATTAGGGTGCACTATGAATTCATAAAGTAACATAATGTTTCCTTTATCTTGACTTTTTTTCTTTTTTTTTTTTTACTGCTGTGGAGTACAGATGATATGTTCACAGAACAGTCTGTGAAATCCAGCTTTTCCTTCCTGCATAACAGTAATTTCAATTATACATCATTGTATATGTTGCTGAGGTATAGGAAAAGCTGTCCTGGGGGTTATTTTGCATTTATTAAATCTGAATTTCATCTGTTGTTTTATGGCCAATTTGCTCAATGATAGAAAATCTTTGTCTTGTGTCTTTATTACTCAGAATTTCTAATTTCCTAACAGCAGCAACTGTTGCTACCTTCTTTTTCACCCCTTTTGTAAACCATCTAGATCTAACCAGTCCTGTTAATCCTGGGATGATGCAACTGAGAACTTTGTCCCATGGCAATCAAATCTTTAACAGCCTCTGGTGAGGATGATTTTTTGTTTGTTTGTTTGTTTGTTTTAAGAATCTTCTAAAAATCCAAATAGTCTCTGTCATCCAGATCACTGTTATCCACATGTGTAGTGACTTTCTAAGAACAGCAGTAAGGCATCCGAGGCACAGCTTTTCTGTGCAAGCCCAAATGGTTGTCATTTTAACATGCTAGTTAGTGCAGCTGCTGAATCTCGTCGCATAATTTCTACCTGTTTGCTTAGTTTAGATGTTAAGTTTATACTTCTGAAGTTCTCCAGACTCATAAAGAATAATTTTTTTAATTCTTGCTCTCTTTCTCTCATTCTCTCTCCAACACCTTCACACCTTGCCTGCCCAAACCTCGCATGTGTCACTTTGCCCAAGTAGCAGAGGAGTGGGTAGTTGTGCACCACAGCTGCTATTTCGGCAGTTTCCTGTGGGAGTTTCAGGTGATTATCGTATAGCCCAGGTAAGGCGTGACTACCCGCTTCAGGGTGGACAGCATCTGAGAGTAATTCCCACATAGGCTTCTTTCGCTCGCGGAGATGTGAAGGGGAGTCATGTCAATTTTCTGCTGTGCCCTTATTTTCCTCTTATTCTTACTATCGGACGTTCGGCCCTATAATCTGTCTCAGATACCTGCGTTTTGAAAAAAACGCCTTTTTTTTTTTTTTCTTTTTTTTTTTGTCCTAAAACCTTTAATAATTTGTACTTCAGTCTTTTTTCTTTTCTTCACCCCCTTTCTCGCCCCCTTCCGCCCCTTTCTCCCCCCTTTCCCCCCTTTATTTTTTACCTTACTGTGTTTATACATCGTTTTTGCTAGAATAGTTTTGGATTTTCCTCATTTGGGTAGGACATTAGTTCTCTGGTGGATGTCCTTTTAATCACTGTTTAATCCAGCCTTCAGAGGGGACTGAGAGAGGGGAGGAAAAAGGGTGGTCTTCTGGGGTTTTCGGTAGGTGTTACACATTTTCTCTGAGTTCCATATATAGTAACTTCTGTCACATTTTGTCTCTTAACATCATACCATCTGGCTTCTTCCTTTTAAAAATATTCCTCTCATGTATGTAAATGCCCTTTTCAAAATTAAATACCACAGCGTGGATTCTTGATCTTTCAAGAATGATTAATCTAAGTACATACGGCCACTGGCACAGGGTAGCTCTTCAAGTGGAAGTGTTTTGAACCCGATTCTTCTCATACCTCAGGATCAAGGCAGGAGTTGCGTGCGAAATTGTCCCACTTGCAGCCTTTTTCTTCCTCCTGTTGTCCCTTTTAAAACTTCCAGGCTGCTTGAGCTGAGAGATCGGTGGTTCTTGAAGAGCATCCCAGATGCATTATTTTGCGATCTAGGACTGGTCGCGGCTAAACGGGCGCGCTAAACCTTGCAGGCTCCTCCCGCTGCCTTCCCATTCCGCGCTCTCCTCCTGGTGCTCAGCCCAGCGGCTCTCAGGTGCGCGTCCTGCGGGTCGATGCGGTGCTCCGCTCTGGCTCCGCACCGGCTGCTGGATGTCATTAAATGGGTGCTGGACCGCCTCCAGAGCCCGCGCTTGGTTTACGGTCCGCTGCAGTAACGTCGCCCTGTTTCTCCCCCATCCCATTTGCTCGTTCCCCACACCCTTCAAAGTGTGGCTTCTCCCTCTGCCTCTGTTGGGTGGATTTTGAATCCCTGTTTCTAAACGTGAGGGTCGCTACCCCACCTCACATATACCCCCTTTTGTCTACTTCCAGCTTCTTATCACTGAGTGAAGTTCCTTTCGCTTAATTGCTGCTGGCACATCTGTCCTCCGCTGTGCGCGCAGTGACAGCTAGGGCTGTGCGGGGCCACCGTGGTCTGATACAGGGAAGTGTTGGAGGGTAGTTTCTTCTCACGGAAAGTTTCCTCCCCTGCCCCAAAAGGTAAGTTACCTAGCGTGAGAAACTGGGAGGAGGCCTAGACGTGATTCTGAAGGTACTGGAATTGGGGGTGGGAGCAAGGAACGGCACGCAAAAAAGTTTGTGGAGAGACAGAGAGAGAGAAATTTGTGAGCATTAGTCCATTTTTGTGTTCTGGTTTGGTTTTACTGCTTTCCCTGGAAAGAGGATTAGAATGAAAACTGTCTAAAGACTTAAGTTTTTGTTGCATCGCTTGAAATCCAGCTATCTTCTTGTGGCTATTTTAATGATAACAGTTGAGTAGGGAGATCAGAGATAATATAAGATATAGTCTCCAGTGGTTATACTCATAAAAGCATCATATACTGATGTATTGTAGGTTTTCTTTTTCCCTAAGTTACTTCATGAAAAGCATCTTTGGAAGTAGGTGACTGATTCGTCTCCACAGTGCAGCAGTTCATATATTTCTAACATATGGAGTGGCTTTATGGTGTTCTGGTACTAAAAGCTAGCCTGTGAAATGTTCACCTTCTGCTATAAGCCCTTAGGCAACATGTATTATGATTTGCTGTCACGCAGGAGACTGTTTATGCCAGTAAATTTGAGTAACGTTTTGTGCTAAAAAGTAACATGGCAGCTAAAACTTCCATTTCTCTGCATGGGCCAACCAGACTTAACTACAGTCTGTTAACCAGTTGTGTTGTATTATGTAAACGGGTGAGTTTTCTTGAAGTCATTCTCTGTCTTGAAATCAAATAGACAGCTGTGGGAGATATAAAAATTTTAGGGGAGGATATTAACTGGATATCAGTGCTGTATCATAATATCTAACCGCTCTATGTGATTTTGCGTGCAGTTAAAATAGCATTTTCCTCTTAAAGCGGTCACCTTTAAAATTATCTTTTAATACATATTAAAGCCTTATCCACAGTTTCTCTGTTAAGTCCTTAATGCGTTCTTCTAGAAAAATTGAAAAGAGCTTGAGCTTTGCTCTGATGAAGGCCACAATGCCTTTGGTTTCTAAAGATGGAGCGTAGGGGTGGTAATTTGCTCGTGCAGCATGAAAGCGTTTAGTTCTTTCCCTGCAGAATCTCCTGCAAGAGAGAGTGCCTGTACACACAGCGCATGCAAAAAAATTCAAGCTGGAGGGTTGTTGATGAAGACGGTCCTCTAAAATTAAAGACTTGGTTATTTGAACCTTGTTCAGAAAGGAGCCTAGTAACACACTGATCTTTTAAAATAATTTTAAATATTTAAAACTTGTGGAACTGTTGTTGCTGAAATGCAGATCATGATTTTCACAAATCAAAGGAAAAACCCTTTAAAAAATTAAAGGACTTTTAAAATATCTTTTTTTTTTTTTAATAACCAAATCCAGGGGGTGGGGGTGGGGGAAGGAAAAAGCTTTGAAGTCTCTGAGATCTTTTCCCTGAGGTCAGAAGTTTCTGATGATGTAACATACAATACAGACCAAGCCTTCACTTATCAAGGTTAAAGTTGACGGAGCTTGTATGAACTTGTCAATCATAGGAAGCAGGCAAAAACAAGCCAGCTGTTGTGAGGCATGGCTTTGAAAATCCTCTGTGTTACAGTAAATGAGACGCAGAGGTTGAGACAGATTCAGTTCTGCAAGGCTTTCAAACTGGCTGGCACATTTGTAAGGATGCAAAGCTCACATATCCAATGAATATGGGTAAACAGCTGTAAATCCCGGTAAGATTGTCTTGTCTTTAGTGTTTAAGCGTGAGAGGAACAGCTAGAGGTGCACGCCTTAATTACCTTCTTCTGTCAGTTCTGAACAGAAATCTGCAGTATTAATTCATACAGTATTTCTTTTGTTCTCCAGGTCTTTGAGTACAGGCTGTGTCTTCTGTCCCTATCAGCAGAAGCTACAGTAGAAAATTAGGAAGGATGCAGTGCTTGGTACAGAATTTTATTTTGCTTAGTGTAATCGACTGCTCTGTTCACTGATGGGTTGGTAGGATAGAGGGAAAACGTGAGTTAATTCCAGCTAAGATGCTTTGTGTGCATGTGCTCGCACACACGCGCTGTTTTTAGCAGCTTTTGTTTTCACAGTTGGCATCGTGTACGCTGGAATTAGAAGGCAGTGCCTTTTGAAAATACTCGTTTTCTGGACTGAGGGCTGCAGTGCTGCTGCTGTGGCTCGGGGTGCCAGGCTCGGGGTTCCTCTCGGCTCGGGGTGGTGCGAGAGCTTTTCATCTTGTCGTTTTCCTGGCAAGCCTGTTCCTGTGAGTGCAGGCTCGCACGAAGACCTTTTCCACAGCAGCAAGAGATATTAGCTGGGAGTGTAAGAGAATTGGATGTGACTATTGGAAGCAAGCGGTGAGTGCGGCTCTGAGTGAAAAGATGGCTATTGAAATGTGTGCATATGCATGCTAATTAATTTAAATAACTGGTTTAGGATTTTTCTTTTCCTTTAGAGATGAGCTACGTGTTCATTTTGGTGCCTGCCTGAGAAACCCAGGTGACCTAGCTATTATTCACAAAGTGTTTAATTTTATAGCTTCTGTTCTCTTACTGAATTTTTGTTCAGCTGCAAGCAGCTGTTTTTCGGTAGTAATAGCAACAAGAAAATAGCAACAGCATATCAGAAAAAAAAAGTCTAGATGTAAAAAAAACAATCAAAGGAGTGGCAACTGGAACGTAGGGGGTGCTTTTTTTAGTAAATTGACAAAGCAATCAGCTTTGTTTGAGTTTTTAATGTGACTCTGATTTCCTTGTTAGCAGTGTTGGAAAGTATTGTCTTTTGTCTCTGTGCAATGGTTGCCATTTGTGTAATATGATGGCTCTTGTTATACTGTTGGGATATTCTGATGATTGAATTCAGTGTGTAAGTACAGAACACATTAACTGCTTGACTTAAGTGAGCAGAAGTCATTTTAATTCCATGTAGGCAATCCCCTGTGTGCTGGGACGGGCATGCAATAGATAAAGCAAGTAAGAATACAGCCATAAAAATTATCTTTTATCATTGATTTTTGATGTGCAGCAGAATGGAGGAGGGGCTTTTATTTTCTGAAATAAGGAAAGAAAAACATCCCCCCCCCTGCCCTTTCCCACAAGCTTCTTCCCTTCTGCATAAAGGCCCCTATGCCGTTATAAGAAATTTAATTTTAATCGGATTTGATTTTTACTGTAGGCCTATGCGTTGTGCTGTTACCCATGATTGACTGGCCTACATTTCATCCATCAACATATCTTTGCTTATCTGCTGCAGAATTAGAGTGGGTCTGTTGAATTTATTGCTGATTTTCATGGGGAGAGAGGTAACCTTTTTAGAAAAAGAATGCATGTGAGATGAAAACCCATGCAGGTAGGACAGGAGAGAAATTCTGATGGGATCAATGGACTGGCGAGCAGCGTCTGTTATCATATTTTATTCTGTGATAAAGCCAGGTGATAATTCAAGGGTTGTTAAGCTAGAGTGACATTTTGCTTTATCACATCGGGTGCAACAACTAAGCTGTATTTAGTGTGACTGACTAAACAGATAGCTGCCATCCGGGCACAGATAACGTTAACAGGCATTCAGAGGCAGTACTGGAAAACCAAGACTCGCATCGTGATAAATGGGTTGTAGTGTAACAGTGATGTGCCAGGGGGTATACTTTGGGAACTATCTTGCTGGTTTTCTACCTTCGATTGTCTTCTGAAGTATATCAGGGCATCTCCTTTTTCCTTTTCTTTCTCTTTCCTTTTCTTTCTCTTTCCTTTTCTTTCTCTTTCCTTTTCTTTCTCTTTCCTTTTCTTTCTCTTTCCTTTTCTTT
>JAVJGG010000058.1:16066454-16097573 GCA_035590195.1 Aviceda cuculoides
GGGGGGGGGGGGTCAGCACGGGCTGGAAAACGTGCCCTGAAAGTTGGATCAGAATGCTAAAGCGTGTCCGCAAAGCACATGAGGAAAGTAAACACCTATTGGGAGGCAGCGCGTTAATTGAGAAGCAAATATACCTTTAAAATATAAGATACAACTTCTGAAAAATATGAAGTCAAACAGATTTTGCCGTTCCCTACAAAAGAAAAGTACAGCACAAAAAACTATAAGTTTATTTTTAAGGGAAGTGACACACCCACACTTAGAGGAAAAGAGCCGTAGTATGTCTTGCTCACTTATCTGAAAGGCGGCAAGCTACCCAGCCAGATGAAACCAGATATTTTAGCTAGTAGGCAATGTTCCTTTACTTGCTGTAGAGCTTCCAAACCCACATTATGACAGTAATTTTAAACTTTCTGCAAACTCAAAACCACCAAACTAGACTTCAGTTTCTTGTATGGTTTACATACAGTACAGATGTTTCAGTAATGTTATTTAACATGTTATTGTCCAACTTAAAAATCTAAGTTAGCCTCCTCTTCAAATAGCTTGCATCAGGTAATGTCCAAGGTGGCCCTTTGTGCTATGCAGGACAGAATTTTTGCTGTAAGCTTCCCTTAAAAGGAGTATCCAGAATTGTGTGTTATCCTCTTCAGTGGCTGGTTTTTCTTCTTTAAGAAGAAAACTAGGTCGCTACGGTAGAATATATTCAATAAACTTGTGTATCTTGTGTGAAATTTTACAAATACAAATTATTTTTTTTTAATCATATAATTAAGTTTTGAATTATTTCCAGGTTTTCCGTGTGTGATTATTTGTTATTCTTGTAGCTCAGCGAAGGCCTAGCCTGCAGGATGCTTCCATCTGGTCTGTTGTCTCTTCCCTTGGAAGAGCTGGGAATTGATGTGAGGGCATCACAAACTCCCCAGGCAGCTACGCCGCCTGTCAGGCCAAAAACTGAGGCCACTGTCGGATGTGTGTAAGGCAACGAGGTTGAGCTCAAGGCGTGTTTTCTGCTGTTTGTGTGGCAGCAAGGTTCAGCGGCACTGGCTCACGTCCGGGGCCTGGCTGCTGAGATTGTACCCTCACGTTCATGGAAACAAACAGAAGTCTCATAATGTGAGTATTGTGCAAGGCTGATGTTAGGATTACTTACAAATGCACTAATGCTATCTAAAGTGTGTGGGCAGAAAAGAAAACATGGAGATTTAGGGTTTCAGACACAGTGCAAGGAATATTCTATTACCTAGATCTCTTATCTACCTTTTTTCATCTTTGTGCTTCCCCTCTGATTTGCAGATAAGAACTGAGATGTAAGGTTCTTCCATTTCTAAAGATGAATTTTCCTTATTTTCCAGAATTGAAAGGGTTATAGACAACAATACTACGGTGAAAATGGTTCCCATCAAGATAGTTCATTCCGAGAGCAGCGCAGAGAAAGAGAGTCGGCAAAGTCTTGTCAGTACTATGGAGCCTCCCGCTTTACCCAGTGGTTTGGAAAAGGACCAAATTAAAACACTCAGCACTTCTGAGCAATCCTATTCACGTTTCTGTGCTTACACCAGGCAAGGTGTAGAGCCAGAGCCAGAAGCCAGAACCAAACCAGCTGACCCTCAACCAGCTCAAGAACCTGGGAGCAACTTGAAGGACAGCAGTGCTGCCACGCCAGCAGTCAGCTACGTAAAGGCCAAAGAGAAGACCTTAGAAGACTGGAAGTCAGAGGAACTAGCTAGAGAGATTGTGGGAAGAGATAAATCTCTAGCAGACATACTAGATCCTAATGTGAAAATAAAAACAACAATGGATCTGATGGTTGGAATATTCCCTAAAGATGAACACCTCCTAGAAGAAGCTCAGCAGCGCAGGAAGCTCCTGCCAAAAGTTCCTTCTCCGAAAATTTCAGAGGAGAAGTGAGTATTACTTTCTGTAGGCCAGTGGTTCCTTGTGAGCTGCTGTGCAAATTGTGTCAGTTTTCCTAGGGTGCTGAAGCTCTTTCTACTGTTGAGGTTTGGGCCTTTTCTGAGACTTTTCCATTAGAATAGCAGTCAAGCCTAACACTGCTAAGGATACCACTGATGACAGAAAAAATTGTGTTGTACAGTATGAAAAGTTTCCTGAGACCTGGTTGAAAACTATTTGTGTGAGAACTTAAGGAATAATTAACTTCTCCCATTTCACAGTGATTAGATATTTTACCAGGATCATCTGGTTTAGTAACTGGATAGAGAAGGAATAATATTTTAGCCTTTTTTATGTGATGAAAATTTACAAAGACAACTTGAAGTGGGCATGAGGCATTTCCTGGAAGTGAATGAGAACAAAGTAAGAAAAGATATGAATTCCATTAAATTCCATCTATGTTGATGTTCTGTGGGTCTTCTGTTTTCTTGATATGTTATCAAATTAAGTTGCAGCCTTCTCGAGAAGTTAGTGTGTAATTCCATAATAAAAAAGATAAATACTTACGTTGTAGTAGCTCACATTTGGCGGTCTGAAAGGATACTCTCTCTGACACTGAGGCCTTTGCTGCTCTTAGTAAAATGTAACTTGACATCTTGTTTCCAGCTGAGAGATCTTAGGGCCATTTCACTCATTGTAATGCTGGAAGGTCTTCTGCACTACTCCAATTTTAGCTTTTGGTGGGTATGTGCTGAGTTCATACAAATTTTCTTCACAACTAGTATTTATTTATCCTATTTCTATAGGTAACGCCTTTCTTTCTGGCTCACCTGCTTGCTTGGTGAAATGATGGCTCTAAAAGGTTGTCCTTTCTCTTCAGCGATTAGGGTGTCAAGGCAGTTAATGAAAGTTTTGACTTTTTACCAGGAAAGAGGAGCAGAGCGCGCCGTCTGCCATCTCCCTGACAACCAATTCTACTTACTACAGCACATCTGCACCGAAGGCAGAGCTGCTGATTAAAATGAAGGACATGCAGGAGCAGCAGCAGCAGCAGCAGAGCGAGGATGATTCTGAAGACGAGCTGGATCATGACTTGTCAGAAAAGAAGGTAAAAGACATTTCTGAAAGTGTAGTGGGAGGCTCTCTGTTACGTGTATTTCATTAACTGTGAATTTACTGGGTAAACACCCCTAAATAAAAGGCCTTCTAGATGTACAGGATCACTTAGAAAATCAGTCTGGGATGCGGGTTTTGGGGTGGGGAGTGTCGGGGTGGTGGTGTTGTGTCCAACTGTCAATTTAGGTACTCACATTAAGTGCTTTATTGCAGCTTGGTGCACATTCTGGAAGGTCCCAAGGGGAGAAGTTTGGGGGAGGTTATTTTCAAATACTGTTTTCCATTTGAGATTCTAGTGTATTTCTCTCACTTGCTATGTACAGAGAAACAGTAGTGCTTATGTATCCCACTGTAACTGGTGGTGGTTTTAGTTGCTCCATACTTTGGAAATTTAGGTCCAGGGTTTGGGTTTGTCATGAGAGAGAAAGAAGACACACACCTCCTTCTTCTTTCTTTTTTTTTTTTTTTTTTTTCATTTGTTTTCATGAGCAACAAACCACTTTGCCCTCTATTTCTCCTACCTCCCAAATTAATAACACTAGTGATGGGAGATAGCTAATCAGCTTGGTGGATTCAGTGGCAGTTACTCATCACAAGGGAGGCAGTCTTCTCCACTCTTGTTTGTTCCCATCCTTTGGTGTTTTATTTCTGATCTAAGGTCAGCATAATCCCCTAGGTATTAAAATGATGATATAATGTCATTTCTGTGGTTTGAGAAAGTGTTGTCCTATGTTAAAATCATCGCACTCATCTCATTAGTGATTTGGCACAAAATATTTTAATCATAGTTCCCAGTACGGATAAGCTGGAGGAAGCGGTCTGCTCGATCAATTAAAGTGATGTAGTTTAACTCTGTTTACCTAAGCCAGTGGTGTGCAAATCTTTTCTGTTGAAGTCAGCTCTCTGCTTAATAATCAACTGCCAGGATGCATTTGATAATCCAGTCCCAAAGAAATGTCTTTTAATTAAATAGTAGGAATATATTTAGTTGCCAAGAATGAGAGATTCCATAGGAGATTCCCACCTCCAGTTCAGTGCAGGAGTGGATGCCACTGCATTTGAGGGGGCTGTAGTGTTTTCTGTTACCACTCTGGTTATTTTAATCTCCCTCAGCCTTCCCTCCCTTCCTCTGCCCCCCCCTGCATCGCACAGTTCAGTACGGCGGGCGCTGCTGGGGGCATGGAGTGGTTACAGCAGGAGAGCTGCCCTTACCCTCTTGCCAGACAGCTGCTGAATCCAACAGCTGTACTACTTAGGCAAATTAAGGATTTTGCTGCATTTTGAATAATTTGGTTTTATCTGGTGCCACACATGAGTCACGTTCATCATTTTTGCTAGAATTAAGTCTCCTCATTAATTATGGAGTGTATGTATGGGGATGGGGGTGTGTTAACCTTAAGCCTTTCTTGTTTGCCCAACAAGCTAAATACTAAAACTTTTATAAGCAAAAGTGCCATTTACTTGTGTTGGTGTCTGTTAACAGGAAAATTATGTTCACCCTTTACATACTCCTCCCTCCATCCCCCCAGCTCCAGTATACACCGCTAATCATATGAGATAGGAAGTATTTAATGAAGACCTTTTAGCAGAGCTCCCCCATCTTCTTCTCTGAATATACATATTGTTGTAGCCACGCACACATTGCTGCTTACTTCTCTTCCTGCTCCTCCACATGTGGTAAGATGCGAGCATTCAGTTCAGTGGGCTTTCATCTTGGATCTTGTCAGAAAACGTATAAAACTCGTGGTAAGTGGGTCAAGGCATCTTTATAAAACAGCCAGAATATATAACTTGGCCCAGTTTCACGTTATTTGGCAACAGTTTAACAAGGGATCATTAAGGACCTGAACACTTTAATAGCACACTTTATGACTTCAGTTATTTTAGAGGAGGCATACGCCCAGAACCTGTTCCTTGATTCCTAGAAATTGGTCAGTTCTGTTATGAGATATCTTAATTGCAGTCCACTGTGGAATGATTGTAATATTTGTCATTCTCTGCAAACCAGAAATATGTGGTGCTTTTTTCTTTTCTTTTGAAATACGTATAGGAATTTCATATAGATTTGTTAATTTGGGGGGGGCGGGGATGGGAGGGATGATGACACGACGATCCCTGTATCCCCATCTAGCAGGAATGGAATGTGTGTGTCTCATGTACTGAGTTTAATGTAGGTTTACCACAATTATAAAATATCAAACAGATGTTGAAGATGCTACAAGAGTGTTTTTTTAGTAAGGAAAATCCATGTGTGGCTGAGTAGGAAGTGTCCCCTTTGCCTTAGGAAAGTTTCAGCAACTCCTGAAGAGTGTAAAAGTAATTGAAGAGTACAAAGTTTGTTCTGCTTTTAGCCCTGAACTTCATGTGAAATGGGGTGGTGAGCTGAGAGCAGAGTAATTTACGTAAAGTATGCCAAGCAGTGAACCGCCTGAGCAGCGCTATGCTGAGCTACTTTCTGTGTTGCTAGTCAGATCAGCAAGAATTACTGGAAAAAGATGAGGTCTTATTGTTTTCTTGTTTGCTGGTACAGAATTCACCGCTATAAATTATTCATCGGCCAGTTTCAAGATGTAGATTGGAGCTCTTCTGGCTCAGTAGATATTGAACGTAATACAGGTTTTCTGCTGGTTAGCAAAAGCTTGTAGTGAGCTCCCAGTTGCTGCAGTCAAAGGCGGCTTCATCTGGGTAGGAAGCAATCAGTGATCATAATCCAATTCTTAATAGGTATGACAGTCTTAAAGAGAGGCGAGTACTTACGGCCGCCTCCCCTGCAAAAGCAGTCCTTTAGAGGCTAGCTGCAGCTGCTTGGGAATATGTAAATAGGATGCTACTGGGGAAATGGCCTTTTTTTTTGCTTGCTTTTTTTTTTTAAAGAAAGAAACTTGGAGAGAGCCGGTCTGCATCGTCAGACCAGATTGGTAAATGTTGAGCACGCATATGGCTTTTTTTCATTAGAGAAAGTTGCAGCGCAGCTGCAGGAGTGGAAAACTCAAGATAGTAACATAGAGCACAACAGTATCGTGTGTTTTGGATGGTAAAACAGCAGCATTCTGCCTGTGCATGTTATCTGAGGGAAATGAGCGTGTAGCACTGTGACCTACATAATCCAAATCAAACTGCATTTGCATTGAGAGAAGAGGAAGAAAAAAAATCAAATCCTGCAGATTAATCAGTCAGTAAAGCAGGCATCTGTAGAACTGCTTACTACCTTAATCTTTTGGGCACCCAGACTAACTGATAACCCAAATCCAGATTAACCTGGCCTGAGTATATTAAATCAAAAAGGAGAAAACCAGCCCAGATAATCCATGTGTTGAATTTCTACTTTCAAAAAGGCTGTTAAATTTTCAGGGCGTAGTTGCTTTCTGTTAAGATGGCAGGCTTTAATTGTTTCCAAAATAAATTGGCGATGACTGTTCAGTGGCATCTGAGAGTGGTAGCTGCTATCAGTATGTTTCTCAGTAATCATGAAGGCTTGTAATCAGATTTGCATTTAGAAAGCAGAGTTCCTAGAGAATGTCATGAGTAATTTAAAAAAAAAAAAAAATTGAAGGGGTACTGGGAAATAACAACTGTTTTAAAGGATGTAATTTTCATTTAGAAATTGCACTAAGAGGTGTATGTTTAGAGAATGCTTTGAGAATTTTTCTTTCCTGAAATCAGCTGAATACTAAATAGGCATCTACATTTAAATGAATGAGACATTTTTAGGGTTTGATTCATCTCATGATAGGGTAGATGACAAGCTGAACTGACTTCCACCCCTTGTGACAATTGAAAGCTAATGGACACATAAGAAAAAAGACCTCTTGCCCAAATGCAGGGAGGTAATTGGGCAGCAGAGATGGAACACAGGTCACTGAGGGATGAGGTCTGGGTTCTTGGTCTGGCTCTGCTGGTGATGCACCCGACATGCTTTTCCTAAGCCTGGGCATGTGCATCCCAGGCAGTGGGGGATTATGCTAGAGAAACCCCCAAAAACTGCAGATGAGGTGATATATTCACCAGGCATAGGATAGTGACAGCCAAAGACACTTGTTTGGTCCTTCGGCAGAGCCGCTTTGCACAGCTTCACACAGGGCTGCTTTATACCATACAGAAGTAGATTTTGTTCCCTGTTCTGTGCCACAGGGACTGTGATTTCCCTACAGAAATGTTGCAAGGCGGTATTAACGCTAAGATTTTCTGAGAGTGGAAGGACTGCTATTGGAGGGATGCTAATATTATGCAGAAAGGAAGAAAAAGCTAGACAGTGCCCTAGTTTTAACTGCGCCCTGTGGAAAATACAGGATTGTTTTCCTGGTACTGTTTATCTTCCTAAGTGTAGCTCTTCAGAAAGGTATTATGGACCTGCTATTTAGAGAGAAAAGGATGCACTGTACTTTATGCTGTTCCATAGCAGGCTTTGAAGCTGTTCAAAGAAGAAGCAGGAATGCTTGCTGTGGGGGGTGGGGGGGAAGTCCTTCATCTTTTGCCATTAAGGGTAAATTGCTTTAAGACAGGTCTCAAGCTGAGCATCGTAGACCTACATCCTGAACCTTTGAATCCAGATGTGTAGACCTTAGTCATATACTTAGACATACATCTATTTGTAATGCACTCATTGTCAAAGCCACATGGGAGTTTCAGCGTAAAATGCTAGATTTCTGACATGACTTTCAGAAGTGGGGAGGAAAAATGCAGTAGTGCTAATAAATTCTCATCCCCTTTATTTTCCACAGCAAGAACTTATCGACAGCATTAGTAGGAAGCTGCAGGTGCTGAGGGAAGCACGGGAGACACTTCTGGAAGACATCCAAGCAAACAATATACTGGGGGAGGAGGTAGAGGCCATTGTGAAAGAAGTCTGCAAACCAAATGAGTTCGACAAATTCAAGATGTTTATCGGCGACCTTGACAAAGTGGTCAACCTCCTGCTGTCGCTATCAGGTCGTCTGGCCCGGGTGGAAAATGCCCTTAATAACCTGGATGAAAATACCTCTCCAGAAGAACGGGTGAGAAAAGCCAATAATAATATCACTACATGTAGTGAACCTGATGTGAGGTGTTTTGCTTGGGTTTATCTAAATTGCAGAGCTCAACAGGAGGGATAGTGAATGGATAAATCTCATAAGGCCATTTCCTTCAGATTTCTTAAAACTTTTCTCTTTTCCTTGCTTTTGCTTGGAATACTAAAACTACAAGGGGTTTGTTGAGAAAAAGTAGTGGTTTAGGGTGCAACATACTGAAAAACAGACTTCTTAGCAAAGTTGAAAGAAAGAGGGGAACTACTGATAAGAACATAAAAAGGAGGGAAACAAAAATATTCTAACAATTCAAGACAGGAAAAGGAGTGTCATTTTGTGCTGTAATGCAGAAAGCTTACAGACTTCTTTATACTTAACCAGGATCTTGATAAAAATCTAGAAGGTTATTAGAGGGAAAATGTTTCTGGTCTACTACAGCTTCCCCCACAATGCCTAGGAAGAAACAAGAGCAAGAAATTACAGGACAAGTCTTTAAAAAAAAAAAAAAAAAAAAAGGCAGGAGGGAGGCATTGCAAAAAGAATTTTTCAATAGAAAACATGTTTTACCCAAGCAGAATAGCCCAGTAGTCTTATGGAGGAATCCCAGCAGATAGCATTCAAGGTGCTTTTACCTGTTGGATCCCACCTCTCCTGGCAACGCTTTGTTTAGCACCAAATCCCATCAGTCCTTAGCTGGGAAGGAGATATCTAGCGATACAGATATGCACCAAAGGAGAGGTGTAGACATGTGCAAAACTTAAAGGCTAAAATAAATAAAATAGAGGGGGCGGGTATGTGTCAAGTGAGTTTAGCTTCTACAGTTAAATGAATGCAGAGTGGGATTTTTGGCTTGTAGCTGTGGACTGAAATGCCAGCAGTCCACCTAAGTGTTGTAACAGAATTTTTTTCTACAGGCTGTTGATTCATGTTATGTTTCTTCAGTGTGTTCTGTTGTTTCACCGATAAGAACCAGTAAGTACTGGGACTAGTCTGAAGCTGTGTTTTTGCTGTTTGGCCCCAGCTGCTGCCAAACATAGTTGTTTAATAGCTGTCCAGACCCCTTTCTGACTGAGGCAAAGGGAAGTTATTTGACAGCTTATTAGAGGGCAGATCAAAGCTTCTGAAACTTAAGGAAATTTAATCCTTCTTTAGACTTCTTTTTTCTGAATGTGGTTGCAGTTGCCTAATGGGCTCAAAGATGGGAGTGTGAGCTGAGAAAGAGCTACCAGATGATATGATCATTTAAGAAACACAGTTTGAGAGCTGTGATAAAAATAGCTTATTGGCTAGGTGTGGAAAAGGAAGAAGGGGAGTAGGTGGTGTAGTAAGGGCAGTCAGAAATTGTGTGTTCTGCTGTCAAATTTAGCCTGACAGAAATCCAAATCCCTAACATATTTTAATTCCCATTCATCTTCTCATGCACTGACATGAAAGTCTTGCCATAGTAACATCAGAAATACATCTGAAAGTGTTGGTCAGAGATGCTTGTCAGATGGATCAAGTCCCCCGGTAGTTTGACTGTAAATACAACGCAGGCAGGGTTACATGTGCATTTCTTTGAATTCAGACTGGCGCATGTGGCGCTTTTGGTTCTCCTTTGGTATTTTGTACGTCACGTGATGATACTTGGTGTACTACTAATGTACCATATAAAGAAAAGAGGGTAGATTACTTCCATCCCTGGGGATCATAGGCCTAGTGATCACCGATTTGTTTGTTTGTTTGAAGCTGATGTTGCCTAATAAACATCACTCTGATAGTTTTCCACTTTCTAGGAAGCACCAGCAGCTCAGCAGACTTTCTAAATAAACAGTTTGTCAGCAGGCAAATAATCACTGCTGGATTTATATTCTATTAGATGCTGCGTCATAGGTCTCTTTTGCCACAAGGAACAGCATCAGGTATTTCAACTTCAGCTTCTGAAAGAGGCTTCATTTGAAACAGCTACCAGCCCCCTTCCTTCCACACAGTGAGACTGGTGTCTTCTCATTGCTTTCCTTATCAATCAAAGCAGAGTGTGTTGAGAACCCTAAAGTGCTGAACCAGCAGTCCACGGATGTGATCAGGTGCCTGGACCCACAAGACCTGTTACTGGAGGACTGGGGACAAGTACCAGGGATAATAGTTTAGGAACTGGATGCTGGGAAGTCAAATGCATGGAGGAAGTTCCTCTTCGTATGGCTGTGGTTCAAAACAGTGAACAATTATTGAGAAAGATTCTCAACAGAAAGAGCCAAAGATCGTTCCATCAGAGGAGCTTCAGATGGCCTGTGTTTGGCTGGAGCTTCAGAGCAACGCTAACTGCAGAAAACCCTTCTGCACTCTGCTTGGCTTTGGTTGGTTGTAGGCGGTCGGGTGAAACCATCTGACATCATTTACACCTTTAGGCCTGGTGAGCCATCTACCCATTGCTCAAAGAACTTCCTCAAGTATGGTGTCTTGCGCCTGCTACAGTGTGTTTCACTTTATCCTTCAAAACAGGCTTTCTGGTGTCAGTCATCTTTGACAGAGGTAAAAGCAAATTAAAGAGGTATCTCATTTGCCTTCTCCCTTTCTGCATCGCACTTCTCTTAGGCATTTCCTAAACCTCCCCAAAGGCAGAGGTACTAAGGTGTCATGCAAAGTTCGTAATGAACGTAGTGTTTATTTTCCTTAAACTGTCAGGTTACTCATGTTCAACTTCAAGTCGTGCCATAGGCTTGGTAAGAAGAAACCATACAGCTTAAATCCCAGGAGTTGTTACGAAGGACTAAACATTTGATTTTTCTTGTGTCTGTTGACAATGATAGCAAATGGCTTGAAAAACAGAGCTGTTTCATCCCGAGGTTAGGCAGGTAACTACAGCGGAGCTACCAGCTGGTTGATACATGCCCTCTTGTGTTCATCAAATTCTGTCTTAATTCTTCTGCTGCTGCTCAGTGTACACACAAGCTGCAAGGCTGCCCTGGGGACCGGTCTGGCCACGCTCCCGAGTTTGGGCTTGGCTGTTAGTTCTCTTGGTGAATTCAGGAGAACAGTACTTCCATCTCTTCGCAGCAGATAGTTTTGCTTGCAACTTGCAGTGGGATTTTTTTTCCTGGAATAAGCTCAAAGGAAGATTAAACTGTGGTTTTTCTAATAATGTGTGATTTCTGTGACTTGTCTTCCACAGCTGTCTTGAACCCTGAGTTAATCTAGGCTGTGTATTTTAAGTACATGGAGAGCACAAGTCTGAAGGCGTTTAACCCTCTGAGCTTTGTGCTGTCTATAGAGAAGGCGGCAGCGCAGGATATGTGTGCAACTCTGACAGACAAGTCTATTAAAGCTTGCTGGTCTGTATCCCCCTTTGTCTCATACCTCCATCTTGAAAAGACTTATTTTGTAGTCTACAAAAACACTTTTCTGTAAATCCTTCGGGCTTATTATAGCATGTGTGATTTAACATAAAGTCCAGATGAGAAAAATGGACACATTTATTTGAACAGACTGTGGTTTATTTGAAGACATAGGTTCTCAAAATTCATCTCTGAAGCAAATCTAAAAGTTATGGAGTGGTACCTCTTAGGGGCACTTTTTAATTAAGTTCAGAAGTCTGTACAGGAATTCTTGACGTCAGAGTAGGCCAGTCATAGTCTGTTGCTGGAAAAAGGCGATCACTTCTAGGCAGGCATCTGAAATAGGTCAGATTAATAATGCTCCTGTTTCTTTGCATATACTGCTAAAGGAGTGTAGCTGAGTGATTCAGGTGTGGTTCTCTGCTGTGTAGACAGGTGAAGTTGGATGAGATACCTATGTGTGAATGGGATGTAGCTCCTGCCCTCTTTCTTCGTGTGTTTCTCCATTCAGCCTCCCTTTTTCCTATTTTGTCTCTTGTGATGGCACAAAGCAGAAAGTTTACAGCCCTTTTGGGAAGATAATAGGGTTTTTTGTTTTACTTCCCTCCTGTTGTCTTGCCCCAGCTCTCACTCTTGCTCATGTCTTAAGACCACACGACTTCACATCTCATGGAGAAGCCATGTGGATTGCAGCAGAACTGCGAAATACCCCAGTGTCAGGAGCTGTGTAAGAACAAATTGCTGCGTTAATTAGTCTCTTTCTGGGTTCTCTAACCACAGCTGTTTCAGTGTGGAAGTTCGGTGCTGTGTATTGAAGATGTAAGACATTGCTGAGTGAAGTCTTAATTTGTAGAACTTGGATGTTTCTCAAAGGCAACTGTATTTTATGTAACTATTTTGAACTATTAAATAGTAAAGTAGTCTTTGAAGTTCTTGCTGTTGAGGCCAATAGAAATTAATGGTGCATCTTTCATTGATTCACTACATTTTTTCCCTGTTTGTTAATGCATTTTATTAGCATAAACTTTAAGGAGCAATCTTATTCCCCCCCTCTAAATAGGCAGGAAAATCTTTGTCTTTGCAGATAAAACAGACTTGAAACTTAAACACTGAAGGTGGTGTCCCAACCCGGTGAACCCAGTGAATTTTTAACTTTTTTTCTTTTCTCCTAAGCGGACGTTGGTAGAGAAGCAGAAGCTGCTGACCCAGCAACATGAAGATGCAAAAGAACTGAAGGAAAACCTGGATCGTCGAGAGCGTATTGTCTTTGACATTTTGGCGAGCTACTTGAGTGAGGAGAACTTGGCAGACTATGAGCACTTTGTAAAAATGAAGTCAGCCCTCATCATTGAGCAGCGAGAGCTTGAGGACAAGATCAAGCTGGGGGAAGAGCAACTGAAGTGTCTGACCGATAGCCTCCAACCTGAGCGGCTCAAATAAGAGGGCTGAGTTTGACCAAGGATGTGAAAAATGGGAAAGATGGAAGGGATGGGGGAGTTGCCAAGTATACAAATGAGTATCTTGGCTTGTCTGAGCGTCCAGTAGAGAAACAAGTGCACAAGAGAAAAATAGCTCTCACAACAGCAATAATGCTCTCTTTCATTTTTTTGGGATGATGTATTTAATTTTTTAGAACACATTTTTATTGCTGGACTCTTCAGCTGTTTCTCATTGCTTAACTTACAGAAAGCTCCACAGAAAGGGATAGACTCTTAACCTTTCTGCTCAGTAAGTTCAAAGTCTGTGGCAGTTGTGCATGCAAACAATAATGTTTTTTAGAATAGGTTGTATTCTTTCTTCATGTTCAGATGCTGTACAGACTGCTGGGAAACCCAACAGCAATTTATGAATGCACACAAATTTAGAAGCTCTAAATTTAGTGACTTTTTTGTTTTTTTAAAGACACATTGAATAGGGGAAGCATGCATCTTATAGCTAATATATTCAGATTGCTGAAATGTAGTGTCACTCTGATCCTGTGGCATCAGACACTTTTTTGTGATATTGTATATAGGATGGCACTTTCCCCTTGCAGAAAATAACTTTAAAATCTGTCTCAGTTAAACACTTTCTAAACCAGCTTGCAAATCACGTAACAGCTACCTTGCTGAAGATTTTTTTAAAAATTATTTTGCAAGACATATTTGTACACCCTCTTACTGCAATGCAAGTGATTTTCTTTACCAAGTTGTACTTGATTTAAGAAATGGGCTGGAAGTTCTGTGCTGATTTTGTTCAAAACATTTCTCATCTAAATTATTTAGAAGGCTCATTTGCTCTTTCTTGTGCTTTTTTATGCATGTTCTTATTCTTCTTCCCCCAAACCCTCTACACTTTATGAAAATAAATGTAGGCTAAGGACAGTGCTTCTATTTTTCTTCTGATTGCTCAACATTGTAATGGTTTTATGTAGACAGTTAAGTTATACTGAAGTTGACCTACATAATGCTGTTCGTTCTTTCCGCCTTCTCAGGCTACCAAATGCAACATAAACACTTCTGCCATGTAAATACTGCGCATTACTCGGAACAACTCTGCTTTGTAACTGTGAACATAAGTGGGTTTTGTTTGTTTGTTTTTTCCATTGCACAATGATAAATGAGAGGATGCTAGTTCACAGTACCAGATTACTGGTCGCGTTCTCATAATACTGCCATTGACTTGTTACAGATTATTTCCAGTAGCTCTAAAAAGAGATGCTAACTCATGTTTTAGCACAGTAACAGGTTATGCTGACTTGCTCAGATACCTACAGAGAAATTCTGTAGCGTCTAAACGTCAAGTACTATGTTAAGATAAAGTTTTGCAGGCAAAGGAAAGTCTTGGATGACTTTGTGTACATGCCATTTACATTGTAGTAAGGAAAACATTTATCTCACCATAGACAAACAGATTACCCAACAACAAGCCATTTTCAAGGCTGATGTGAATGCCAGTCTGTAGCTAAGCAGGTTGAAAATACAAGTAGTTAGGTGTTGAAAAGAGAGAAAAAAGAATTCTTCCCACTATACCTGCAGTGGCAGCATTCACAAAAGGTTTTCTGTTCTTACCTGAATTCTCTCTTTTGCGGGGAGAGAACCGGAGAGGCGCCGATGAGCGAATTCCTTGCGAGCTGGGGAACTGGGGAGCAAAAATCTTCTGGAACCAGTTCCTTTACAGACAGGTGCAGACGTTGAAAGGACTGTTGCCCCCCCCTTATAGTGCACTACTTTGTATACCTGGACCAAATTTTTAATGACATTATGTTGATGTGTATCAGTTGAGGTCAAATGGAGCTACTGTTTTACAAGACCTACAGCTGACCTTCGTTTCTTCCTCCTAATTCAGAAATGTAGTCTTCTGGCATCTCAGTTATATGCTGCTATGTTCCTAGGACAAGTGATCCCTTTGTCCTTAAACTTCTCCCTTAACCATAACAAACCCCAAACTAAACAATTCCCAAATAAATTATGCTTGTCTTTTAGCTTGGAGAAGAGTGTGCATTGTTTTATCTGTGGCATTTTAAAAATTTTACATATTGTGGTTACTCTGAAATGTGTATGTGAAATGTGAATAATAATATAATTACAATGTGTTTGTATACAGTACTTTGATTTAGATCTTTCTGATAAAAAGTAGCAATATTGTGAATGCTATATGTATTATACTTTTCACAGAACAGTTGCGTAGACACCATTCTCTCCTTTCCTTTTTCAAAACTGTTAAAAATCTCTCACCCTGGGAACCTGAAGATGGTTGCCTCCCAATGTTATATGTAAATTTGTAAATAGCTATGCTGTTGCTTTTTGAAAAAAATCTGGTGCTAATGTTTTGCCTTTGGCATCCTGGGGATGGCTGTTTCTTCACCCTGTGTTGTTCTCAGTTCTATAGATCTCTTTGTATAGTGAAAGATTTCCACTATGTTTCTCCAACTGTTTGGATCCTGCAGCCCAGAGTGAAAATGTACAGTTTTCCTGCCTGATGCTTAACACTTACCTACTGACAAATGGTATTGCTTGACTTTGAGAAAATAAACTGTATATTTCAACGTAGAGGTAGTTTTTGTGTGCAGTTTTAACTGTCAAAACCTACTGTTCTGCTGTGCGGTGTTAGCCATCTCGTGGAGACCATTAACAGTGCCTATAGTTTTTAAAGGCCAGACCAGTTATCTTGTGGTCTGAAGTAGCTTGCTCTCTTTTCACAGATTATTTAACATGTTGACTAATTGATCGTTCTCAGGTTCCCAGTGTAAGTAAGTACCAGAAATGTGTTCTTGCCTATTCGGTATTTTAAGTGCGCGAGTGTGAGAGGGCAGAAAGGAAGATGTGTTATGAGGTGGATAAAATAAATCAGTCTCCCATGACTTACAGACTGTATACCAGGGAAGGAGTTAAGATTTTTCTGCTTGGGCAATTACACTGTTTTGGCTTCATCCCATGTTTAGAATGATACTTAATATGGAAATATCTGAAGTCAGTTGGTTCTCGAGATTTTTTTTTTTTTTTTTTTTTTTTTTTTTTTGCAAGAACAGATCACTGTGAACTCTTACTCTCTAACAGACTTCCACAGAAACTGTTTAATTTCAATTTAATGGGAGTTCTCAGATTAACTGCAGAATCTTCTGCCTTATTGGCAAACACTGTCAAGTGTGCAGAAGTTTGTAGCAGAGGTGACCACAGATAATGTTTTATAGCTTGATAAATCATCCTGGAAATTAGTAGTCTGTGAAGGTCTTTATTGTAGAAGCTATCTGGGAAAAGGAAGCTAGGGAAGGAAAAATACTTGGGTATTTGTAGGCTTTTTCTAAACTTCTAACTGCTTTTTACCCCTTTTCTCCCTTCGCATGTACGTGGACCCACCTCTGTGCCAGTTTCCTGGGCGCTTGGTGTAATCCAGGGTGGCAGCTATAGGGGAGTAACAGTCTAGTATTTGTGTACTGTTTGAATTGGAAAAAATTGCTTTTCTTTAAACTGAAATGAGGCTGTTTTCTGGTTTGGGGTATTTGAGACCCTTGGATTTTAAAGGAGTCACCATTTCACAGTGTTTTTTCCTAATGAAGCTCTACTGATTAACTTTGGTGTACTCTCATTGTCTCAGTTTTTACAGCTGAAGTAATCTCTTGGCAATCCAGTAGCCTGCAAGGCCTTATGTCGGTGCGCAGTAGAATACCAACCCCTGTTTTAGTGGTGTCCAGTCATTTATTGCAGAAGTTCATAGGTTTGTTCTAATTAAGGGCTTCTCAGTTGTGGGGGTTTTTTAGAGTATAAATTGGGTTTTCTACATACTTGGGTGGAACCTGCCCACAGAGTAGATGTTACAAAAATTAATAGTTACATCTTCAAAGTACTGGAATATATATTGTCAATGGTCAGCAGTGGTAAATTGGTCATCTCATTCGCTTACTGTAGTTCCAGTCTGTAACTTAACTAATCGTAATGATCCACAAACTCAGGTGGGTTGCCCATGTGGTTTAGCAGCTCACCTCTGAAATCCTGGGTTTCGTTCTCCCTACTTACTGTTCTGATAATGTTTCTGTGAATAAAGTTGTTCCATGTGAAGTAGGTTTATTTAATACATCTCAGGAGAAGGTCTGAACTGAAATAAATTCCGTGCAGTTGAAATAGCAGAAGGTAATTTCTCTCTGACGACAGTAGCACACCTATAAGCAGAGCAGGTGTCTTTTCAAGACTGGTCATGTTTAGCACCTTTTTCTCGGTTGTACCCATGCGGGCAGATAGGCTGGTTTTTTATCTTAGGCTGAGTTTTATTTTCCTCAAAGCAGCTGAGCCTTTCCTGAGAACAAGGTTAATAAAATGCTTTTTTTTTCCTCCTATGTTAAAAATCCTCACAACGGCTTCATTTTTACATGCTTTGGTATCTCTGTCTCAGAGGTAGTCTCCTAAATTTGGGAGATGGCCTCGTGTCTAGGCTGTGCCTTCCGCTACGCCCAAACACGTCAGTATTAATGGAGTCTGTTGCTATAAATCTTAATTCTCACTTCCTCTAATTTCTTCTGGATGCAACAAACTGCTAAGTGGTGAGGTTAACGAGAGACTTGCCCGCTAACTGTCGTTACCTATTGCCTGCCGCTGCTTTTGGAAACCGTGCTTGGTGCTGGCCGCTGCCATGGGTGGGATGCCGAGGATGTCCGGACTGCTGGTGTGGTGGCTTCTGGCAGCTCTTCTGGGATGAAGCAGGACGAGGAGTTCTGGGCGTCTCCTGCTCGCGAGCCGTGAGTTGCTAACCCAAAATACGATCGTACCACTGGCCACCAGCCAGATTCCCCCCGCGTACCCACTGTTATTGAAATGTTTTTATTTGCTGTTCGGGATTGCTTGTCTTAACGCAGGAGAGATTTTAATTAAAGCAGATAGATTTGGGAGAGTGGAGCTGAAGATGTACAAGGTGTTGAAAGAGACGGAAGGATAATCATACTTTTTTTCGGTAACATGAATCTCCAGCAAAATGGTGCCTTACTGAAACCTGCGTGCTACAAGTCACAGGTGAGAATACTCAAGAATTCTAGATCTGTGTTCATATAGTTTAATGGAATTAGTGAAAGAAAGGCTTCTCTTAAGCACGTACTAAGTTGCAGCTACGTTAGACTTTATTCATTCCAAGCAATGCGTAAGAGAAGCCAGTACTGGCTCTGGAAAAGCTGTGGTCTGACGTGCTTCACCAAGAGTTGTTACTTTGCTGCTGTTCCTTGTGATAGCATCGTTTGCCTGGTGGAAAGGGGATTCTGTAAACTGGGTAGTGGAGGCATAGTTACAAGAGTTTCACCAAAACGTTATTTTGGTAGAGCTGTAAAGTCCAAAAGGCCGAGAGGCATTAGCAAAATCCTGATGAAGATTGTTTCAAGCATTTAATTTCAACGTGTGTTTCACTTCCCCGCTGTCTGCTCTTCATAAAGTGTTTGTTCCTTGATAAATTAGGCTTGTGTCTTTTCTAACAGCCTCAGAGAAATATAAATACAATGAGCAATTGCAGACTAAATAACAAGCAACAGAAGATAAGATTATTTATCTCGGTATCTAAATATAAAAGCATGAGTCCTCTGAGCACCATTCATAGCCACTCCCAAGAGCTGCAGCTTCAGCAGCCTTCACAGGCAGGTATGGTTCCTCCAAAGATAAAAAGGGAAATCAAGCTGGGATGATCGAAGTGGCCAACACTGACCTGAAAGGAGCAGCCAAATTATTTCTGTTAATAATGGGGCGATACAGATCTCCAGGAAGTGAAAACTAAGAAAACCTGGAAGGATCAGTGCCCTGAAGGAAAAAAAACTAAACCAGCAGTAAAGTGCATCAGGGCTGTGAAGCTCCTGCTTTTCTGTTTCTCTGTACGTACGTGATACAGCACAACCTAGGGCAGGCTTTTTTAATTACGGTAGTGTAAAAAAAACCTTAAAGCATCTTTGAAATTTAAACTTACGGGGAACAACTCAGGATTTCAGAATCTCGGGTCTCACCATGTGAGGAGGAGACCACTGTGCTCTTCAATGCGTCCAGTAACGCCCCGTTCTTGGGTCAGGAGACCCTGGCACAGCCCTGGCGCTGCCGAGGAAGACATCACCCTGTCTCTCTGGTTGTCCTAAATTCTCCGAACAGCCCAGCTGGCTGGGTATGCTGAGGTGCCCGAGTTACCTGGGCTGGCAGACGAGGGTGGTTTGCATCTCGGGCAGCACATCGCACTTTTACTGAGCGACTGACCCGGCTCGTTCTCCGAGGTTTTGCTTCCACTTGGTAAGATCTTGCTTTTTCACCAGGCTTTTGGTTAAGGGCAGAGCAATATCCAGTTCCTGCTTAAGCTGGATCGTCACGTGCTGCCACGAAAGCGTGATTTAGAAAGCCAGAAGCAAAGCAGGCCTAAATATTCAGCCCCGGCATCTGGGCACCAAGGGGGAGCAGCGGATCTTGGGTTTCTGTTCCTAGGACCACTCACATAGTTCATGGTAGGCAATCGGTGAATTAGAAAACAGAAATAGTCCGGGGAGGAGGGTGACCGGGATGCCCCCGTGCCCTGCCTACCCTCCAGACGCAGGATGTAACGTCGGGCTCTGAATCCAAGCTTGAAGCGCTGGCTAATTGCAGCCTCAGTGCCAAAGGCTGCTGAGGATACAGCTGCGGATGCACCTTTCTTCTGGTTTGGGGTTTGGGGGTTTTTTTGAGTCTGAGGTGCCTGCGTGCAGACACCCATGTTAGTATAACTGTTGAAGTCCAAATCTTCCTCTCCAGCTCGTATGGGGTGCTGGATTGGATTACCATTTAGGTACATCGCTGGTGGCCTAAATTAGGAGTCTAATTGGCCTTGATTGCCTCTATAGGCAAACCAAGATAAGGTTACTGGGAGAGCTTGGTTCAACCCAGACACCTCTCCCTTCCCTACCTCCTCCTCTTCCTCTAGGAAGACAAAGCTAATTTAGGCATTGAAATCAAAAGTGAGTTTAAGCCATGCCTTAGATCGCTAACGCAGCATTAAATTCTAAAAGCCCAGGTACGGTGGTGCACAGCATTCATTGCGGGTCTGTGCGTCAAATGCCTGCACATACTGAATCCTGATTTGAATACAGCAGATACGTCTCTGGCGTTGGAGACCCAGGGATTCTTAAAAAACCCTGTTCAGTTACTCTGTTCTCCAAATCCTCTGTGTGTTTGTTTACATTTATAGTTCAAGAATTAAAAAAATAGCTTTTCCTCCTATTTTAGTGCAGTGGGGAGAAAAAGAACTAGGTGAGTAAGCTCTGTTGCCACACTGATTTTGCAAAGGTGGAGTTATTTAGACCAGCATTTTTATGCGATGGGCAGTTCCACCACACAAATAAAGATGATTACAAAAGAGGCAGAGTGGTAATGGTCACTACTTGCCACATATATGGCAAACAATGGAAAGGAAAGTTGTACGGAGCGAGAATGTTAGTCTGGGTGTGTTCAAACAAATTGCCGTTTCATACAGTGACATGCAAAGCAATTAATCAAGGAGTAAGTGGAGGAGATCACACGGACAGGGCGATGGCATACGGACCAGAAAACAATGACTTTCAAAAACTGCGTGGGGTGACAGTGAATGAACAGCTCATATGAACTTTATGTTCTAGGGAAAAGGCTGCAACGCTGCCTTGGAAGAGAACATGGGGAAAGCAGGATCTTGCTAGGCAATATTACTAAAAACTTTCTAAACTTTAGAAAATGTTGTGTCTAATTCTACTATCCATATCCAATGCAAAAGTGTTGAAAAACTGGAAAACATGAGAAAAGACTCATGTAAATTATTAGAGAGTAGAGAGACTATCTTGTAACAACAAAACCGAAGAGCGCTGAAGATCCGAAGATCAAAACTGGGGTTTAAAGATTGCTGTGTATGCGCTACCCAGCACCACGTACAAAACGAGACTCATTTAGCAGAGAAAGTCCTATCAAGAACCAGCGAGCGCAAGACGGACACGTGAAAATAAAAATTAGGTGCAAATGTTCAAGGCTGGCAGGAGTACAGTGCTGTTGTCGTGAGCAGCGGGGAGTGTGCAGTGCGAAGGTCGGGCCTTGCGTCTCTGGAAGTCGGGAAACTCGGCATGAAAATTTTATGATCGCCATAAATCCACCTTTTGTGTTTGCAGTTCTTGCGTTACATGGTCACATACCAAGGTGTGACTACTTCGGTAAATACTTAGATTGCCAATGGTTTTATAACCGGGGTCTTAAAAGAGCCAAAGTAATTGTAACACGTGGCTTTTGTAGACTGGCAGGTCAGCAAGGTAGGTGGGAGTTTGGAAGCCCTCAGCTTGCAAATGGGGCTTGAGTGCTGCGGGCGGCAGGTCTCAGACCATCTTTCTTCTTCCATTACAGACCCCCTCCACACACGCATCTCCAGGGACTGCTACAAGCTCTTCTCCTTATACTCTCTCGATTAGTTACTAAGATTGCTTCTGGTTTTCCTCGTTTTCCAAGATAAGGCCTTGTATATGGGCGAGTCTCCTACCAGTGCTCCCGCACTGACAAACTTTACTTTCTGTAGAACATTTCCCTGGGCCAACGTAAAGCTGATCTCTCTTCATCTGCTCCTTCCAGGTGGTTGCCCCCCTCCTGGAAACCGGCCCCTGTGTGTGCTGAGCACGTATCGTTGGAGGATCGCCGGCCTTTCATCTCCTTTGCCTTGTAATTTGTAGGCTGGCTACGAAGTGCTTTGAGGGGAAGCCGGGGCCGTCGGACACCTCTGTCCCCCAGCGCCCAGGTAAATGACAGACTAGCACGAGGATAAAAGCAGAGCTGCCTTACCTTTGAGGCAGAGTTGCTGCAAGAAAACACTTTTGAAGAGCAGCTGCCCTTCACATATTTAAGGAATTTGCCCTTTCTGGAGCCCTTTACAGGACTGCATCCTTCTGCTCCTCACTGGCACCCTGCTTGTGGTGCTAAGGTAGTTCATGAGAAATCTGTTTTGCTTTCTGCAGACTCCTATTTTATTTGTGTTCT
This sequence comes from Aviceda cuculoides, assembly GCA_035590195.1. Taxonomy (NCBI): domain Eukaryota; kingdom Metazoa; phylum Chordata; class Aves; order Accipitriformes; family Accipitridae; genus Aviceda; species Aviceda cuculoides. Next base: position 16,088,232 of record JAVJGG010000058.1, read on the forward strand.
GGCTCGCCAGACCATTTGTATCTACTTCCTACTGCATCAATCTTAACAGGGTATCGGGCAGTTCAAAGATCACGGTCGTTGTACAGGTACGACGATAACCAGGAAGGGGGCTAAAGGCACAGAAACCCTTTTAGGGTGTCAGTAAAGATCCTGAAGATCTTCTTGTAGCCACGGTCATGGCCACGATCAGCTAATGAGCAACCAGTGATTCACAGGTTTCTCCTGAAGTCGTACTTCAGTAGTGCCCTGTGGTTTGGGCAGGGAGTTGCTTTGTAAACCTTTAAAACCCCCATGGCATGTTACCAGCTAAAGTTTTCTGTTGATCTCTTACTTTTGTTCCCGTTAATGAAAATCTGTAGGAACTTGATTTTCTTGGGACTTCTAACAGCTGATGGAACAAGCTGCTAAGGCAGCTCCCATAAAGTGAAAAAAAGCCCGGCGTTGTAACACTGCGGCGCTCGCGCGGTGCAGAAAGGATGCCAAGGAGGAGCGAAACCGGAGCGTGACATGTTGATAACATCCTCCCATCAGCTGGTCTTTTCTACTAGCTCTAAAATGTCAACAAATCTGAGGGAAATGTCTGTCAAGCTTCGAATGACCTACTTTTGGGTATCTGGGAATAACCAGAAGCCTACCCAAACCACAAGAGTGCATCTAATTTTAGCAGCCCTTCATTTTGTGCGTGCGAGCTTTTGTGTTCTGCATCTCCAGGAAAAAACATCCATTTCTTGCTGAGCCAAAGACAAATTTTGTTGGTTTTAAATCAGCCCCTTGTTGAGTCACAATCGCAGTGAAATTAACCTTCTTGAAATTATTGAGTCTGTAATTGTCATCTCAATTTTGCTTCAAAAACTAATACTGACCCCATTCCAACGGACCTACAGTTGCCGGTCTCTGAAGGAAACTTCTAAACAACCCATGCTGGAGATAATCTGGGCAGCTGTGTTTTGTGTGTTTCCATTTCCCCCGTTGTTTTTAACTGACGGAGAGTAAAAGGGTCAACTTCTTCACAGGAAGTTTCTGTGAGTCTTCTAGCTCAGTTATAAGGGCAATCCAGGAAAAGTTAAGGGCAAAAAGGAGTCGTTAGTGTGTCAGCAGGGAGTCTGAGGACACTGCTGGTGGCGTTGATGGTGGACGAAAGATCTCTGACATAGTTTGGACAGAAGCACTAAACAAGTATTTGACCGTTAATAGGGATATCAGCGCTATGCAAGATTGTTTGGAAGGAAGCAAGTCCGGGCCTGGGTGGAGTACAGGCTCCCCAGCTTCCAACACCCGAACGGGACGTTGAACACCATCTCTCTTGCTAGCGGGGACAACGTACAATGTCCCTCATATGGTGTCAGAGTCCACTGGAGTGTTAGACTAAAACATGTGTTTAAATCTCGCCCACACTGGACCAAAAAATACGAAGAGAACAAACACACAGGATGGTAGGGACTGAGCATTTTGGACACTTATTTGGGTCTTCACAAATCAGAAGGGAAATCAAAGCCAGCAAAATACAGTGACATAATGGCAGTAGCACAACAAAACTGTGACCAAGTCCTCTGGAGCCAGAGAACCTCCCTGCTGATGGGATCAACTCTAAAAGCAAACAGCACCTGCTGGCAGCTCTAAATGGGGTGAACTTAGCTGGGGATTGAGTTATCTGATAAATAACTCCAGCGTTTCCCGTGGAGCCTGCGGAGCCTGGCGGCAGGTGCCTCTCTTCAGAGGCGAGCCTTGGGCTTAGCCAGGCTTGGCAGGCCAACGAGAGCGAGAACCGCTCTGAAAGCAAAACTCAAGCTGTTTAACAACCAAGCCCTTCGCCGTGCTCCGGTAAGAGCGCACCCCTGCCCCAGGGTCGTGTTTAGGAACGTGGGGAGGATCCTGCGGTGGCCTGTCCGTCCCACCACCGCTGGCCGCCTCCATCTGCAGAGCAAGATGGCTCTACCCACTTGGAGGGCTCCCCCCCCTCGCCCGGAAGGCTTCTTCCCCCTTCCTACGGCATACGCAAAGAGGTGCGAAGCGTTTTAACCCTTTCCGAAGCCCGTCTTGCTTTTGGGTGTTTATTATTGCAACGGCTGTAGAGTTTATCTGTGCAGGTGTCCAGCGGGCTCTTTGTGGGATTAGGCTCAAGAGTGGGGCAGCAATCGCAACGAGGTTATCGTGCGCTCTCTGAAAAGACGTCCTCGTCTTCTGAGTGTCCTGCTTTTCAGTGTCGTTCAACGTACCGTTGGCAACGTATTCGTGATCCGCGTTTGAAGAGGCACAGGCAAGACGGGCGGAGAGTCTGCTGGCGCTGAGCTGAGCAGGACTTGTGAGTTGTGTTGAGTTTGGTAGAGATGTTTGTCTCGTCCCTGAATTTCTCGGGTTTCAAGGGACGACTTAGTTTGCCCATACAGGTATACGGTTAGAAAAGGTGTTGATGTAAATGTTTTTCTCAGGCTCGAGCTGTGGTTTCAGTCGCCCACACTTAGGTTTGGTGTTGGATTCGGAGGTGTCGGTCTGATGATCTGTTGAGGACAAGCGGTGACAGGGTGAGGATGCAACAGCTCTAATCCCCAGTTCAGCGACCGCAGACTGGCAAGCTGTGTGCAGGGAGCTGCTGTGTTTCCTGAGAGAAGTAACTTTTGTCTCCAAACAAAAAGCGAGCGGGTTCTTGTACCTGAGCCCCTGAGCTCTTTACGGGGCTCTGTCCGCTGCCTATTTCGTACCACTCGCTGGGAAATGGATCTTGCACAGCATCTTGATTTTAGACTGGTTTTTTCAACGTAGCAAATGAAAGGAAAAATAACGTGAAACAAATATTTCCTGTTCTGTGGTATTTAACAATGAAATTGTAAACCACAGAAGGGACCGGGCTTGATCTAAAGGTCTTTGAAGTCAGCGGAACTATTCCCACTGATTTCAGTGTGCTTTGGGTCAAGGCCACAGGAGGAAGAAAACAAATGTTTTCTGCCTGAAAGAGTATTAATCATTGGCATTCAAAGAACAATAAAGTCTGATGTGTAAAATGTGTTCCTTTAAATAAGGCAGTCAGAAACTTACTTAATTTCCATCTGCTTCCTAATAATTTGTCACTAATACCCTAAAAAGGAACATGTTTATGGAAGTCATAATCATATACTGAGAAGAAAAGAAACTTTGTACTGTTGTTTGCTTCTTATCTTGCTTCCATTCCGTGAGTATTGTATTTCTCACTAATGTAATGGTGCTTATGCTGCTGGTTATGTTATCACAGACTAAGCACTGTAGATTTCCAGTTGAATTAAACTTCACTGCGCTGATGGCGGTTGACAAATACATCACAATTATTATTTTTCTGTACAATTTAATCTTTAAAGTGTCGCAATGGGGTTTTATGTGACTGAGAAGAAATAGGTCAGAGATACAGCATTGAGGGGACGAAGAAGTGTTGTTCAGGGAGTAGCACAGGGGGTGACGCTCCTATCGCGTGGTGCGGCGGCTTCACATGTAAGATCAGCGATAGGTTTGCCTGCAAATTTTGTCTCACACAGTTATTAAATCCAAGAAAAGGAATGTATCTGCCAGCTGCCTGCTGCCCAAGGATGCTGTCCTTCCGAATCAGCAAGACCCATCACCCTGTCAAAAGGCCACGCTCAAGTCTAGCACACGACAACAAGCCCATCGGCGTCCATTTGCGTCAGGGCTTTTTGGCACGCGACAGCGAAGCCTGAGTAGCTGAGCTTGAGCAACACACTGAGACCAGCCAGGGAGGAGATCCCAGCCTGGTGAGCTGCCCAAGAAGGTAAGACTGTGTCGCCGCAGCCAGGCTGCGTTACCTGCACGTGAAACCAGTGAATCGGCGTCAGCTGGAAGGTGACAGCAAGAGAGGAGGGGAACTGGCTTAAAGGTGATGCAGAAAACTGAAGGATATGGATTAATGTCATTTTGCAGCCTTCGTTAGTGGTGGCAATGACCAGCCATGGTGCGTGTTAGAGGGGAGAATTTTTCAATGAGGGCTTCCCGTTTCAGGATACTTCAGTGAAATAAAACTCCTCGTCTTTCAACACCAGCCCTGGAAATGTGCTGCTGTTGTAGGGGCCAGTGCACCACGTGGCGATTAGCAGAGTCTGTGCTAAGTGTCAAAGTGGAGAAACCAGAACGGAGTTAAGAACTCTCTTACCATTTGTAGGAACCAGTGTAAGAACATTCATGGGAAAACCACAAAGCAAGGCAAACATAACATAATAATATAAAAAAAGTGTTGGGGTTTTGTTTTGTTTTTTTTAAAGTATCTGAGATAGCAAGCATGGTACTGTTTGTACGGAAGTATCAACAAGAGACCAGTTCAGCTTGACTTTACTCCTTGGAAAACCTCCTCCTCCTCCCCTGTATTTCTTCCCACTGCAGAGCTGCACTAATTTGGGTTGCATAAGTACAGGAGGAAAACTCTAACAAAGAAGTAAGGGTTATGAAATCACTTAATTCTCTTTCAGATGAGAATTCTGTGTCCTTCAAGTGGGGACATTGTGGCGGTCTCAGGCTAGAAAATCATGTAATCACAAAGGCAGATTTTCTGAAAGTTTGTCTTACAGAAAACTGAATTTTCCATGGGAGTTATCTATATACCTCGGTAAGTGTTTTAGAGCAATTAGAAGAAATGGCATATGGTACAGCTTTCATATTTTTTTTAATATGTTAATGATTAACTGACTTCCTACATCTTTGTTGACCTAGTGAGAGAGTGACGAGGAACCGTGAGGTACCTACTTCGTAGGGTAACAAGTCGGACAATTTGCACGGACGTTTTTTTCCACCTCTCTTCTGGAACTTGCTTCATCCAGCTGACACTGCTTCAAAGTCTTAGGCAACTCTCAGACTCACAGAAGTAAGTCTCCTTTTTTTTAATATGACTTATTTTATGAAGTGCTGATAGAGAACAGATGGAGAGAGATTTAAATATTTATTTGTTTCCTATAAAAATGTTTTCCCAACTGGGAATTGAAGAATTAAGTTTTCAAGCATTAAATCATGGGGATATTGCTAAGAAGAGACCTTCTTAATTACTGTGCTGTTGGGTTTTTTCAAACTCCCTTTCTGCTGCAAGACTTAGATTGAAAAAAGGACTTGGTTAGTAAACCATATCCAGTATAGACCAATAAAGCTGCATCTAGGCTGTAAAACTTTACAAAAGCAGGATCTGAACGTTAATTTCAAAATCCATGCGGTGCCTGGCAACTTCTAAAGCAAAAATAGTTGCTTAAAACATGAAATAAATGGAAATAAATCGATTCCTGCTTACATGAGCTGGGAAAAATAACTGTGTGTTTTATATAGGAAGAGTTTATCATGAACTTTCTTTTCAAGGTGGTTACAAGTTGCAGTAGAATTCCTAAAGCAAAACCATCTTTCAGCAGGCAGACAGGCTGCAGGCAGGGAGATTCACACTTCGCTCTTCTATTGTTACATCTTTTCAGTGTGTTTTATTTTAGCTGTGCTGTCACTTGCAAAGAAACAAGTATTGTCTCCCATCCTTTCGGAAAGCTTTCCTTTCAACCACCCACCCAACGTCGACGAAGAAAATCTCATCATCACCCGGTCGCTGCGTGGGGGTCGCGTTCTCTCCGGTTCCCCCTTCCGTAGGCAGTTCCCTACGCGCTGCCAGCACGGGCAACGCTTCCGCCTCCTGACCGGCTGCCCGTGCGGCACGTCCAGGCTGATGCGCTGGGTGCTCCGGGAGTTCTTCCTTTCTCCCGCAGGCACCGGGCAGCATTCGTTCCCAGGTTTTTTTCGCTAGAAGGCGACTCCTCCTGGGTGACATCTTCCCGTGCCCCAAGCTTGCATTCAGTGCCCTCGTCCTCCCAGTCGCGTGTGAGCTCTCTGGGACCTGGACGCGGTTGCTTTAGTCACACTTCAGACCCCTTAGTGCTCTTTTCTCTGTGTCGGACACCCCCAGCTGGGAAGCTTTTGGGCTTCCCTCTGCTTTCTGAAGCTTCTTGAGAGGATCCTATCTCAACACAGCCAGTGTGTCTGCCTTGGGTTTGGGGGGGCTCTATTCCTGGCATGTCCCTAAGCTGTTCTACTTAGGCTCTAAATGGAGCTCCCTTCAAGGCAGAGGCAAAACAATCTGTAGAAACTATGATAATACGGGGTCATGTGGGTCCTAGGGCAAGCCAAGCCTACCGCCATCTCACCGCCTACAAGCCTGCGGCATTTCCTCATTTAACAAGAGCTTAAGGTGGGCTCAACCACGGGGAAGTAAATTAGGGCCTGAAAAACCAGTGAGGTATATCAGCTTCTCTTCATCCTACCACCAGAGCAAATCAAACAAAATCTTTTCCTGAAACAGGTGAAGAGCTTTTACACAGCTAAATTTCGATGTATTCTTACCTGATGGAAGAGAAGTGAAGATTGCTTTGGTTTCCTTGTTTTGAAACACAGTGAGAAAGTGGAAGCAGCAGAGTTCATAACACTGGGTATTGGCGTTTGAGGGGAAGGAGGTACATAAGGTGTGTTAAATCTGGAGATTCTCTAGAACGACTTTTAAGACTCTATGCCCTACTAGTTTGTCCTTTCTGATTGAAAATTAGTATGTTCGTGACAACTGAAACCCAAACACGAGAAAACAGGATTCAAGACTTCATGAATATCAGGGAGAATATATTCAAGGAAGGGGTCATAAATGCAAACTTTGTGTCTAAGAAAATAGGAGCAAAAGAATTGCCACACTGAGTGTTTGTTTAAATGTCTCTGGAAGAAGCTAGGAATAGACTGATTTAGCAGCCACTGCTGGCAACTCTTGTGGCAGGGACCACAGCAAGAAGGTAACCTTAGAGATAAAGCCACACTTCAACCAGAGCTGGGCTGTGAAAAGGCGATGACAGAAGGGTAAAAAACATTTCTGAAGTTCCCTTCTAGATACATCTGAACTCAAGGGTCTAGAGCATTAGTACAGTCTCTGAGTATCATGTCAAGGCTCATGCAATTAGTGTAAGACTTCCACAAATTCACATGACAAGCCCCAGCTCCATCTCCCAGTTCCCTGCCGCCTCTTTCCGTGTCTGAGATCTCATGTTCCAGGCGTTGATGACCGGCCCATCCCGCTCTGCCTGGTCCTTCAGGTCCCAGAAGTGCAGGAGATGCTGCAGAGGGGACGCTGCTGCCGGGGAGGGCATTACCTGGCACCTACCAACCTCTGAAGGACCTCTGCTAAATTGCAAACCCCGCGCCGCTGAAAGCTAGTGCCATCTGGCCCTCAACCCATCATGCGAAATGACGCATTTAAAGACAAGTCGTGCGGGTGATTGCGTGGTTGGGGGACTCTCTTATGCCACCCTACAAGTTGGACATCAGCCCCTGGCACAGACCCTCACCCCATGAGGGAGTGGGAGACCCAGTAACCCAAAAGGCCCATTTGTATTTAAATGCACTAATGAAGAAAATATGCTAGCTTTTTTCCCCTGCATTTACCTGCAGGGTTTTTTAAATCTTTGTTTCAGGAGCTTAAGGCAGGTTGAGTTTTAGAAAGCAGATCTGAAACCCAGCTGATGCATATAGACTGCTGCATGTAATTTAAACAGCTTCTCAGAGGACCAGTATTAATTCCAGAAGCGAAATGCATTTGGTGCCATTTAGGTTTCTCTACTCTGAGAACTGGTATCATAGCCCCAGCCTTTTGCCACTAGCAATTACTGGAAGTAAAAGAAGCGTTGACAAAATTTCAAGTATAGCTCCATATCTGTTTGCTCCCGCTGCTGAGAACATCAGGAGATGGGACTGTGGCCACAGAGAACTGACCTCCACCTCTTCGACTGCAGCAGCATTTTGTTTTAGTCTTTTTCAAGGTAAGCCTGGTGCACAGATGACCCCAAAAAACCCTCTATGAAAGCACCTGGCAGTTGAGAGAGGAGCTTGCTTGCATTTTTTCCCCTCGAAGCAAGCTCGCGGCTGTAGGAAAGTTAACACAGCTCCTGGGCATCCTCATCTGTTTCTTGTAACTGCGAGGGGGAAAGTCCTGTCTCATTCCGTCCCTGAAGTGTACGGGCAGTGGCTCAACACATTTTTCATAAGCAGCTACTCGCTGTGCAATGCTTGATTTAAATAAAAAGAAGCCATAAAGACAAAAGGATCCTTCGGGTTTCTGTACTTGGATGAATTCACTAGCATGTGTCATCTTTTACGGTTAGCGTCTGTCTTCTCCGTGCAAATTTCAACTGAATGCTAGCAAGTTTACATTTTGTTTTTACTCAGGTAGGGTATTTAGTTAAAAATACATCTATGAAGGAAAGCCCTTCCTAATGAAGGAATTGAAAGATGTATTAAGAGAGAAAAAATGATAGCAAGGGACTACCAGGTGAGAGGCCTGTAGAAGCAACTCTCCATTTTTAGCTATTGTGTCTAGACTTTCCAAAGACTGTCCCCAGCAGCTGCTGGAATTCTTGTTGGATTGGACTGAATGGAGTTTAAATCAAAGTGTTGATGAAATCGTGGGACACAGAGAGATGGAACCATAGCCACCTCTTAACAGACTTCTCTTGCTTCTTTGGGTGAAAAGGGAATTCAGTCGTGGTTTTTGTCCGCTGGCACACGTAGACCTAGCTTGTTCCTCCTGTCGGGACTGCCTTTGTAGGCTCCATCCCCTGAGAGAGCTGGCACGCAGACTCCGAGTGCTGAAGTCTGCAGCTCTGAGTGGGCTTCCACGGCGAGAACCGCATGCCAGTAACACCAGCTAATTGTTCAGAAGGCTGCCTGTAGCTGACTGAATGTCAGTTCATATGCCTTAGGAAATTTCATGTAGTGTTACATCACCGTATTATTCAGACCGTATAGGTAATCTTTCTTAACTAATTAAATTAATTCAAAATATTTATATAATTACCAAAGTATGAAGCCAGCCAAGAGATTATGCCAGTGCTGTCTGTGCTAGCACAGACTGCCATATCACCCGGGCTTTGAACTGTATTTTATCCAGTATAGCTCTAAACACGCAGGGACTGAACTTTTGCATTTTTCTCTCAGAAGGCTGGAGAGGGCGTTTGCACAGGGACCAAAAGATTTTATGAAAAAATATTATTTCTCTCTTTTTTTATGCGAATGGCAAGCTAGTGATGGATCAAATTCTTCCTTTCCAAAGGGAATGCCCCTCTCTCTGAAACCTGCAGGAAGGGCTCTGCTAAAGTCAGGGCTGCTGCGAGCCCCAGCCGCCCCCCGGCTCTGGCACTCTTCTTGCTATGAGGTTGGTTCCTTCCCTCCCTCCTTCCCTCCTTCCCTCCCTTCTTCTTTCCATCCCTCCCTTCTTCTTTCCATCCCTCTTTCCCTCTTTTCCTCTTTCCCTCCTTCTTCCTTCTTTCCCTCCCCCCTTCCTTCTTTCCCTCCTTCCTTCCCTCCTTCCTT
>JAVJGG010000058.1:16098758-16117324 GCA_035590195.1 Aviceda cuculoides
CCCGCCCGCCCTCCGCCCGTCCGTCCCTCCCTCCGTCCTTCCTTCGTTCCCTCCCGCCTTCCTTCTGTCCCTCCCTCCTTCCTTCTTTCCCTCCCTCCTTCCTTCTTTCCTTCCTTCCCTCCCTCCTTCCTTCCCTCCTCCCTTCCTTCCCTCCCTCCTCCCTTCTTTCCCTCCTTCCCTCCATCCTTCCCTCTTTGCCTCCCTCCCTTCCCCCTTTCCTGAGCTCTCCCAGCGATGGAGCCGCCGAGCTGGATCAAATCCTGGAGGGAGACGCCCTCTGCAGCTCACTCCGTTCCACTTGGCGCCTGCCAGCGCAATGTCTTCTGGGTTTTTTGGGAAGTGCTGTCCCAGGAGTCCTGGCAGAGAACCCTCGTCTCTGTCCAGGCGGGGGGACAGGCGGGTCCCCCCACCCGTGGCCCCGCGGGTGCTGCGACCTGCGGCCGGGTCGGGGCCGAAGGTTTGTGCCTGGGGGAGGCTGGAGGCTAAAAACGTTCTTCTGCAGAGTTTTCCCTTGGAACGAGAGGTGCCTCGCCGTTCTCCTTTGGGGACACCAGCAGAACCTGCAGGGTGCTTATTAGTATCCATAACGCTAGAGACTGGAACCAGGGACTAGATCTTTTAATTTTGACCTGTTTTCATACGGCAAGCAAATTCCTGTAACTATTCGCCTTGATATGTTGTTCCTTATTTTCTTGCTAAATCTTAACACCAAGAGGTCACAAGTACGGGCTTCGGTCTGATTTTCCAGAACAGGCAAGTGTGAGAACTGTAATCCAGCGCCATCACCGATCTCAGAAGTACTTCTTTTTCACCTTGATTTGTTTCTAAGTCGGTGATTCCAGGTTACGTCAAATAAGCTCCGGTGGGCAGGGTGTGGAGAAATGAGCCAAAATGAATCATTTCTACATAAGCAATTTTTTGCGTCTAGACTTTTGGTACCTCATCTAAAGCCCGTCTGTGTCAGCTGGTTATTCTCCCACGTTTTCAGAATTGTTGTATAAGCCTCGAATTCTTTCATCCTGCATGTTTGCTTGTTCTGTATGTTTTGTGAATCTCACAGGAGAAAAAGAACTTTTCCTATTTTTTTAGTTTTATAATTCAATTCAGGACACCGTTCAAAGTAGCTTAGCACATGAAGGTTTGGCAGAGGGCTCGGTAATCACGGATACAATCTCGTTTAATTCTGTGAGCAGACAGGTGGGTAAATTCAATCCATGAAGATAATACACTGATATACCATACTCTGAACTGCTCTCAGTGACGTGGGCCGGCCTGCCTGCCTTCCTTCCGCGACCTCGGTATCAGCCACCGGTTTAAATTAATGTTCGTGACGTATACAAAAAGTGCTACAGAAATACGGGCTCTGCGCAAAATGGTAGTTTAATATGGTTGGGGTTTGGCCTCCGTGTGCTCAGCTGATTCGAAGAGAAGCAGAAGGGAGTCAGCGCAGGGCTCCTCTGATCGCGCTTTTTTCGGTCTAGCATCTTCCCCTAGACATGTACAGAAACAGCGCTGGTTTGGTGTGGAACTGGGACGGAAAGAAAACCGTTCATAGTGCCCTGTGGGGCGACTGTGCTGTGCGGCTGGTAAGAACTCTTAATTAGATAGGGGGGTTTACAAATCACTTTGTAAATAATGTAGCAGATTGAGAAACCATTTATAAATTGGTTTTGGTTTAAGTAGATAAAAACACAGAAGGCTATTCTGCAGCAATTTCCTCTGTGCAGGAAGGGATTAAACGTACGTTTGCAATAATGGAGATTAATATGTCCCGCAGGAAATCAGTCCTATCGGAGATACATAGATAAACGGGGAGGCCAAAACGATAAAATTGCAGATGTTGCCGTGTTTGGCTGGCGTCGAAACTCATTCTGTCCCGTCCCGTTATCACTGGCATCAGCTTCAGGACTGAAGTAAGTATATGGTGGGCACCAGTATGAGGGGATGGACAGTGTTTGCTTAAGGCCATATTGTTATGAAGATGGTTTTTAAGATTTCCACAGATGGGTTTTTGCAACTAGATTGTATCACCGACTGAATCTGTTAGTTTAAGATAAGTAAATAGAAAAGCTATTGCTAGAAAAGTTGCAGATCTGTCGTCTTATTATTAGAGTGAACTTGGTACAGTATTTCTTCAGTCTTGAATGCAATGGGAGCAGCAGAAAAGGTATTTTAGGTAACTCATAAAATATAAAGATCCCTAGAACCTCTCAGATCTATATAATAAATTCAAGGCCACATCTTCTCTAATCACAGATCATTCCTATAATTCTTCAGAAGGTTGTATGAAAGATGTAGGAAATTAACAGGTTTTTTTTTTATTACAATAAAACCCCAGTTTGCCCTTAGAATGTATAGTTGGCAAGCAAACCTAAAATCTTTTGCTAGGTTGAATGACTAAAATCTTTTCCACCACAGCGTTAGGATGATTTGAACTGGAGAAGTTGGGCAGGTTATGAATGGGTGTGATTTGCAGAGGTGAAACACTGAAGAAATCTTGGTTAAAGTTTGAGGGTCGGAAAGCAAGGGCAGCACAGCCGGGCTCCAGCCCCTGCACAGAGCGCTATGTATTTCTGATTAATTCAAGTGTTTCCGCTAACGCGTTGGCGGTTGAAAAAAATCTCACAAAGGTCAAAGTTCAGTGGTCGTTATTAGGCTTCGTGGCTGGGATTTGCCGACGCCTCTGAGCCCCGGCGTGTTGCGACGCCGGCGCCAGGGCTCTCGGTGAAGGCAGCGCAGCGGCAGAAGGTCCGCGGAGGTTGGGCTGCTGCACGGAAAACACGGCTGCCGGGGAGAGGAGAGCGGCTTCTGCGGCTGCTTCGTAGGATCTCCTGCAACAGCCAGCATCTGCGGATTTTGTCAGATTTAGTTTCCGCTAGCCGGTAACCCCAGGGCTCCTATTACATGTAATGTGTATAAGGATCTTTGAGCGTAATGGTTAATTACCGAGGAAGAAAATGACTTGGAAAAAGATGTGAAACTTCCTTTTGTGAATGTAAAAAGGAGATTGTAGTGGGAGCTAATCAGAGACCCTTTCTTCTCCTTCTGATACAATGACATATACAGAATTAAAACCTAGATGCTCTCTGTCTACGGACATTAAAACTTCAAGAATACATTACAGCTGGGGAAGGATGACTACCCCACCATCCTCCCCCTGTACACATATTCTCTCCTGCTTTTTCTTTTTCACTAACAGGTTCACCTATTCACCCAAATAATAATTGCCTTTGTAATTTTATACTGTGTTTCTTCCCAGTGCCTCTCTTCGCATGGCAGCCGTGTCTGGGACAGCGTAGAAGACCTCCGGAGGATGAGCTCCCTGGCCAGCACCTCGCACCTCCAGCTAGCCGCCTTCGCTCTGGGTACGGTAGGCTGGATCCTCTGCACCATTTCCATGGGGATTGTGGAATGGAGAGTGTGGCACGTGGACAACACCACTATCATCTCCTCTGGCGTTGCCTGGGTGGGGATTTGGAAAGTCTGCTTCATCAGTTACCTTCACGTCTCGCCTGGCTATAAAGAACAGTTCTGCCATAAATTCAGCGGCTATGACTCCTCCATCCCCCCCGAAATTTATGCTGCTCAGGGTCTCCTGCTGATCGCCATGTTCATGGGCTTGCTGGGAGTGATGGCCACAATATTTGCTCTGAGAAATGTTTATATGGGAGTCACTCGCAAAACCCTCATTACCCATTTCTTCCTGGCGGGCGGCTGCTTCTACGTGCTCGCTGGCCTGTGCGTCCTGATTCCCGTGAGCTGGAATTTCTATTCTGTAACACACAACCAGAGCATCGCTTTTCCTCCTTCTTACTACATGCCCTCCAGCCCAGCGGCGCAGGAAGCTGGTGCTGCCATTCCTATCGGGATTGTAGCTGTCATCCTCCTGCTGCTAAGTGGGACTTTTTCTCTCTCGTACAGATTTCCAGTGACCGCAAACGCTATCACAAAATCCTGACAGGATAAATCCCCCCTGTGCTGTTTCAGAACAAGAGCATAGTCAAGAGATAAGGACAGCAGCACGAGTGATTTTTATAGTCAAGGAGCTGCAGAATTTAATTTTAGTCTATAGCAGCCACACTATTTTGTTATTTGAACTAGCTGAATTACAGTCTTAGTTGTCACATATATGACCAGAAGTTCATCTTTGAGATAATTGCTGTTGAGCAGCAACTGTGATTAAGTTTTACCAGTTGTCCTCTTTTGTATATACAAACATTATTGATTAATTTATTTTTTTGTGTAAGATATTTATCATGCTCAAAAAGCTGACTCTGAATTGCTGTCCCGTTAGAAAACCGTGAAATAAGACGTGTTAAATGTGAACTTGTTTCCTTGTTGGTACGAAACTATTTTGTCCATTATTTAATTGTATCTGTAGCAAAGTATGTTTTGTGACAAGTCAAGACTTTTAACACCAATAATATGAGTGTCATCACGGCTGTGTCAAATGAGTCTTCCCTGAATTGTCTTACAAAGGTCTTGCCAGTTTCTCCTCTTCCTCTAGGGCACATAAAGAGCTGCGTCTTTAATGCTTCTATTTTTCTTTCAAGCTATTCGCATTTTATGTTGCAACATGTTTGCCTGTGGGCAAGGTGCGCTCTTAGTTCCTCACTCAGGCAGAGCCAAAAAGTCTGCAAGTGTTTGCATCTTCATCAGGCACTTCACCGAGCCCACAGGTATTGCAAAAGACGGAAACAACTTCTACAAGTTATTACAAAACTGCTGTCAAAATCAGTGCTCTCGGTAACCGGGAATATCCAGTACAACTTTCAGGGCATGATTCATTTGACCTCATGTAGCCAGCTGTACCTAAACCGGTCACCTCAAGCTCCATTTATAGTCAATGTAGAGACAAAGACTTTTTTTTCCAAAATAGGTGCCTAGAATGGCTGGGAGATGTCACGCTCCCTAAAAACCTGGTTCTCTTAACCCACCGTTAATGGCTGTAATAACTACAGTTGCTAACACTGGCATACACAACCAAACTTCACCTAAGCTAGATAAAGTTAGGTGAAATGAATTTGTCATTTAAGTAGCATTTCATATGCCAGTGCCATTAAAAAAAAAAAGAGAGAAAAATGTCCCACACGCTGCAATAAGGGCAATTAAAAAAAAAAAATTAAGAGTTTGAGAAGAATGAGTAAACAGTGCTGACAAACTGATGATCTCTTGAAAACAGGTTCCCTCCAAAGTTATTACACTTTTAAAGAAATGCTACAGGTATCTAAGTAATTTAGTTTTACTCTTTTAATTGTCCTCTATTTTCTAAAATACCCACGGATTCAAAGAAGAAAAGAAAATGTAACAAAAATGTAGTAATTCTTGTACATTACAAGAAAAGGTAAAATGCCAGCAAACCAGGTCTTATGGCTTGTGGCTGTTACTACCTCAGCTTACCCTAGCAGTCCAATTTTTTCTCCACATCCTCCACACGCTCTCAACTATACTGTCTATACGGAATCTCTACAGCACCTTCATTTCCTCTCCAGTCTTCCAGTCTCTTCTGAACCAGCAGCTTATCTCATCATTGGTAATTTTTTCATGCGCTGCAGGGATTTATCTTTTGACTGTTTACAAAGCTGCAAAGCACTTTCAAGTGGTGTTTCAATGAAGGCAAGTAATTTAATAGCTTGTTTATTATATATTGTTTCTAGTTTGATTTCTACTATACATCCTTTACAATGTTGGTAGGTTTCATTTTTAAATGTGCAAGTCAATAGAACTGTGATCTCTTCCCACAGGGCCTACAATAGTATTAGATTTTATCTTACTGTAGTTGTAAGGAAAAAAAGATCTATCCATGTGTTTATGCCAGAATTTCCCCACATTAATAAACCACCAATATTCCCTGGCGAGGAATTTGAATTTTAACAGAAAATGACTGATTCTTCAACTTTTTTGAGTTCATGTATGCACAGAAGTGTCAACAACCCCAGCTGTATTTGTTAGCTACATTCACTAACTGATGGGGTTCGATTTACACGTATTCTTCTTGGCTAAAAGAAAAAGGAACAAGCAACATCAGACACATGCCAGGTTTCTGCGTTGCTGCCACGGCTGTTTCCACCAGCGATTATGTTCATCTGTCCTGATGTATGGCTTTGAAACACCGGTGGTGTGTCAAATGTAGGCTAGATGGTGTGGAAATTCCCCAGCTAAACACTGGAATAGACTACCTAAGGAGATGTGTGGGGTTTTAAAATAACATTTTGTCAAAAATAAGTTTACGTAAATAGTGCTATGAAGACTGTAGGTATGAGGGAGCCTATCTCAAGACAGAGGGGTGATCTGCACGGAGCTCTTGGTAGCTTTTCCCACCGTACTTTCTAGGTCTCTAATACAGCAGTTTATCAATAGTCACATGGTCCAGATTATATATTGATATATGATAAAATGTAGTCTATGGTCAAATACCAGGCTATATTAAAACTCCCAGTCCTTCCCTGAAGAAGAGATAGAAGAAAAAAAAAATCTTAAAGCAAGGGAGGGGCAAAGCCGTTCCATTGATTTCAATGGGATCAAGCCTGTCTAACCTTGATCCCTCAAGGCTGTGTGATTCATTAAATTTTAGTGAACGTTTGCATTCGTTAAGATTTTGGTATTGGAGGACAGTAAATCTCCTGTGCTTTTACTTCACCAGCGAGGAGGCATAGCTTCTTTGTGCATATTTTCACGACACGTTTGTTTTAGAATTTGAGAAGCTGAGTTACCTTTCAGCAGGTCAGTTTGTTACCATGTCCGTTGTGCTTGTATAGCGATTTTTAGGGTTGTCTGCAAAATCAGGCAGCTGAAATGAAATGATTTTGATTTAAAACTCAAAAATGCAAAACTTTTTTGGAAGGCTATTTTTAACCTAGATTGCTTTACGGAGCTACGCTATAGCCAGTCATTTGCAGTAGCACCGCTGAGGACAGGCAGCAAGCTGTAATGCAGGCAGGAGCGAGTGGTCGGGGCCTTGAGGTAGAGAGATAAGGGGCAAGAATCTCGTAAGGAAATTTCACCACTGAAGAGATCGTATTGCAAAGCTCCAGTTTCAGTTGCAGACTGGGACCTGCTGCCTCCCCAGTGACAGCACCGCTCGCCTCGTGGGCTCCACCCTGTCTAGGAATGTCTCCACGCTGGCCTCAGTCCACACATAAACCAGTCTCGCTTTATTTTTTTCTGAGTTGACAATAAACAAGTGTCTTGTGATTCACTCACATGTCTGAATCCACTGCTGGGGGGATGATCTCAATACCAAGACTCCCTTTGAGTTCTGCTGGGCATCCAGGCGTAATGATAAGGCACCCGTCTTTGACCTCCATAACATACTCCTTGGCGTTCATCCACTACGTGATGCGTTTTGTTAACCTCATTTACGCGTACCGTCTACCTCACCTGTCCGCTCATGGCCGCAGACCAAAATGCGTATGAATAGGTGTTCAATATTCCTCTCAAAGGTGGGTGCTCAAATAGTGGATGGAGCTGAAAAGTTGCCGAACAGTAAAACAGGCCCATAGGACAAAGTCCACTGAGATTTTCTGCCCAGGTGAATATGCAGTGCTGCCCAACATCATCTGTGTTCAGATAGAGGAAGAGGGAGGAACTGGAGATATTGTACTGCGGAGCAGGTCATCAAATTAGTCAGGTTAAGTCAGTAGAAAAAATTTTTATTCAAGTCAGCAGTTTTATATGAAGACAGCCTTAACTGTCGATTTAGCTGATTAAAAACAACGCTAGGCTCAGAAAGAAATGTCTTTGTTGTCACATGGCTTATGGTATATTACAATGATGAGAGGGAGGGTGTTTTTCAGGAGAGCGCTATTTTTAGACCTTGGACCATTTTTCCCTTAGAATGGAAAAACTGAAATGTCACAGGCAATTTCCTGCTCTTTAGGCCATTAAAATACTTCAGGACAAAGAGTTTTTGCTTAAAGAATGTACGTCTGGCTGGCATAGTGTTTAACAGCAAATTGTTTTCTTAAAATAGGAAACCAATGTACATTAAATTAAAGGTTCCCAGAAGACACATGTTCTCTGTGAAAATATACCTTTTTCAAAACTGAACTGGGATTCCTTTCATTCTTGCCAACATCTGTATTGTCAGATCCAGTATCGGCTCATAAAAACATATTTTTCAACCGACATATTTCCCTTTCCACTACTCAAATAATTTACTCTGTTTCCCTTGCTTGAGAGAGGCGATATTGTTCAATAATTAGCACGGTGGTTTGGAGTGTGTTGGCTCTCAATTATTGTGTCAAAAACAACTATATGTTGTTGAATCTCATCTCAGAATTATAAAACCAATAAATACCAGCTTATAATTGGGGATGGGGTACAGTATGCACTGTTAAAAGCCAATTCACAGAACGTCACGTCACCCCCTTTCTCGTGGGATTTATGTGGAAAAGACCGAGTGTGAGGTTAATTCCCAGAATGATACTGGAAGAAGCTTACACGTTCTGACTGTCCAAGGTTACTGCGCATGCAGGCTGATTTTCAGCAGCTGACTACGCAGACCCATTATGGTATAAATGGGAAAAGGTAAAAAAATAGATCTCGCTTTGAATTAACATTGCCAAAATATCACCAGATACCTGAGGTCAGCTGATGAGAACAGTTTGTGCCTGCCGCTCACGGCCTCGGGAAAGGCGTTGCAAGAGAGAAAGCATATGAGAAACTGGAAACTAGAGGCATTGCACCCGCTTTGTAGTACGTTGCAGCTGCCGGCTGACTGAAATTGAGGGGGGGAAAATCCCGTGCACAACAGAAGTGCTTAAAAAAATGGAACTGGAAATGAAGCATTCGCAGCTTGGGGGAGAGATTGGAAATAGCGGTGCTATTGCTGAATAGCAGTTTGAAGGTATTGGAATAAAACTGGCCGACATGGAGATGTTTCATCTACTGCTAAAAGAACTGTGTAATACCCAGTCGCTAGCCATGGCCAAATAAAAGGACTAGATCTTGGGGTGAATTTGAAATCACTTCAAGCCAGATTTGTAGTGATTTGTCCTTATAAAGTTGTGGCCAACCACTTACTGGACTTTCAGAAGTCCTACTGAAAAGCTTAAGCTGTCCATATGCGACTTTCAGAATAATTGATTTCAGCAAACCTCACATGTGAGCTTTAGTGTTACAAATGTGTGTAAAATCTGATGCACAGTCTTTGCGCAAAGCAGTTTCCTATTTGTAAAATAAAGGTAGTAGCAACTCGCAAAAAGTTACAGCAATAAATACATTAAAGATTTGTATAATAGGAGCCACAGAAGGCACTGCAATAAATCTGCTGAACCACTGGGTTTTGTTTGTACTCCAAAGCCATACTCAGGGATGCAGATGTCCCTTGGGTGTGTAACACTGTCTTGCTGTTACTAACAGGGCAGAGGCAGAATAGGAATGGTGTCATGCAAGGCAAAGGGGGAAAAAACTGGGCCAGCAAGGTAAAAGAAGGAAGAAAAGAGAGGGAATGAAAACGAAAGAGAGGCAGATTCTAGGATGCTATGAAAGTAAAAAAAAAAAAAATTGCTAATTGACATAATGATAATTATTTAATAAAAATTACAACAGGCAGAGGGGCTGACTAAAAAGTGATGGGTCAAATGTGGAAGAAAGATAAACAAGAAAGCAGGAATTGTGTTTCAATGAGAGGCCAAAATGAACTGAAGAAAAGCAGAAGAAAAAAAAAAAACAAAAGAGTTAGAGGATACAGAAAGCAACGCTGCAAAAGCGCAGGGAGGGGGCCCACCGTGCCCGCCACCTAACCACGCCAGCTTCGGCAGACTCCTCCTTGGTGGCAGCGACTCAGGTGGGAGGAATCGTGTCCTTTTGCAGCACTGAGGACATCGGGGACCAACCAACCCAGTGCAGGCAGCAGCCGCATGTGGTGAACCCCACTGTGCTGCCCAGGCCAGGCAGTAAAATAATTTACTGTATTTTTTTTTTTATTTCCCCCAATGTATCCATCCTGGCTGCATTTGCCTATGGCATGGCTGCGGCGGTTCACGGAGGCGTCTGGACCGTGCCCCGTTTGGTACCACCTTCAGCTGGTGAGCATCAGGTACGCTGGGCTGGATGCTGGGTGTCACCTCCCAGGCGGCGCTGAGCATGGCTTACCAATGACAACGCTCTCACCTCCTCCAGCACTGCTCAGGTGGGAACTGGGAAACCTGAGCAGTGGCTGGGGAGTCTCCAGGGTCTTTTGAATAAAGGTCCGACACAGAGTCAGACTCGGTGAAGACGTTACCCCCGAAACCTGGGTCGCTCAAAAGCTTTCGCCTGCTGCTGCAATCCTGGGAGCACTAGCAAAAACCTACAAGCTTTGCTCTAAGAAATATTTACGAGGGCTGTGCTCAAAATCCACGTATCAGCTTTTTCCTAGCTGGGGGGACGTTGAAAATGTTCGCTGGTGCATGCGCGTTAATCCTCGTGTGCTGCAATTTCTGTTCTGCAGCACACAGCCACGGTGCCTCATTTCCCCTTCTCCCCGCGCCAGCCCGGGGCGCAGGAAGCCCGTGCTGGCTCTCCTACCGGGATTACAGCCCTCGTCCTGCCGCTGGTGAGCGGGACCCTTCCTCTCTAACATAAACACGCTATTGTGCTGGATGCCAAGGCTCCTTCTGATAATACAGGCTTCAGATGCCTGTGAAATGTGAGGCAGTGCTACAGGATAAACATAGCAACCCAGTGACTTCATCTGCTCAAGGAGCTCTCTGGGTTCAGCCGTGACTCTTCAGCGACATTCATAATTTGCTGTTTGAATTCAGGGGAGCGGAAATAAACTATGCGACAAATTATTTTTCACCCAAATAATTATTTCTTATTAACTAACTCTGAAACACTGCTGTGTCTTGGTCAGGTAGCTGAGTTCACTTCAGTGTTATTTCTAAAGTGACCTTCTGCATAGGTGGACTTTGTTTTGTTTGTTTTTCAGAGGTATGTAAAGTCAGTGTTCATTTAATTGAATTTTGCCTACTGTAATCAAATGCTGTATCAACGGTGCCTGTACCAAAAGACACCTAAAGGATGCTTTTTTTTTTAATAACATGGTTTTAGAACTGACCTGCAGTATTTCAAACAGAGATCATGGCCTTTATTATGCAAGAGGACAGACACGATATTTGCCCTGGTTAAGTGTAGCTTTAAATATCATAATCTACAGTAGGAATAAAATGGGATTGTTGAAGTGGCTGTACTTTTTAATGTAAAGGTTTCAAACTAACTGGTATAATACCCCTCTGGCAGGGAGGCGCTCAGCACATGCCAGTTCATCCTATCTTTCTGTGAGCGCAGACCATGAAAGCATACCCCATGAACCTATCAATGTGATTAGTTGCATGAGCGTTAATACCTTATCTTCTCGCTGCTGTTTCTCAGAAATGTTTGTATCCGCCAGGACATCTCTCCACAAATAGCTTCATCCAGTGATAACCCAGGAATTCTGAGACTTACATTTTGCAGCTGTGCATAGTAAACGTTACTTGGTGTGCTAATGGTCCAGAATTCCCAAGTGGTGCTGGTGACGTTCCAAGCTGATGCAGTCACCGAAGTTGGTGGCAGTCTCCAGTGTCCCCAGGGTCCTTCTAGCTGCCGTGCTCGGTCCAGGCCTTGGAAGCTGCGGTCAGGTGCTGCTCTTTCTTTCAAAAGGCTGGTCATCAATCTGTTTGAAAGCATTGGCATCGCCCATACCCTATGCCAGGAGGAGTTTTGTCCACAAATTTCCCAAGCTTTGACATGAACATTTAAACAGCAGTCATATGAAGATTGTTATTACTGGTCAGAAAAATTTGCTTCTAACAAAAGCATTGCTTACTTCCCAGAGACCCAGCAGTGCTTGAGATTTGCGGCAGCAAATACAAAGTACTTGGGAGTAGATATAACCAAAACGAACCTGAGTGTGAAAAGATAATTCAGGCTTTTAGCTTGAAAAGCGAGTCTTACAGGAGTCTGATCATGGAAATCAAAAGGAATTTAGGAAAGTACTCAGCATCTTGCAGGATTGCTCTTTAATTTTAGTTTAAAAAGGCTAAACTCTGATATGCAGTGTAACTGTCTAAGGACATGCTGTCAAAACTTCTTGGTTTAAGCTAAAGAAAAACTAGGTAGTTTGAAGAAAACTATCAGAAGTCCATACTACCTAAATTACCCCATTACTCTACAAATCATGTTTCTAGAAAATCTGAAAAGGAACTCCAGTTCTTTTTAAATTACTTAAGTTAAAACCACCTTTATTGTAATGGCCGCTCCAATGCCTTAAGAGATCTAAGATTTTTTCTTGTCTAAACAACTAGTGAAAACTGGACACCAAGAGTGAGACAAAAGAACACACAAGCATACGAGCAATGAAGGACAAACCAAGGGAGGCATAGGAGAAGAGCAACACTGAACAGAAGAACTATTAAAAAAAGGTTGTGAGGGGCAAGGGAGAAAAAAGTTGAGTGAGTCACTGAGAAGAAGACTGTGGGAGAGGAAGGAAAATGTGAACGAAGAGAGAAGCAGAAAGAGAAAGCCAGAGGAAGGTGATTTAACAAAGACAGAGAAGAGTAGAGGATAAAATCTGATTGGAGGTTCAGAAAATACAGTTCTTGCCTGTGCAGAATTCAGCCTGAAGTGGTCATCTACTCAGAAAATGAGAAGGGACACTTTTACTTTAGGGATTCGGATTCAGAAGGAAGATAAAAAGAATGAATTACACAGAGAGATAACTGAGCTGGCTTGTGATTGCATCATTGACTGAGGACCTAGCACTCAAATCTGGAGAGCTTAGAGTAGGTACGTCTGACAGTGGAGAATGCAAATGACTGCAGATTTATATAACACATATGAAACATATTTTGCAGTATACATGAGTCTTGGCAGTTCCTGTCCTCATACCAGCATTCATCTGCCTAAGCCTTTCTCAGGAATTAACTTTTGGAGTTACAGGGATTTGTAAACTGATGGCCAACATCTTTGAGATGACCAACATCTTCATCCTGAGAAGGTATATCCATGTTAGTCTTTCCCAACTAATACCTTTCTCTGTCCATTCACTGCAGTCTGATGCATTGTGTTGCAATAGGAAGATTTAACCCCAAAGCCAGTTTAATCCATTGCTTACAGAACATCTTAGAAGTTGTGCACAGATACTGGAAAGCCAGCAGAGGAAGCCCGTGTTAACACAGCCTTTTACAAACGCTCTCTCTGATGAATTCAGTGCTGGTGAGTAAACAGAAAAAGCAAAAAGTCCCAATGAAAGAGAACTCTCTGTCTTTTAAAGCAGAAACAGTTTACAGCAGAGTAGATAGAATTGCTAGGAGGAGCTTCTGCTTTCAAGCTTTTACAAATCACAAACTTTTTTATATCAGTCCACTTTGGCAGATTGGCGTTGGTGACCAAGTCTGGATTAAGAACCACAAAAACGCTGTTCCCCAGCTCCTGTGGTAAATGATGTAATCTCTGTGCAATGCTAGACACACAACTGTTGGGAGATGCATTCATGTCTGTGAAGTACTCAGAAAATTGTTTGCATTGCTCAGACAACACCTGGACGGCTGAACTAAGGATCAGTGATTTAATATCACTAAGAGTGAGTAGTAAGCAAGTAGCTACAGATACTAGCTTGGTTTTAGGACAGGCTGCCTTTTTGCCAAATCATCACTGGGAAAAAGATTATTAGCTGACATCATAAAATGAAACCAATTAACATTAGTTGAGAAACTGGGTCTTGTCCTATAATAGACATACATGAAGATTAAATATGCTTTTAAACTCTACTAACCTTAGTTCAGCCTTCTCAGAATAACAACTCTCAATGGGATTATGAAAAAAACACTCATGTAATTTGTGATGTCTGTGCTAGTTATTTGAATCCTCTTTTCTGATCACTTGTCAAATAACAATTTTCTTATTTTGCATGAGTTCTTCTTTTTTTTATTATAGGTATTTCTGATGTGCTAAATTGTGCTTCTTCAGACTGAAAGGCTGGAAGGTTACTGTTGAGAGAAATAACTGATTCAAACCTGGGGACTAAAAGGAGTTGATCTTGACTGAGAAACTCTCTACCCCCATGCAAGGCATGAAAGAAAGTTTCCTTCTTATTAATTTAAGCAAAATTGTTAAAAGAGGAAGATTCCTCTTAAAATAGTTTGGTCAAATGTTTTAGACCACAGATGCAATTGCAGTGCCGTTGACTTGCAACTGCCATCCATAGCTCCTTGACACATTCCCTTAACAGAAATCTACCTCCTTTAGTAGTTTCAATGTTGATTAAATAAGTCAGTTTAAAATGTTCTGGTTAAATATCTAAATTAAAATCTGAGGACAGTAATTTGAGGATTTTTTTATAAATGCAGCCCACTAGAGTGAAACCAAGTAATAATTTGCAATTGCTACAAGGTCCTGAAATTACTCCTTTGGCTTACCTGCTGGAGACCTGGGCTGGGATGAGGAATGAGTTGGTGCCAATGTCAGACAAAAGCTTGGATGCTCACATATTAACATGCTCTAACATGTGAATTTTAGAAGCCCAGAAACACCAGTTTTTTATAGCTTTGTACCCAGCACAGTGAATGACAATAAAATTCAGTATTTTTCTTCAATCAGATTTTAAAAGAAACCCTATCTTCAAAGTCCATGCACAGAGCAAAATACCACACAGAGTTAAATGTCTGGAAACTCTGGGGACACCCTATTCCTCTCTTCCTTCTGTTGTGAAACTGGGTCACCCAGCGGCAAAAAAAATGCAAGATTTTGATTAGACAGAAAAGCTTGACTGCACAGCTGGGGCCTCAGCAGTGCTAACCACAGAACCTGTCTTGTTGCTCAAGATAAGGAGGGCCTTGAACCCAGGTCACTCACTTTTAAAAGAAATGTGCTTTTATGATAGAAAATGGTGATTAATGTCCTTGCAGGCGTTTTTAAAGAAGCTGTCAGTGCATGTTGTGAGGGGCTGGATCCACTTGATGAGACTCAAATGTGCTCTGTCCGCAGCTGCTGGGTTTTAGGGTATTCCAGGGATGTGGATGGATCACGCTTCTGGAGTCTAATGGGGCATTAGCAGGAGTTACCTCCCTGGCCGGGAAAGCCTTGGGCTCTTGCTCAGTACAGAACTTCAGGCATCTTTAAAGCTTTGCAGGACACAAAAAGGACAGTTTAGACTTCAGATCACCCCAGAACTCAGTCCTTCTGTAAATTCATACTCATCATATGCACTGGGTTTTTCAGTGAATGTTTAGTTTTCTGCACGGCCAATATCACACCCAACAAAAATGTGGCAACAGCTGATTACCTTCAGGTTAAAAATTTCTTGTCCATCATTTTTTTATATTGCCTAATTGGAATTGCTTTCTGTATGTTAGGGTGGGGTTTGTGTATAGCATTAATGCTTCCTATAGAACAGAAACTGTGGTATACCAAGGATGCTTTCAGCTCATCTGTGGACATTTTATGGTTCAGATACAGGAAAGCCCCACACTATTTGAAAGATCTCGTCTAAAAGTTTTTGTGATTTGCATTATAATTCTCTTGCCTCCATGGAAATTATTACCAACCAAGACTGCCCTATGCTAGCTGCTGCCACGGAGATAGTAGTGATATGCTTGGGCCTCTTTGCTCTGTGGAGTATGTCCAACAAAGAGTTTTGAAAATGTATCTAATTTTGTCTAGTGGGAGGAATCCTAGACACCCTTCCAAGCAATGCTGTTTTAATGCCAGTAATTCTGAGTTCAATTCGTAGTAAAAAAGCAGGGCATTTCTTTTTCTCCTGAATTCAAGTTCTCCTCCAGCCTAGGAGGCTGGGGATGCTGTTTCTATTGATTTCACTTTTGCTGTGATGCCATTCTTAAGTGGGGCCTTAATGATCTTTGGTGGATTTTTTTTATAGGGTACATCCTACCATTAAAAAAAATAAAAAATCTAAATTTGGGCTTTTGCAAACAACAAAAAAAGAAAATTGTTTCTGTCGACTCAGAACAAACCTGTTCTCCTTGTAGCTCTGGGTTATCAATTGATTTCATGGTGCTCAAAGAAAGTATTTGTTACCAATAGTTGCTCTGGGACTGTCAGTGTGAAATATCTTGCATTTTTAAAAGAACTTTTGCAACAAAAACCTGACACCAAGCTCTCTCACACTGCTGTTGGATATCTTCCATGGCAAAATTGTACGTATGTAAGGGCTATCATGGATGTTTCAGCAATTCATATAGAAAATCTTTATGTTTGATTTGGCTAGCCAGTTTCAAACTGCATCTTTAAAACATATGTTTTCTGGAAACAGAATAACAAAGTGAAGGATATCTGTGCTTGGCAGAAGATGGAATGGCACTTCATATGTTATGTTGTTTTGAGACTTTAAAAAGCTTTGGCCTCTTATCTGTTGCTTTCATTGAAGTCCTTTGCATTACACAAATATATCTACAGTGTGGGTAAGCAAGTTCTGCCTCTTATAACACAGGTGTTGTACCTGTATGATTGGAAAGAGAAACCAGCTTTGGGTGTCCTCTAGTGAGTGCTGTGTCTCCTACTGTCTCCTGCAGGATGTTATGCCCTATCAAGGCCACACATTGGCCTGGTCTCACCAAATTCCAATCTGATACCTGTGGGCATGTACAAACACTAAAAGACTGAACGCCTTTACATCATTAACGTTAATGGATGGTGATATTTTACATTTTAGGCTCAACAGCTCATTAAATTGTCTTTGAAAATAGTATTATTGATTGACAAAATTATAAGCTATAGCAATATGAGGAATTGTTTAGCTGTACAGCAGTATTTACTTTCAGCTGTTGCCTTCTCTGTCAAGTTATTACTTTATTAAAATTAAAAAGGTCTTAAAAAGTGAAAGCAAGGGTAGGTGTTTGTTTTCTTGATGATGTCTGGTTCATGTGCAGACTTTCTACCTCTTAATGTCCCACACTTTGGGAAGCAAAACTTGACGCGTGAATTTGTTGTGGCACTGCATAAAGGTAAGTAGATCCTACATTTAAAAGCGCAAGAAATTAGTAGAGAGTGGTCTTTAAAAGCAAGGACTGCAAATCTGGTGAGAAATGTCATTAAGTGGGCAAACTTTCCAAGACTGGGATGGGGAAATATTGTCCACAATGGCCATGTCAAATATTTGCAGGTTTTTAGGCTAGCTTTACTTTGCATGGCTTAACTCATGTATATGTCCACAGCCACAACTTTGTGTTTATTTTCACCTTTCAGAATGTATGAGGATTAGAAAAATTTAAGAATAATCTTTGTCTGTCTGGAAGGGGATTGTCTTAGAGTGGTTTTGTGCATTGTCACTAAAATTCTGCGGTTTCTTCCGGGCTGCCCTGAACGCGTGTGCAAGGGGGTGGCAGAAGGCGGCACAAGGAACCTTAGGCAGCATGGCTGTGAGACCATTGTACCTGCCTTACTTCTTTTTGCAGCGAAGTCACAACCCTGGTCTTCGTAGTAAAGGAAAAAGAGGTAGGTTTAGTACTCCATTTTCTTGCCTATAACTGAACCTGCAGGGGAGGTACACACCTGCCAACAATTCACTAAGAAAACCAGCTGGGAGTTCAGTGGGTGGGCACCAGGATGCATGAGTAATTACCCTGACATAACCAGAACATGGCAAACTTTATTGTAAATGTGCAGGTCAATGCAAAGTTACATACATCACATGAGACTAGCACCATTGTTTTTATTGCAGAGAGATTTTGCTAAGTGTGACCTTGCTTCATTTTTGAGAAAGCTAAATCAGAAGAGTTACTCTAAATATGCACCAGATGACACACCCAGTGATTTCAGAGAGACGGTGGCTATTGCCATGCTGTTGGTGAGGGCTGTTACACCTTTAAAAGGGATGCATCCTCGTGGGCAGCCATGGAAAGCAAAAGTGTCGTGATCTCATCAGCATTTCTTACCTGTGTTACCACAATGTAGAGCGTTTGGAGTTTTTCGTTGCAGCCACAGCTTTGCCTGCACTGACCAGCCATGCTGGTAGATGTGGGGAGTTGCAGTTCTCCACAGGACGTAACCGCACTTCAGAGCACATATCCCAAGGGTAATGTGGTCCCAACATACTCTGGGGGAAAGCAGTTGCGGTGACAAAGGTTTCTCGAAAGTCATTATCTGGGCTTTCCTCCTCAGACAAAAGGTCTCCCAGGAGGGTCAGTTCATTTGGGATGTCCCTCCAGGGTTTGTCTGGGAGCTGATGGTGGCAGTAAACCCACAGTTCCTTCCCTACGGCACTTCTGTTTTGAACAACAACCAGACTCAGGCTCACAAAAAGGCGCGGACAGCCCGCACCATGCTCATTTGTGACCGCGCCAAAGCAGAAACAAGGCAGGAGTATCATCATCAGCAGAATTAAAGGTTGCTGTCAAGTGCAAGGCTTCACACAAGCAGTGGTGGCAAGGGCAGCGAGGCAGTAACATCGCTTGTGAAAGACAGACACAAGGACTACTTGGGGCATCCGAGGGCGGCCTGCTGAGGGGTCGGCAGTCGAGAAGGCAACGCTTTCCTTCACGTAGCTTCAAACCACACATACAGTTTTGCTGGTCTCTTCTGTCGGGTGGCTGGAGATAGGATGAGAGGAAATGGCCTCAAGTTGAGGCAAGGGAGATTTAGGT
>JAVJGG010000058.1:16117424-16136787 GCA_035590195.1 Aviceda cuculoides
AGTGGGATTCGAACCCACGCCTCCAGGGGAGACTGCGACCTGAACGCAGCGCCTTAGACCGCTCGGCCATCCTGACCCGCCGTAACAGCTGTTGCCCGCCGCCGCCTTCCTCCAGCGCCCGGCCGGTACCACCGCCAGGTCGTTCACGATCGTCCCGGGGCGGTCACTGTGACCGGGCAGAGGTGCCCGAGGGAAAGCGGGTGTCACCCCCGACTTCCAAAAGGCAGCCGGGGAGCTACGGGCCGGTCAGCCTCACCTCCAGCCCTGGGAAGGTGGTGGAACTCCCCCCGGGGACCATCCCCAAGCAAGTGAAGGTCAGCAGGAGGAGGCAGCATGGCTTCTCCCATCAGGGGAGACGAGCCGATGAAATTATGGGCCTGGCAGAGGAGGGGGGAGCAGCAGATACTGTCTACTTGGACTTCTGTAGGGCCTTGGGCACCATCTCCCGTAAAATCCTCCTAGAGAAGCTGTTGGTGTCCAGGCACAAAGTCTAGCTGGAGGCTGGTCACTAGCGGTGTACCCCAGGGGTCAATACTGGGTCCAGTCCTGTTGAACATCTTCATTAATGATCTGGATGATGGGGCAGGGTGCAGCCTCAGCAGGCCGACAGATGACACCGAAGCAGCAGGAGTGGCTGATATGCCAGAGGGTCGTGCTACTGTCCAGAGGGACCTGGGCAGGCAGGAGAAGGGGGCCGGCAGGAACCTCCTGAAGTTGAGGGTGGTGAAACAGTGGCACGGGCTGCCCAGAGAGATGGGACATGCCCCATCCCTGGAAACATTCCAGGTCAGGTTGGACAGGCCTCTGAGCAACCCGATCGAGTTGAAGATGTCCCTGTGGCAGGGGGGTTGGACCGGGTGACCTTTAACAGTCCCTTCGAACCCAAACCATTCTATAACTCAACAATGAGACATGCGAAGTCCTGTCCCTGTGGAGGAACAACCCCAGGCACTGGGACACGCTGGGGTGCCGGTGGACACCGAGGTGACCGTGCGCAACGAGGAAGACTCGGGGTGCCCTGGGCTGCCTTAGGCAGAGCATTGCCGGGGCGGGGGTCCTGCCCCTGGAGCGCTGGGTCCGGTGCCGGACTCCCCAGTCCAAGAGAGACGGGACGTACTGGGCAGCGCGGGGCGGGGCGACGCGGGAGGGACCGCAGCGTCTCCCCGGGGAGGAGGGACTGGGCAGCTGGGGGGGCTCGGCCTGGCCCCCCCAGCCCGGTGCGTGGGGATGGGGAGGACCCACCCGCCACGCCCGGGGGAGGCGGCGGGGCCGAACCTTCCCTCAGCGCCGCGCCGGCGGGAGGCGGCAGAGGGCGCCCGGGTGCAGCCGCGGGCGGGCGGGCGCTGGAGGGACCAGCGGCGCGGCCCGGCCCGCCAAGCGGCGGTAGGTGGGGTGGGGCTGGGCTGTGCCTCGTACCCCTCGGCCCCGGCGAGGAAGGCTGTCAGAGGTGGGTTTAACCCGTTCTTTCTCCCTTTTCAGGCCCGGCAGGCCAGTGTGGCCCGCACGGGAAGGGAAGGAGCTCTTTCTTCGGGGCAGCTCTGGAATGCTGGAGAGGGACTCGCGCCCATGGACGCGCTGCCAAAGGGCTTCAGCTGCCGGGGCTGCCTCTGGGTAAAAAGAGACAGAGCTGCTTCGTTCACAGAGCGAGCTTCCTCTGGAAGACCTACCCCAGACGGTTTTCCTCAGAAAGCTGTCTCTCTTTACTGTCTGCGGGCATGACGGGCGGAGATCAGTCTGCCTGTGGAGGCAGGAGGGTTTTAAGGTGATTTATTGTAACCCCCCGTAGCACACCCATGGAGAAGACGAGGCGAGGCAGCGTGTGAGCACGCGTCTATGGAGGTGTCCGGGAGCCACTTTCAGAAATGTTTCTCAGGAGATGCATGGCCAAGGTGCTGGAGAACTGGTTTTGATGCAGGACAGATGGGATAAACCCTCTACATCCCTTTAGCCCTTTCCCTCATAATTCCAGTCATTTAGTTAATACCTTCTGTTTTTCTCATTCCTCGTGTAGTCTCACTGAATTTTTTGCAGCATATGGTGCAAGGTACATTAGTTGTATTCGTCCAATAAAGGGGTTTTTTTTCCCTCAAATAATAGATATTTTAACAAACTTGAGCTGTATTTTTTTTTTCCTTTGAACACAGTGACATTCTTTACTACTGATGTTCACAAAGTGCTTCCTGAGGTCAAATTTAGAATTTGCAGGAAGGGGAATAAAGATGCCCCTGCTTCCTGAACATTTTTTTCTGACTTATCAATACATTTTGTCCTATTCCACTGACTTTGAAGTTCGAGCACTTCTAGAAAATCAATTTCAGAAATTCATCTGACTCCAGTTACACAGGACTGAGACCATAAAGCTTGTTGAACTGTGCAATATTGGCATGCTGTATTGAGCTGGAGCCCTCCTAGGGTGCTTGCTCTGTTGCCACACTGCACAATGCTACTCTGGTGTGGTAAAAGGATCTTAGCGTTACTTCAAAAACATATGTTCCCATGTTACAAGAGAAGGTA
Organism: Aviceda cuculoides; assembly: GCA_035590195.1. NCBI lineage: Eukaryota > Metazoa > Chordata > Aves > Accipitriformes > Accipitridae > Aviceda > Aviceda cuculoides. The sequence continues at coordinate 16,119,939 of JAVJGG010000058.1, forward strand.
CTGCTATGTGTGTATCACAGGGCAGAATTAAATTTCCATAGCACGTTTCCAAGGTTCTACTTTGTTACACTGAGAATGAAGCTTAGGGGCACGGGTCTAGTGCAGGAACAGCACTGTACCATAATGCTGTTTTAGTTCTCCTGGAAACTGCGATTGAGTATGGCAACATGGTAGACCACTCTCTACTGCTGCCTGGACTGAGGCAGTCACTTGCATGATAATTTATTGATGTAGCTACAAAGGATATGTTTCTTTTACAGCAACTCTTTTTTTTATGCCTAAATTATACTACTGTGGCAAAAATAATTATGATTATTGTGAAAGAGTTTTTAAGGCAGAAAGACAACCTTTGTCTTCTGAAGACCTCAGTTTCCTACTGCCAGAAAGTTTTTTCTTTCGCTCTTTAGTTTTCCTGGTGCCTGATATTGTTTGGTAATCTCCTCTCCACGACGCTGCCACTTCTGACAGTTCAGGAAAGCAGACATTACAGAAAATGTGTCCTGAGAAACACACTGTGTATCACATGCTAAACTCTTACAAATGTTTCAGGTTGTTCATATTTTAATCTGGCCAATGAAGTCAGTCTGGAGGAGGGCCTGGACAGGCCGTGATGAGATGTTTGGATTCAGTTTAAAGGCAAACCATCAAACAACATTTCTTATGCTGGTAAAAGGAAACCAACCTGAGGAGCCTTCTGGTAAAGACTTCCTTCCTTTGGAGAATTTATGGAAAGAAAAAAAAAGCTTTTTATTTAAAAATAACTTGTGGTTCTCTCAAAGGCAAAACTAGAAGGAGCCTTGACCAGGTAGGAAATACCTGATTTTTAATATTCTCTCTATTTTTAAATCTAACATTAAGGTATTATATTGGGTTTGTGTGGCAGCGTTTTGGTATCATGGGACGAGCTGCAGGGCCGGCTCCTGTGAGAAGCTGCTGGAAGCTCCCCCGGCTCCAAGTCGGGCCCAACTCTGGCCCAGGCCGAGCCCACCAATGACAGTGGTAACACCTGTGGGAGAGCAGATTTAAGAGGGAAAACCTGTGGTGAGTGGGGGATTGGAATGTGAGAGGAACTCCTCCGTAGATACTGAGGTCGGTAATGAAGGAGAGGCAGGAGGTGTGCTGGAGGAGGGGATGCCCCCGCAGCCCGTGGTGAGGCGGCAGGCTGTCCCCCCCAGCCCGTGGAGGGGAGCGGAGGTCCCCCAAGATGGCCGCCGCTCTGTGGGAAAGCCTGCGGTGGAGTGGTCTGTGCCTGAAGGACTGCAGCCCATGGAAGTGACCCATGTTGGGGAAGTTGGTGGAGGACTGTCTCCGGCGGGAGACACCCCCTGGCAGAGCAGGGGCCAAGTGCGGAGTCCCCCTCGCCCTCAGGAGGAAGGAGCGGCAGAGACCAGGTCTGACCCCAACCCCCATTCCCCATCCCCATGTGAACCGGGAGTGGAGTTGAGGTGGGCAGGAGGGAGGGCTGGGGGGAAGATGTTCTAAGGTTGGTTTTTACTTCTCTTGTTTTGATTTGATTGGTTACAAATTAAATTGTTGGGGTGTTCCCCCCATCTCCCCCCCCCAAGTCGAGTCAGTTTTTTTGCCCGTGGCCATAAGTGGTGAATGATCCCTCCCCATCCTTGTCTCGACCCACGAACATTTATTTATATTTTCTCCTCCTCATCCCACAGGGTCTGGGGAGGAGGAGTGAGTAAGCGGCTTCATGGGGCTTTGTTGCCAGCTGGGCTTAAACCACGACAGGTATGTGGGTAGCAGAGTATGATATCCACTTTAAACTGTATGATGAACATTCAGAAGGATTTATGTAATTAGACATTACAGAACTGAGATAACACAATGGTGCAGAAATCTTAGAACTATTAGACAGCTAATAAGTTGCCCTTTGCTCTACCGTTTAAACACATGCTACTTGAGCTGGTGTAAGACCACATTGGTTTAGGGAAGCTGGGGGAGGAGGATAGCTGCATAATGCACTGTACTCACACACTGTTTGGGCTGGGATTTTTCAAAAGAATTAAGGGTGATTGGTGCTTCACTGCTTTTGACCAGAAGCTTTTCTTTTTCTTTGACTGGAAGTCAATATTGGACACCTAAATCTTTCAAGTTCCCTCCCATTCCAGCTTTCAGGTTTTTATCTAAATGAAAACCTGAAAATTCAACAGAGGTGGAAAGGGAAACTCCTTAGCAGGTGGCATTGATAGGGAATACAAGACAGAAGGCAAAACTAACTATGCAAGATTAATACTGCTACACCCAATTTAACTCATGCTCTCATGACAGGTCTCATTTGGATAAGCATTACCAGTAAATCTACTTCTTAATAAAGATCTACAAAGCTAGAAAGAAATTGCAATAACTGTGCAGCAAGAAGGAATGTTTGTGTGTATATAGGTATGTGTTGTGCCCTGCCTAGTGGCATAAACATTTTTTCTGGCTGAAAATTTTCAGGCTTGGTCTGGGTTCCAAACCAGGTTGAGATGGACAGAAAGAACTTAAAGTAACATTAATTCTGGGAAAAGATGCGGGAACTATATATAGGCAACTTCCAGTAAATACAATGATATGAAAGATGACAAAACATGTAATATAAAATACTGAATTATAACAACAGACAGAACCATGAAAGAGGTAGAACTTCTATTCTTTGTTCATAGTTTTCAAATATGGGTTGATCACCAAAATGCATGTGCCACGTGAGTGACCAGCTTCACGGATATGAATGAGTAAAGTTCCTATTGAACAATTTGTAGGACTGTGGCCAATATTGCAAACACATTCAAAAGATTTTATTTTCTTACAACCAGGAAATAAACCCCCACAATTAATATTAGTAATTAAATTGGTTTACTTCTAACTGGTATGTATATAATGATAATAATGCATTGGGTTTTACTTCAGTACTCTCATAAGAATCTGGCTGGCTATTTAGCTTTCATAAAGACTTCTGAATGTTTCCTTGTAATACAAGTGATTGCCATTGAAAAGATAGCTGGTTTCTCTCGTGGTTACTGTGCTGGCTTTTAATCTGCAGTACCACGAGCAGGCAAACTGGAGGCTGTGGTTTGTGAATCATACCACTATCTCTGCCTCTGGCATCGCTTGGGTAGGAATATGGAAAATCTGTTTCCCTCCAAACTAGAGGTGTCTGTTGAATATAATGTAGTGTGCTGCCTTGATTTTCATGTCAATTAAGTATTCTTCCCTCTAGAAATGTATGTTGTTCAGATGCTCATGTTCTGTGCATTTTTCTTGGGAAGATCAGGAATACTTTTCACCTTCTCCTCGTGGAAGGTATTTATGGAAATGTTTCTCAAAGACCAGTTGGAGGTGAACACGTGAGGCAGGAGGAATGTGATTACGTCTTTTCAGGCCTCTGCCTCTCAGTCTCTGCAAGCTGGAATTTCTATTCTGTTGTAAACAATGGAAGTCTCTCCTTTCCTTCTCCTTTCCGCCTGCCTGCCATCCCAGCCAGGCAGGAAACGGGGTTTGCTCCTCCTCTAGGGACCCTGTATGGCTTTGCGTTGCTTACATTTGGGATCTTTCTCCAACAACCTGCGAAGTCTTCTGTTGAGATAAATCCTGTGATTGTGCCACCTTAGCTGTCGATCAATGGGGCACACTCCGTGCCAGCAGCCAGGTGCAGGAAGCTCTTTGGCCTGTGATCCTATATGTATAGGTAATATCTGAGATAGCTGCAAATAAATAAAGGTGATGGTTGGAAGTCACAAAAAGAAAACTGTTGGTTTTGCTAACTGGCTAACATTTGCAAGGATTGGGCAATGTGATTGCCAGCTGCTACAGCTTGAAATTGAGGTCACCTTCTCTTTGTATATAAACATTAGTCATTTACTAAAGAATGTAAAAAACAGGTGTTCAGTGTTCACTGGTAATCTGTTCTTTTAATGGGAAGCTGTAAGATAGCACCTGACATAGAACAATTCTTTGTATGCTTGTTGTTATTAACATAAACACACTTGTACTGTTACTTATGCAGTGACATTGGTATGCATGGTACAGAAAAGATAAACAAAATGACAGATGCCTAAGCCAGATGAAATTACCATTAACCTAATGACAGACAGAAATAAAGGAAGTATGGCAGGAAAATGTGAAAGAACATAAAATCACTGCAAGCTTTTGTTTTCTTTTTAAAGAGGCAGTTCTGCATTTTGTGGCTAATACAGGAAGTGAAGGTTGAAGCCGCAAAGTATTGGAGGGAAATTTGGCTTCCAGACATGACTCTTTAAAAAGATTTTGAAATGCAGGAGTGCTTTTCACACAGGATGAGAAAAGATAGTGAAGACCAAGAAATTTGCATGGAAAAAACCACACTGATTTGTGGAAAAAGGGAATTAAACTATCTTCTGAAGGTATGCCCTCCAGAGAGCTTGCTGTCAGCTGTGTAACCCAGCAGGACTTCTGATGCTGTGGCTCTGTCTACACTCAAACCTGCACATTTTGTTTGAACTGCCAGGAAGAGAATTCATTAGATACTTCAAATTTATGGGTAGACAAGTCCAAAATTAAATTAAGAAAGCATTTAAATAAAATAAATCCAAATGAGAATGTATTAATAAAAAGTATCCATTCTTCTACGGTAGACTGTAAATTTCTCTAAATGGGGTACACGGGGACATTTACATTTAGCTGCTTTGGCAGAGCAAAGACTGACTAAATGAAAGTCAGGCCTCCCTGCTTTCAATGCACAGACCCGCCAAGTACCCACTGAGAATGGGCTTCACCGCCCAGTGCTGTCCTGCAGCTTACTGCTTGGGTCCTGCTCTGGGAACGCTGGCGGAGCTGGCTGGCTTTCCGTTCCCCAGCTCGCTCGTGGGGCGCAAGGCAAGGGGAAGGGGGGGGCACACAGCAGTGGGGAACGTCACCTTTCTGCATGGTGCAGGTAGTGGGCTCTCGCTAGCGGGTGCTTCATTCAACGTGGCATCGCTGGAGGTGAGCCTGTTTGCTTTGGTTAGGATATAACAGCTGCATCAAGGAGCGATTTGTTCGAGTCGCACATTCACACGATGCGAAACATGCACGTTTCACGTATGTTGACTATACCCTAACAACAGACTGTCCTTCCTCATGGTAATTGCAATGGGATGATGTGATTTATGTTGCTATTGAAAAACACAACTTAGCTCTAAACTAAAGACACTGGACTTTTTTTCTCCCAAGTATAAGGGGGATGTTACAAATGAGAATGAAGAAGCTGCTGTTGCTAATTATGGCCTAGCATTTAAGAATGGTAGGTTACTGTTCTGCTGAAAACGGAGCTTGAAAAGTTAAGAAAGACAAGCGTAAGGGAAGTCTGATACAGTATTAGTCAGTGTAATATGCAGTCAGTGCACTGGCAGCCTAACTGCAGTCAGACTTGGTGCAGATACCATCAAATTGTGTTTTGAGGATTAGTGGGGTAGCTTCGAAGATGCTACTGAAGTACTCCTCTTCAAAACAAGTTACACTGGGATGATACACATTCAAAAAAACCAACGATCCAAAGAAAAAGTAATCTCAATTTTCATTCATGTATGCTTGTCACACCTACATTTCTAATGTAGGAGATAGACAACTACCTGAAAGTGGCAAATTGTTAAAAAGGTTAAGCTCTTCCAAAAGAGTGTGAAATGCTCAGCTGGGGGTGAGCAATCAAGCAGCACTCTAGCAGAGCTAAAACATTTTTCTGCGCTTGTGACAGCATCATTTTCTTTTTGTCACAAATTGTTGTAGCCTCCCAGCCAAAATTGTTGGAATTTTTTCCATTGTGCATGAAGCATTTTTACACAATAATTCCATCTATTCTTAGCAAGATGTTCTTTGGTGTGAATTCTGCCTATTGTTAGAAAGTGTTTTTGAGAAAATAAGATTCTAATCTTGTGGCTTTTTGCCTTGATATCAAGAGAGTTACTACCAAAGATGCAGTCATATCTTTTGTTAATAAAACCAAGTTACAGGATCTATTAATAGCGTAGTAATAAATAATGGTGGTTTGGGGGGGAGGATTATATGTCATTTTACTTCTAGTAAAATGATACTCCCAAAGGATAATGATATTAGGAAAATTAGCTGCTATTAACCTAGTTCATACATAGTCTGTCTCATAGAAAAAAAAAAAAAAAAAAGTGCATTGGAATAACCTCTGTGGAAAGGAAAATGTCATTTATAAGTTTTTCCAGCCAAAAGAAAAATTCTGCTATTTCAGCCCTAAAGCATACTACTGACATATGCTTCAAAGGGTGTACTTTGTACAGTGCGGTCCTAAAACTTCATCATGATGTTGACAGCCACAGCAAAGAAAGAAACCACAGTCAGGAATCTCACAACGGAAAATACAACACCGCCTGAAATGGTCATTGCTCATTTTCTAGACTTTCGTTTGTTCTCGTAGCAGAATACAGGACATCCTAAATATGCTGACCAAAACTTCAGCGGAGCTAGTGGTTATGGAAAAGTGCGTACTAATAACGTATGCCAGCTGGGTGGCAATAGGAAGAGCCAATGGACTACCATAGCTTTCATGCACACAATTATCACATTCTCAATAGCATTGTAAATTAATGCTTTCTTTTTTCTTTTTTTCTGTGTGACGTCCCTATTGTTCTATCAGATCTGATAATGGAATTAAATCAGTATAATCCATAATGTTCAATTCAGGCATAGGTTAAAATTATGTCTCACCAGACTTCAAGCATATCACGCATACCGTTTGAGTTTTTTTGTTTGCTTGGTTGGGTTTTTGTGTTGATTCAGTTCCATTTAATGGCCTGCAGATTTGTTTTCTCCCAGTCACGTCAGTGACTGGCAGAAGTGGTGTCTGAGACCTACAGCCCAAGGAACAGTTTAGTAGGCAGCTCGCCTCTTCAGGACAGCCAGCCCTGGAAGCTGGGCATGGCAGCCCCCTTTCCGTCTTTCAACTGGACGTCTGCAGGATACTGGCAACTGCGGAAAGGAAAAAGCTGCAGTCCCTCAACTTTCCCTCACGGAAATTTCCCTCTGGCAATCCCGGTGTCAGGGAAACACATGCGGCCCGTGGACCCGCAGAGTCTAATGTCAGTGGCGCTGGTCGGTGTCATCCAGGAAAGTCTCTTCAGCTGGGTACTCGGTGTCATTTTAAACCTTTCAGCTTTGGTTTTGACAGAACCTTGCGTTTTTCACTTTTGCATCCCAAAAGCTGGAAGTGTTTAGTGAAAGAGGCAAGACACTGCGCAAAGAGAAGGTCTGGTGATTAGATCCGCTGTGTCCTGCCCCAGAGAACTGGGTTGCAGCCCTGCCTTTGCCACAAAATTCTTCATTCTTTGTGATAATGGGCAGCCATTTATAAGAGATATTACTAAAGTATCTTCATTATCTGCTTCAGGCAATTCGAAGTGTGTAACATGGACACAAAAATCCAGAGCTTCCAAAGCGGGATGCCTGCATCGCTGGTAGAGTCAATAGAGAGGAAAATACATTGGATTTTCTGGAGGGGCAGAGAAGAGAAGCTTGCTCTGCTTGGAGCCAGACCTAATCTTCAGCGTTACTTTGGTGTGACCCAAGGAGTAATTCAGTACGCATCTCCCCAGCACCAAACTGTGCTGAGGGTACTGACCTTGACATAAGGATTTTTCTGTGCACATGAGGCACTGGATCAAGTAATGAATAAAAAGCTAGATTTTTAACTTTTTTGCCAGATTGCTCTGCCTAGTGACAGAAGCTCGCTGCTGGATACTGATCTTAATTCAATATAGTGAGCTCAGCAGATGCTTTTCCTTAGGCTGTATTATTGCAATACCAAGTATAGCAATACGGGTTTTACAGTACTAGGCATTACAGAAACTTGCAGATTTTCCTATGGTAAAGGTGAAATAAAGGAAAAGAGACTTGATTTTACAAGTTAGATTTTAAAGGGCTGAGAGATCTTAGAATTAAATTTTAAAAGCCAATTACAGGTTTTTAAACACTGGAAAAAATTCTAAGCAGCCAAAATGATCATTTAAACTTTCCTTAACATTATATGTCAGCCACTGAGAATATTAATCCAGCTATATTTAAAAAATAATCTCGGGGGGGTCAGTTTAAATGTAAATGTTAATGTAAGCTTAACAAGAACTAGAGGATATCTGAACTTTAAAAGCTCTCAGAGCACATAGAAGTCTTCCACTGAGGTAGTCTGTCTAGGTAGTTTTGGTGAGACTATGTTCGTTAAGGGATGATCATCAAACTAATTCTGCGTATTTTTATTTTGCTGTGTTGAACATTAGAAATGAAAGAAATGGGAATTTCTTTGCATCTATCCTGCATCTAGCAGTGGTTTGTTACACCACTGTAAAATATTGACTTGATTTCTGAGGGTGTTGTTGGCTTAAAGAACAATATCCATGCAGCTGGGTTGGCAGTCCAGAATAAATTCAAAAGAAAACAAAACCCCAAAACCCAACAAGAAAAAAAATAAAAATCCCTGAACAAATATCAATGACTGCTATATAAGAGGAACTATTCTGGTTATGAATGTAGTACTCCTATAATATCAATATAATAGTGCTATGGCTGTGTTTTTCTGATCTGGGCATACTGGGGAATTCTGTAAGGAATTTTGCTTTTCTGAACTTTTGGGGGGTTCTGAGATTCAGCACTTCCATGCACATCCACCACACGTGAAACGCACCGAGGCCAAAATAAACCACTGAATTGTATTTTTGGCTCTATTTTAGAAAGGGCAGACTAGTGGGGACTATTATCCAACCCTGTTTTCTCATTTGTTGGTCAGTCATTGTGGTGAATGGGGGGCAGTGATCACTTCATCCCAAGCTGAGTGAAATAAAGAAGAAATTTCTTCCTCCATAAGGCTGGGAATAACACAAAAACCACACCACAGCGAGGATGGAGGGGGGTTATGATGCATCTGCATGGAGAAGACACAGAATAATCACAGTTTCCTTTAGCACAACAGATAGGAGGCATCAACTAGTAACAGTACAAAGGTTCAAAACAAAAGGTAATACTTCTCAAAGTGTATAGATAAAGATCTTTGCTATATATATTGCAGATGCTAAAACAATGGGATGAATTCAATAAACAAAATCGCTAGGGAGCTGTTGAATACAAGGATAACGGCTCTGGGCCAGAACATCCTGAGCTGGAATTTGCTGGAGATTGGAAGATGGTTCTTGAAAAATGTCGCTGTGTATCTGATTTGTCCTTATACTCCTCTGGGTGGCTGGTAGTGGCCACTGGTAGAAACACAGTACTGGGTTGGATGGACTTTGGGTTGACTTGATAAAATCATTCTCATGTTACAGAAGTTTTACAGCATGTTTCCAGTATCCAAATCACAATGCATATTGCCAGTGTTATTCTTGTATTACCAAAATGGAACGTATACTTACTGGAATACATGTGAACTGGCACGTTTCTTTAGATGTAAAAAAAAAAAAGAGGGTTGCAGGGGGTTGTTTTGTGTTGGTTCTTTCCCTAAGAGTGTGCAATACCACAGATAATACATCTTTGGATGAAAATGAAAAATGAACTGTAATAATGTGCTTTTGTAAAACAAAATTGGGCATATTCTGCACAGCAAACATCTTGCATTGGAATAAATATCTCTCCGGTGATGTCAATGTGAGAACAAGCACTACAGTGTTGTTGAAGTAATTGGGAGTCACTGAGCAAATGTGCTGGGGAATCCTGCAGAAAGCCTATGTATGGTAATTTATCTAGGAAGTTCTCTACTGCTGTTTTTTAAAAGCTTTGTGCAGGAGAGTGAATACATTTACCGTCTTTCAGATCAACACAAGACACATCCCAGCCTTCAGGCCTTCCACCGAGGACCCTGTCCGAGGGGTACGCAGCACCAGCAGCGGGGGGGTTCTCCTCGCCGTGGGGTGACACAGCACGCACACTGGCTCTAAGGCAAGAAGGCAAAAAAAAGTGTCCTGTTGGGGCTGAAACACGGTGGGCTGTGGCCACCGGGGGTATTAGCAGCCTGCTGGCATGAGAGGATTCTTTGTGAAATCTAACAGGACAAATAACTCTCCCTTACCTTAAGTGTAAAGTGCAACAAAACTGCGGAAGATAACTTTTTTCCTCCAAGTTTAATTTAACTAACATTTGGAAAAAATCAATCTAACTTCAACAAACTCTTTTCTTAGAGAAGTTGCCTTACAGCAACTTATTACAATGACACAAAATTATCGTTGCAGTCACTGAAGTTAGTATAATATGGGGTAACTATAGTACAATAAGCCTTAAATTATAATCTCAGCCAGTCGAAATATTTATTCGTACGCTGGGGTTCACCATTGTCTCTGCTCACATGTCCACAGGTCCTCCCTAGCACCTACCATCTTGTCCTCCAGCCTTTGGGTCCTCTAGGTCAGCTCTACCCTTTCGTCCACCACCCTGTTTTATTTTGGGCACAGGACAAGTCTGAGCTCAGACTGAATCTGTTTCTCAACACTATTTTTTTAATAAAAATTAATAGCAGCTTGAATAATGAGGCAAAAGGAATAATAACGTGCCAGTATACAATCACACTGCAAATGGTTTGAACCATTAAAGCATTCCAGGTCCTCTGTGGCCCATTGCAAAGACCTGGATAGAGGAGGAAAAAACAATTGTATTCTGCCAGGAGAAGCTGTTAAATTCCTGTGAGCAAATGTGGTCCTGACTTAATTACCACTTCCAAGAGCCTATTTTTAGCTGTCTGGGAAAGCACTTAAGTGAAATAGGCTTAAGTTTGCAAATAGAATAAGTGGGTGAGTATTCACAGTGAAGACAGAGATGAGAGAGAAAGGCAATGCTGGAGTAACTACCCCCTACCCTCTCAAGCCCTGCAGTGGGATGTTAGAGCAGGAGTTTTATATTGACTGAACTAGCTCGTCAGATCCCTACAGAGAATTTTAAAAGTCTAAAATGTTGTGCAATTTATGCACAGCACTTCATGATGAGCTTCCGACTTGAAAGTTGACCGGGACAGAACATACCATGAGAAGGCACATGAAAAATTTCTTCTGTCTCTATAAGAAAAAAAAAAAAAAACAAACAACTTTTCATAATTATGAACATCCTAAATGTTTGGATAGATGAAATGCTGAATCTGGGCATTTAAATGGGTGGCAAGCTGGCATGTAGCATGAGGAATGGGATTTGTCCAGGGGAACGTGGTCAGTGGGATTTCCTGAGTACGAGCACTTGCACTGTTTGAAGCAAATACTATTGGCAGCTGATACATAAGTCGAGTGAAATGTTATATTAGGAATGATAAAGAGAAACTCACATTGCCTTCGTCCCAGGCCTTTTAGAGACAAATGAGTAGGTGCCATGAAATGGAGGATTAGAAAGGGATATGCAAGCTGGATGTAAGCAGGCCTGCACACTCTGAGGAACTGATCTATATTTAAATCTATTGCTACAGTTATTTAAGATCTAACTTCTGCATAGTTCATAACCCTTCTGTTTGTAGCAAATATAGTCTTACTAAGCTGTGAAGCCTAGAGGAGTATCATATCTTACTGTTTCTACATAATTTGATTTCTTTAAAATTTTCTGTTCAATAGTTCCGCCTATATACTGTGTATTAAATCAATGTCAGAAATGAAGAGTTTTGGCATGCCACGGGATTTCAAATGTGCATTATAAAAGCACATTATATACATATTTCAGTGTTTTATGGGCATTATGAGATGAGAACAAGTAGTTGTGTACACATTTCATTGCACTGAGTATCTAAGCCCTTGAATCGCATTCATTCAAAGGCTAACCACAGCCTTAACACTTGAACTAAAAATACTGGAAGGGACTGTTCACATGCCCAGATGTACTGGCCTCTTTGTCGTCTACCTCACGTGTCATCTATGCATACTATGCACTATGGCAATGCAACTCTTCGTGTTATTCCCCCACCAGGAAGTGAAGCACGAAACAATAGCTTGTTGTTATTTATTTACTTGGCTGGATGTGGACTACTGACCCAAAGACTAACTACAGAGCTTCCATGGCCCATTTAATTGCAATTACTATAAAGAAAAGCAGCAGGGAGAAAAATATCAATGATTGCAAAAGGCTTGTAGGATTACTTCTCCTTTTCTCAGATGGACTTGTTGCTGTAGAGTGAATAAATCTTCCCCTATATAAACACCTCTTGATAAAACACTCTTGTTTGTGAAATCTTTCAGTTACGCTTCATGTTAGAGTCAGACTTATCCCTTGGTTTTTTCCCCCTGATTTGGGATTTTCATTCTATTTTCTACGTAGAAGAAAGAAGAGTATCTTATTAGACCTGCTCGGTGCGTAGAGGGCAAGACTCACTTCCTTCACGTGTACACAGACACAGCTCCCTGCTCTGTCTCCCACCCTGAAAGCCCTTGGGGATTTTACATTTCTGTTTCGCTTCCTGGCACCCTTCACACCTATGGCTGAGCCAGAGAACGATCATCAGCAGACCCTCTATTCCTGGAGCCCTGCTCTTGGCTGCTGACAGCAAGTGAGGGTTTGCTACTCTTCAGTTCCTTGGAAGAGCATGACTTGATCACCCTTCCTACCACGTGCCGTAACTCTGTGTTGTCTATTACGCCATCCTTGAATCCCTGTGTAATCCACGGGGATGGGCTCTTGTCCAGTTCCCCTTCCATACCATCTCAATTGCTACCCCTATGGAAGGGACAGCGTTCCACCTTGTTCCACGTACTTAAACCCAAGTGTCAGCTCTCTCCTTTCCCCAACAACCCTCTGAAAGAACTTCAGATGCCAGGCCAGCTTACGGCTGCAAAAGCAGGGCAGCCAGCGCGGTTTCCACCACGCTGTACGGCAGCCCGAGGAGAGCCTTCCCCGAGACACGTTTCTCGGCAGTAAAGCAATTCAACCAGCTAATAGGTTGTCATACACATTGTGCAGATTTATTTGGTTTGGAGAGATGGGCCTTACAAGATAATCTCTCTGTGTGTATGTGGACACCTATAGGTGTTTACATATCTCTATGGCCTCTTCATCTCTTAATTTATCTTTACATTTATGTTCATATTTTTGCATACATGTATATGTGTGGTGAACAGAAGAGTTCTGACAGGACAGAACTAATGAGAAAATATGTCCCAGTCTCTTACAATTTTATTGTTGGATATGGGAAAAGTAGCAAGCCTCAGCTTGCAGGACGAGTGTGATAGCTGGCCATCACGACAATGATGATGAAGCAGCCTTCGCTCTGCCATTCCAGAAGACATCTTATGATCACAGAGAATTGACAATTTTTAGTTAGGTGTGAAGACAGTATAAAGGTCCCACACAGGTTGAAAGATCTGGCAAATGGGAAATAAATTGCAAATAAGTGCTCACAACTATAGGATGAGGATGGAGTTGTTATACGCAATAACGCTTCTGACTGACTGCCATTTTCCAGCAACTGTGAGGAAGAAGTGGAGTGCCAAAATGAAGTTGGGATTTTTATGCAGAATGAAGAGCTTTTCCTGTGGGCAGTAGGAAGGTTGGAACTTGTTATCTACAACCTACAGTGGGAAATGTTTTCTGCATTTTCTATGGAAAATGTTGTGGTATCAATTGTGGACCTGGGTATAAGAGCATGTGTAACAGAGAAGATGTGTAGGTAGAATCTGTGGTTATAAACACTGAAGATGGCAAAGGAGGGTACACGAAGAAAAGCTGCTTATGTAATTTTGAGTTAATGGGAATAGATGTGCCTGAGGAACGAGTGAATGTGTAAGCAATGTTTGTGAGTGGAAAGAAATGGAAGGAAAGGAAAACAGGTGTGGAATGAAGGTGTGTGAAATACATGAGAATTGAGATTATGTATATACAGAGAAGATATGAGACACGGGACTGATGTAGATTTATGTAGATACACCTTTATATGAAATATGATACACTGGCATTTATTCTATGCCAATTCTATGTTATTACCTGTTCGATACTATGCAGGTCGTCTTTGGCAGAGGCGTTTCTTTCTGCAACCCAAACCAGAGATGCTGTGTTGCACCAGGTTCTCCATCCCTCTCTTTCCCTTTACCCTCTTGAAGCATGACGGACATTGAAGTGGAAGGAAAATAAAAGGGAGGGAGCAGTGACACAGGCTCAGGAGGATTTCATTGTAGGGTAAGGGTGGCACAAAACGCATTGCAAATTAGTGCTTTGGCATGGAAACTACAGTGACTTTTTCAGGTTCTTCTCTTGCCTTTTCACGTTACTCAGAAATAATCCTTGGCTCCTGAACGCTTTGTTCATTTCCTCCCGAGGAACAGGCAGAAGGATGAGGTAACATCCGAGGAAGGGTACCATTCTGGCCTGAAAAATAATTGAGAGTTCCTGCCTAGCATCTTGGCATGAGTGTGCTGCAGACAGAGGGAGTTTCTATTCTTGTGAGGCAACTGCTAGCCCTATCATTTCCTACTGGTTACTGTAGGCAGCTCGGTGCACAGCTGGCTGGGCTCTTGGAATCAGGTTTTTCAACACCTTTATTCATGAGTGTTTAAGAAGTTTCAGCTCCTAACTGAAGCTAACAATTTTTCTAGATACAGACAGCCTAAAAGTTAGATCTGAAGTCTAGAACAATTTTAAATCTGAGGTTTTTAGGACATGTTCTCATGTTTAGCCTGCAAACTTTGCCCAGGCAGAATCTAAGGAATTTTTTTTTTCATGTTTGTTCAGGATTTAGGGAGATGTAACCTGTCAGATCCAGAAGCAGCTACAGTGCACCTGAAAATCTTGGACCTGTCCTTTACATAGTAGCGTATGCATCCTCAACAGGATTTATAATGAATCCACGAGATCCAGGCCACACTGGACATACAGCTTATGTTTTACGTGGAACATGTGCATCATAATTCTGCCTGAGAAACCACAGCCCAGTCAAGTCCTTTTCTGGCTCTAACCTGGAACAATTTGCCAAAGTTGAGGCAAGAATTTAGTCGAAAGGCTATGAGCTGATCGAAACGTTCCACACTCAATCCCGCCATTTCACCTCTGGCCCACTGCTGTGTTGAGCTCCCCACCCCCATTTGAAATCTTTTCGGTGCCTCCGTGGTCAGTCTCGCGCTGTTTCTGCAACCTCCATCTACAGGTTCTTCACTGAAGCTTGACTTTCTCTTGGGACTCCAGGGACTGATGAGGAAGAACCAGCCCATGTTGGAGGGCAATGCTGCACGTATCCTCAGCAGGGCTAATTAGTTTTGGTGGATTATTATAGCAACCTGGCTCTACTGCGTGCAGGTATTATGAACTAGTCCAGTGTCTTGGCGTGGTGCTGTGCTGCGCAGACATTGTGTTAAGGTAATTGCTGCAAGGCCATTAAAAGCAACGAAGGGAGAGTTGAGCTGTGGTGCACAGAGGACAGTTGTTTTTTTTTAAACAAGAAAATCCAATGTCCGAAAATGTTAATACAGACCTGGGCCATTTGAGAATGCCTACCTCTGCTACATAAAACCTTTGAAAATTTGGGAGACATACTTAAAATAATAGAAACTGCAACCACTGAAAACTAGAGAGTTTGTACCGTGCCTTAACTCTGCCCTCCTTTGAAATATGCCTCAAAAAACATCCGTAACACACAAGCAGCACCTTGCTCCTGGAAATACTGCTGAGCTCTTGGGACCACGTGAGACAGCCTAACACCCAGTGTTTGCTGTTGAGATGAGCTGACCCAAACCTAAGCTGTTGTGCTTTTGAAGATCAGATCTACAACCCCGCATTTGCTAAATTTTACACCTTTACCGCATTTTCGATCTACCTTACCATTGCCCTCAGAGGTTCATACACTGCTTTGCTTTCATCGCTGAACCCACGTATTACTCTCCTATCACACCTCACTGCTGACAGTAGCCCTCGTAAGAAGACTCTAGCCTACTACTGTTGAAATAACCTATGAAACATAGGTAAAATGCCTGATCTGTCCTATTATCTATACGGCCTCTCTCACGTACAGCTCCGTTCTTTGATAACTGATGGTTGGCGGGGAGGAGGGGGAAGAGAAAGGCCTAAGAAGTGAGGAGCAAAAGTCCTCTAATTTCCTGCATTTATAACCACACTGCAGCAATTAACGCTCATAGAGCTGTAACTTAAAACGGTGAATTAAAGTAGAACATAATTGGAATTGCAGTATAATCCCTGGCAGGGTATTGCCAATTTCAGGGGGCTGAGTTAAGGTTGTTTGACAATATATGGTTAACTCCTTTCCCAGTTTTCAGCAGCTTAGCCTGTATTACCTTAACTCTTTTATTTCCAGATTTTGAAAGGTTTAGCTGAAGTCAGCATCCTGGAAAGGCACGGAGTACCACAGGCCAACTCCAACCCTGTTGTAACTAAGTTTTGGGGAATTTAATTCTAGGTGGTAGCTGGAACTCTGCGTTGCGGTCTCCAGCAGGCTCAGGTCAAATCAGACGCAGCTGCTTTCTGCTCTACGGGACGAGGTTAAGGGACCGGGCTGCGATGTGAGGCAAGCGGGATGTATTATTTTCCACCATCCATTACCCAAGCATCGATACGGCGCGATCGCTGTGACTCGTGTGCTCTTCAACGCTTCTCCTCCGTCATCTTTAGTGGATCTGCAGTGGACCCCCCCACACACACTTCACTACGCACATCCACGTTGCTCAGCACCCCCGAGGCTTTTCGGGTGGGCACCGCAGCATGCGTGACCCAGCGAGTTTTCCCTCGCCGCCCCGCTCCCCGGCGGGCCGTGGCAGACCGCAGGCCCCGCGGCTGGACAGGACGGGCCCCGCTGGGGCCTCGGCCACCTTCCCCCGGGCCCGGGCCCAGGCTGCCGCCCTCTCTTCCTCAGCCGACGTGTCCGGGCTTGGGTGCGGCCGCCCCGGCCGGGCCCCGCCGCTTCCCTCCTGCCCGCCGGGCCGGGCCGGGGGAAGGGGCC